>OZ023334.1:19351287-19488787 GCA_964007535.1 Brachyptera risi
AAAAAGAGCTGAAATCCGATCGAGTTAATAAAGGTGAAGAGAATGTGAAAAGAACATGTTATACACCAGTTTTCTCTTCTTGTCTCCCCCTTTCCACTCCTTCTCCGAGAATGGTGAGAGGAGTTGTATAACCTCCGTTCTGCTCGTCAAGGCCCTCAGGGTCAGATATAGAAGGAGATTTGCACTTCAATAGGCCAACCAACATGAAAGGTAGATAGTCCATTTCGAATGCCAAGCATTCTACTTCAATACCTTAGAATAGATAACCCTTGCTAAATCCAATATATCAATACCCCCCCATTCCAGTCACCATTGTGAAGGTAAAGTGCACGAAATTCAAAGCGTTTTCAGTCTTTCTTCTCTATAATGCACGGAAAAGGATGCACCCCCCCTCCCCATCTAATCAGAAGTATTACATATATGTTCATTTCTCCATGGGCCTGAAACATTTCAGAATGTACAATGGTTCAAGTTCATCTTCATAACCACGTATTACCAATTGATTTCAATTCAATTAATTGAATCATTGTTCATTGTACATACGTTCAAATTGATACCAGTTCAAATATGAATGAGTATCTATAAATGTATTCGACTAATATAATGCTAATTGTTTGGAACATTCACATAAATTTCATTAAAAATGAGAAGCTTACTAATATCTCATGACACTTTTATTTAATCCCAAATGGAAGACTTTAATGGAACGAAGTGCATTGGTATGTAATTGTAATGTAGTACTGTGCTTCTTCGTGGGGAATTGTCATGATTAATCCCGTGAATACTTCATGAGGTGGATATATCTTCATTCATGGCACTAGATAATGACACTTTATAGTAATATAAATACGTTTCACGTCGAAACTGAAATTTCAAAAACTTTAAAATTGAATTCTCTATTCTTCGGAATAGTAATGCTTTCTTTATAAAAGCTTTTAATTGTCAGGATCATGATCCACTCGATATGATGAAATTGATATAATTTACTATTAATATAAGAGAGTCGGTCTCCAACTTTCATCGACGTACATCTAAAATGGCTAAACAGTGACAACTATATGCACATATACAATATGAAAAGTAAAAAAATTATACAACCAATATAACAATTTAAGCCGGTTTTCATGGCTCGCCGTAGCTTGCAGGTGGCTGGCGTTTATTTCTGACCAATAGGAATGGATGAAATTCTTCTCGCTTGCACCTGTTGCTCTCTGTCGCAAAATATAGAATAATTCCAACATTTTGAAATGAAGCCGCAATTGAACTCTCCAATCCATAAAAAATTTTGGGGTTATATCGGAATATTACTTCTGAAACAATATTTTGAAATGTTCATTATTATTGTATTTGCGTGTCACATAATATGATGCCGAAAATCACTTCACCACCCGAATTGAACTCGAATCATATATATTCCAATGAATAAATAAAATGTCGAAGTGGATGCGAAGAAGATCGACTTTGTGAACAGAGCTATTTTATAACTGCTTCCGCCTGTAGCTTGCCTCGGACCATGGAAACGGGCCTTCAAACAACTCTATTGATACGGTATGAAAATGGGAAATATCACTCGTGGAGTTGCGTGGAAATTCAATATTAAGAACATAGATTGAAATAATCTATACCAATGTTCCATTGGAATATAACAGATAATAAAAAATAATTTTTCGAATGTCACTTTGTATTGATAACGCAAAATGATGTCTGGCAATCGATGGCTCGAAGTTATTACTTTGATATTCAGCGTGCACATAAATAGGCTGATTCGTTATAAAAACACGCGAACTGCACAAAATCATTCCAATCGAGTCGAATTGTTCGAATAATACAAATGAAATGAGAGAAGAGAACAGTATACTCTCTTCTTAGTTGTGTATTTTCACTCAAATCTTGACCACAATACATAATTATAATATTCATAATCTCTACAGCTGAGCTTTCAAATTCATTTTGTGCCCTAAAATCATGACGAAACCACTCAACGAAAAACTTGTTACCGACTGTCAATCTCGGATATTTGGAATATACTATAGTATTCAATTATATTTTGTTGATGATGTGTTATAATATGAAGGTTCTGAAATTCTGAAAAAAATGTGAGTTGGAGTGATGAAATGGAATTTCAGATAAGTGGAGATTCTTTCCATATAGAAGTTTGTTTGAAAGTCGTTTGAAGATCTGAAAATAATGACCTAATACTCGGTTCAAATTCACAGTCCAAATATATTCCTGTCTCACAAGAATATATTTATACCATGGTTTGAATTGGTTCAATTTTAAAATATGCGAAAATGATCTGAGACGTTAATGTGCAATTTTAATGAACGGTAATGTGCAATTTTTTAATTTTAATTCTAATAATTGTGACACAAAATGACTAACCACTGAAATTGAAGCCTGACATGTGTCATTTGAGCAGCATATTTTTACTGTTATATTCCTTTGTGAAAATGTTTACAACAATGCATTGGAAATATAAATAAGTGCAGAAACTTTCAAAAACATCACTATTGATGGACGTTTCTCTAGTGAGCTATAGTCTGTTATCGTGTCTTCAATATGATAACATTCAGAAATACTTCAATTGATAATTCCCAGCAAATAAACTTAATGAAGAGCCCACTTAATTGATTTACTATCATATGTTTTTACAACAATGGGTAGGTAAACCATACTAGTCGTCAATTCAACGACAATGATATCATTGAGAAATAAATAATATAGAATATACAAATATTCAGTCGAATGGAGAAATTCTGAAATTATAGCATCGACATATTTGATATTGCCGTGTTGTTTGAAAAGCTGACAAATTATTCGCGACGCGCGGACCGATTAGTGGAAGGCCACTCGCGAGAACGACGGAGGATATATCAGATTGTGATCGATTCATTCAGTATACATTCGCCGAGCTGTGGAGAAAAATTCCTGAGGATGGCAGGTTACTGCCTTGTATGCATGTACGTCACATTCAGCATAAACGTTGACAATTAAAGAAAACAAAGACCCAAATTGGATATCAATTTGCTTCCAGAAGAGCAAAAGTGATGAGCCCGAGAAATCAACATGGTATATATAAATGTGCACACACACACACACACACACATATTTGAATATATATATATATATATATATATATATATATATATATATATATATATATATATATATATATATATACATGTATACGTATGTATGTTTATTCATCAATAATTATTAATTCATTGATTTATTCATATTGGGTTCAACGACGCACTGTAATGATGACGAAGATCTATTGGCGTCGGTTGGATGATTATTGATATGATGTGACGATGAGATTGAGAAGTTATTCCATTGCGAGTTTTTGGATAGTCGGAGGGAGTCGGTCGTGGGTTGTTGTTGAGGAACCATCCCAGTATTGACCCGAACGACAGAGGAAAACCACGAAAAGCCCCGTCAGGATTGTCGACCATTGCGGTATATACATATATATATATATATATATATATATATATATATATATATGGGTGTGTGTGTGTGTGTGTGTGTAAACATCTCCAGGCTGTTTTTCCTGTTCAAATAGGTCAAATGGCTTCTTGACACCAAGAACCCAAACACACTAGTAACAGACTGCTGTATAGAGTAGTTGTGTGCCATCAACGGTATAAACTTCGACATTGAATAGTTACTGTAAACAAGTTAGTTGAGAATGTTTACTCTTGTACTGTGTATCGTCAGCCAGGGGTTGATTAGTGATTGCAAGGTTTGCGTCAGACGCTTCAACTGACGTTCAGCCTGACCTGATCAAACAAGCTCGTCTGTTGTAATAAAGCAATACGAGACCCAGTCCTTTCATGTTACATCTTTCATCTCCAAGCTATTCTACGTCTAACGCTTCATTTACATCAATAGCACTACTACTACTGTACATTTCCACATTCAAAGTGAGTCAATCATTAGATCGAGAGGAGAAGCTGGCGCAGTATCGTACCGGTAACTTGAAACTTGGAATAATTTGGTTAGTTCCGGATCCCGAAATCAGGAAATTTGTTTTTTCAAGAGAAACTTTCTTCGTCGTTTCTTTTTGATTTGAGTTTTATTTTCTCGAATAGAGTTCAATGCGATAGTCTCGTCCCGTTTTCTTGATCATATTCAGTACATAGGATCAAACTCATCAAACTTGTTTCTTTGAATTTCAAAATGGTAATATTTTTTAATGATCACTTGAGAATGTGCTTATTACAAAGTTCTCTGATTGAGCTCATAGTTGAAAAAACTGATGAACCAACCTCAATCGATAAAACATTAACATAAATTCAGGATCACAATATTTGAAGTTATTCGAAGTGACAATTAGATTCTATAATCAGTGGACAGTGATCACCTTCAGTGGACAGTTTCTTGAAAGCACGTTTTCAGTAAGTTTTATGGTCTGTACATTTATGCCACATATTCAATTCTTCTGCGAAGATTAAATTGAGATGATTTTTCCTTTTTTCCGGAACTCTCTGATAAGTCAATCATCGTGATAGTTCGCGATCGTTGTGATGTTGTGTGGGATGTTTATAATGTACAGAGCAATATTGTTATATATTAAGCCTATACCACAGCCCACCATAGTGGATTTTCTCTCAAGATTTTCCACGAGACTTTTATTTATGGAATGACTAGTAATTAAACCGTCACTGTATCAACCTGTACTAAGATATTTTATAGACTACGAATCAAGAATTTGTAAAAATAACAAAGTTCGATAATCCTTCCAATAAGTTATGTACATATGATTGTGTTTTATTCTTCAGTACACAGCAGTGGTAACCGCGACTCTGTGTGAGTCTGCAGATGCTGATTTACAGCGAGATGATTAATATGCAAGCTCTATTCGTATTCCGAGCCCTTCTTCTTGCTTCTTGCCTTTCAAAGCTATACATTGAATATTACGCTCAAGCTGCATGTCAAATTTATTCCTGAAAGGAAAGGTAGAAAGAGTTTTGGTTTTCAGAAAGAAGATTTACTTTGTAAATCTTGATATAAAATTAGTCCACATTCGTTCTTTTTTCAGCTAAACTCTAATCACTTCGCTCTTTGAGAAACTGAAATATATTTCATCGGAGTATATATTTTAAGATATGTATTTGGGAGAAATGTTCATGAGCTTTCGTGAAATGTTTCTAAACTGGAACAGTCAGCAACTTTTATCATCAAAAAAATCGTTTTATAAATAAATATACTTTCAAGATTTCATTTGAGAGAATATCCATATGAATTATTTATGTTTGATACAACCTTATTTATTTATTCTACGAACCAGCAAGAAGTGAATGTAGTTCGGTCTTCAGAATATTCACATTGGATACAAGTAATAACAAACAATGATATTTGCTATTTGCAATTTGACTTACAGATGATGTTGATCATCAACAGAGGATTCTGAGATTTTCATATCCTGAAACTATTAATTTGCTGAATAATCACGATATATAGGCTGACATAGTGATCAAAGAAAATTCTATTCAGAATGAATTCATATTTTGTGAACGAACAACATTCTATTTTGATGAGACTTGCCCCACCATGTAAACAATTGAAAACGCTATCAAAAATTCAATACTAAAAATAAATCGAAATATACCGTCATTTGTAATTTCATTCATCTCGAATCGAATAGGAAATCAAAAAGTTGGAAGTCAGAAGTCAAAATAGGAATTCAAGTCTTGACCATCAGGTATCATGCGGTATTGTAATTAGATGAGCGTAGCGAAGATTCCATTTTAAATACCGAAACAAATGGGCTTTGTTTTTATGTTGTTTTTTTTTGTAATTTTGTACGCGGCATACAGGTCAGGAAGAAATACCTATCGACTTGAAACTTTTTCTACATATTTCTGCCATACCAGAATAGGCTGCATTTTTCAAAAGCTCTCAAATTTTCACCGAATATGAATAATAATATTATACACCTTTTCAGAGATTTTTGCAACAATCTAATGAGAAATAACAAAGAAAACGCAATAAAAGTGTACATTTTATTGAATATTTGGATCAATTGGATTTGCAATGTGTATATGCGACAGGCTGCAGCACTATAGATATAAACAAGTTGAAGGCAAGGTTTTTGAGAGTTTAAAGTAATCCAAGGTTCGTAGATGTGAATTGAGCTGACAAGTTATTTTTCATTCTAGATTTTCATACTTCTAAGCTCATCTCACAACGTGCATCAATATATGTGTATTTCAAAGTAATTTAAAGACCAAACTAATCGATTTATCACTTCTAACATTGCCCATGGACTAGAACTAGCTGATTCAAAGGTAGTGGTATGAAAATAGTTTTATTGAAAATATGATGTTATTATTTCAGCGCAGTTGAGCGTGGTTATTAATTATCGGATGAGCGATTGCGAAGACTTCCATCCCACACTCATGGAGCTTGTCTGTTTTTTCGCCTGTATATTATATCACTGCACATGTCTTACTTTTTGCCTGATCAACAAGGAACTTTTTCTGGATCCGTGAACGTCCAATTCAGAACTGTATAGACTTATAGATTTCGGGCTGAATCGATGTAGGGCCACTTTCAAGAAACATCATCACACATTTTTGAGAAACTATGAGATAACAAACCTTTTGGATACATTTAAAAAAAAAATCCTTTAGAAGTTATAAATCAACACTGAACGTGAATATGGATAGTACAATACGCAATATCATCAATTTTTTTACTGGAATCGGAGTGACCGTTTTGAGGAAAAAATTATTCAATAAATACATTTTCATCAAGAAACTTGAATGGTAGTTATTCTTTATCCAGTATCCATACAAGGCCTTCTATAATTACTAGTCAAACGCGAAATATGCGTTGTAAGATGAGCGAGATATGCGAATAAGGTATAAAAGTCGGTGAAGTAGTTCCACCCTTGCTACTTTATCGACTCTGGTATTCTACACACCTTGATATCTGAATAAGCTATAAAAGTCGTTGAAGTAGTTCCACTCTTGCCTTTATTGACTCTGGTATTCTACACACCTTGACGCATATAAAAAATACTTCATTGTTGGTCAACTCTTGAATCTAGAAAGCAGTGAATCTCGACAACTTAATTCTGTCACAATTTTTATGATATATTTCATGAATATTATCAGTCATTTTATTTTTTTTCATCAAAACGACTGATCAGAATTGCTTAAAAAATCGTAATAATGTGTAAAATCCATGTATACACATTTAGAGAGAATTTCATTCCATTTGGAGAGATTTTATTTTTCAACATTTTCCGCCCAGCCAAATCCTATGGGGTTTTTATAAACTTTGAGATAATTTTTCCCAAAATCGATCCGACCGATTCATCCCAAAAACTATACAGTTCTAAGTTGGATGAGTTTGCGTGTAAAAAAAAGTTTCATGTCGATCAGTCAGCCCTTGCGACCTGTGGAGTGCTTACAAAAAAACAAAACAAAAAAAAACACACATAGACAAAGCCCTATAAGAGTGGGATGGAGACTTCGCTACGCTCATCAATTACATTCAGACCTGCTCCCTCACAATCGTGACGTCATGATAGTGGATGCACTTCTGACCGGATCGCCATAAGGATAGCATTGACAGAAGGCCTCTTCCATACAGTGCACGGTGATTCACTGCTCCGTATAGACTTGTCGGTTTCAACCAAGGTGCGTAGAGTTTTCGAGTTCAAGTCAAGGTGCGCAGAGTTCTCGAGTTCAAGTCAAGGTGCGTAGAGTTCTCGAGTTCAAGCCAAGGTGCGCAGAGTTCTCGAGTTCAAGTCAAGGTGTGTAGAGTTCTCGAGTTCAAGTCAAGGTGTGCAGAGTTCTCGAGTTCAAGTCAAGGTGTGTAGAGTTCTCGAGTTCAAGTCAAGGTGTGTAGAGTTTTCGAGTTCAAGCCAAGGTGTGTAGAGTTTTCGAGTTCAAGCCAAGGTGCGCATAGTTCTCGAGTTCAAGTCAAGGTGTGTAGAGTTCTCGAGTTCAAGTCAAGGTGTGTAGAGTTTTCGAGTTCAAGTCAAGGTGCCCAGAGTTCTCGAGTTCAAGTCAAGGTGCCCAGAGTTCTCGAGTTCAAGTCAAGGTGCCCAGAGTTCTCGAGTTCAAGTCAAGGTGCCCAGAGTTCTCGAGTTCAAGTCAAGGTGCCCAGAGTTCTCGAGTTCAAGTCAAGGTGCCCAGAGTTCTCGAGTTCAAGTCAAGGTGCGTAGAGTTTTCGAGTTCAAGTCAAGGTGTGCAGAGTTCTCGAGTTCAAGTCAAGGTGCCCAGAGTTCTCGAGTTCAAGCCAAGGTGTGTAGAGTTTTCGAGTTCAAGTCAAGGTGCCCAGAGTTCTCGAGTTCAAGTCAAGGTGCGCAGAGTTCTCGAGTTCAAGTCAAGGTGTGTAGAGTTCTCGAGTTCAAGTCAAGGTGCCCAGAGTTCTCGAGTTCAAGTCAAGGTGCCCAGAGTTCTCGAGTTCAAGTCAAGGTGTGTAGAGTTCTCGAGTTCAAGTCAAGGTGCGCATAGTTCTCGAGTTCAAGTCAAGGTGCCCAGAGTTCTCGAGTTCAAGTCAAGGTGCCCAGAGCTCTCGAGTTCAAGTCAAGGTGCCCAGAGTTCTCGAGTTCAAGTCAAGGTGCCCAGAGTTCTCGAGTTCAAGCCAAGGTGTGTAGAGTTCTCGAGTTCAAGTCAAGGTGCCCAGAGTTCTCGAGTTCAAGTCAAGGTGCCCAGAGTTCTCGAGTTCAAGTCAAGGTGCCCAGAGTTCTCGAGTTCAAGCCAAGGTGTGTAGAGTTCTCGAGTTCAAGTCAAGGTGCCCAGAGTTCTCGAGTTCAAGTCAAGGTGCGCATAGTTCTCGAGTTCAAGTCAAGGTGCCCAGAGCTCTCGAGTTCAAGTCAAGGTGTGTAGAGTTTTCGAGTCGATATCGTACACATATCTCGCTCATCTTATAAAGCCTCATGCTGCGTTTTCTCAATTGAGGGAATCCACCATTCATTAATCGATATCGATTAATATCGATATTAATTGATCTCATCGTATATCGAGTATATATTCTAATTCTATATCACATCTTGAATCGTACAGCAACTCTGATGCTTTTACTCATCATAATGGAATACAATACAGTGTTCTTTTTGGTAACCAGTGGATAGAGTATGGATATGAGTGTAATTCATGAAATTATTCAATTCATTGTTATTTCTGTTCGCAACCATTATCTGGCTCTAGTGAATGGAATCATTTAGAAAATATCACTCGCATAACCGGGAAAATAGTTTTTTTATGCAGTAGCTAGAAGTGTTGAACAAAAAAGAAGTGAATACGATTTATTTCATGATATACAAACAAATTACCGCCAATCCCATTCAAGTACGGTATATAAATTGATTGAATGAAGTTGTATTATTCAAACCATTCTGTTTGTTTCTCCCTCATCATTTGTTCAATTTTTCGATCAACATAATTTACATGTCTCGTAATTATATTATTAATGATCTTACACATTATCAATTGTATCCACTGATAATATTTTCTTAATTTCAATGTATTTTCCTTCATTCAATTCACGTGAATCATTTCATTCAAATATTGATTCATCATGCTGTAACTATATATATTGTATCCCATCCATTTATGAAGAGTCATCAATGCATTTTATCTCTATCTCTATAGAAGAATCACAATCTCTAGAATTATTATTACCACTGTTGTCTTTATTACTTGATAATTGTATAAATTATATGCAGTCAGATGTGTCGAGTGGTCTATATTCTGCAGAATCGATTGAGACTACCATCGACAGATCGACTTTAAATGATTGTTCCCAATAAAAATCACGGATACATCTCCTTGGAAACTCCAAGTTTTCTTTCTATTATCCATGCGGACCATTAGCATGCCATAGTTTACTTGTTTGTATCACGCTGAATAGAAGTTGAATCGTCACCTATTTATTACCGTAACAAAAGCTGATTTCTTTCGACGTATTATAGCCATTTCTAACGATATTTTCTCTTCACCCGAAGAATAGTAGTTTGATAAAACGAGTCTCTCAATCTCTGTAAGTACCATTTGAAGATTGGTAAGGTTGTAAACAAGTAAACCCTCGATTCATACAAACAAGGTATATTGGTTTGTACGTAGGAGGGAGCTCAACTTGTATATATATATATATATATATATATATATATATATATATATATATATATATATATATATATATATATATATATATATACACTCACATACACATATCCACTGAGATCCTATTGAATGGTTAACTGTACTTGAAAGATAGAAGTTAACGTCGGCGAGTTGTTGATAGGCTACACGATCTCAACCAAGGTATTGAGAGTGTCTGAGAGAAAATATAGAAGAGGTAATAAATAACATCTCCACCGATTTTACTCTTCAAGGTGTGATTTGTAGTTGATAACAAAACATCTCTATGAGCCCTCTATATGTACGTAATTGTGCAATTAAGAGTACTACATCTTCTTAAATTGTGCAATATGAGATTGTAGTATAGAACCAAGATATACTTTGAGTATCAAGTGCCAATTTGTGACGTCAAGTAGTCTATTCTGGTGAACTATCGATTAGATCAAGTTATCTCTGAGTATGTTGCTTTCTAATTTGTTACACTGAGCTCGATAACGGCAGTTAAGCTACTAACCAAAGTATAAACAAGGTGTCAGGACTAACTGGTATCAATAACTCGATCAACTTTAGCATCAAATGTATTGAAAATACAATCGGAAACTTGAATATAAGCTGGATATTCATTCATCACTCAAAATAATGTTGGAATTAGTTCTATGATTTATTTTTCAGCCGCATAGAAGAAATAAGAGCCAGTCGTAAAAGCTGTTGATGTGATAGTGAATAGTTATTGTGAAAACATAACAACACATCAGAGGTGATCTATAAAAATCTCATTCCGGTCAGTTTAATAATGAATTAATCAATAATTATTTAATTATTGTTCGCGGTACGAAAATCGAAAACGTAACTCAGAGTAGATGACTAGTTTGTTCGCTGATTATCGCTCAATTCACCAATCATTAGTTGGTAGGACCAGCTCTAATTATTGACTCAATCATTACTCCGTACAAAAAAAACCTTCGAATCTGAAATTAAACTTTTTCCAACCTTCCATCAGTAAAATGTGATTAATTTATGGAAATAAGAGTATGAAAAACAAAAGAATACATTTTGATTCAGCAAGAATAAACGTATACGCTTCACTGATTGACCATTCTATATGGTTGTAATGCATCAATCAAGTAATTTGAAACTCACTATCCAATGGTAATCGAACGAACAATTCAGCAAGTTACTGACTTCATTGGAATCAGTCTTAATGATATAGGAATACATATAATGAGATATAACTATGTGAGTATTCGAATTTGTAGTGTTTCAAGCATTTATTCTTCCACTTATCTACATTTTATTCGACCTGTTCATTCTTCCTAATCAATATTGTCTGATCTTAAATCTACTTAACTTCTTCCAATGATTTCTTGAAGTCGTCCACTGATTTAGGCCATTCATGAATCTGGTCGATCTCCCAGTGTGTTTCATTCTGGAGTGGTGATACAAATTGGAGAAGAATTTACTTATGTTCGTATTGTAATTTTGTGCTGCTTATTCGAATTGGTGATCACTCCTTCCCAAAAGTGAGGGTGACTACTAATCATGAACATAATATAATCCACCATCGAACGTATATATGAAGTGCGTGACTGATTTGGCTCACGTTTAGCCCAACGAATTGGACATTTATGATCAGTTGAATAATTCACTGTTAGCGAAAGTGCAGTTGTTGATTTTATAAATATTCAATATCTTCACTTCTCATTTACGATATGGTAGCGTGGCTGAGTGAGTATATAGCTCTAATGAATTATCAAGTTTTATGTATATGAGGTGTTTTTTCCATGAGGGTTATCGTTAAAAAAGTTAATTTCTTTCATAACTCTCATCAAGTCAAAAGTTTTTATTTGACTCATTATTATGGATAAAGAGTTCGCCCCTAGTTTAACCTCTAGTTTCACAAACTTTGACATAGTGAGCTAACGTGGAGTGTTAATTGAGCTACTTGCATACACGAAATAAGTTCGTTCACCAACTAAATAATAAAGAATGAAACAACTTTTCTTCAATGTTGCAGCAACTTCAAGGTTTCGATACTTTCGAAAGTTTCAGTGGAATTCATTATCGTTAACCTAGTCCTGAATAATCCGGATTCCTCAAGAATATCAAGGCGATACCAATATAGCGGAGATATTTCTGACCACCATGTTGGTAGATGATATTCTTCTTGCGTGAAAACAAGTAGAACTCGTATCTAATAAATGAGAAGTTTGACAAAAAAACAACTACTTTACATGAAAACATCAATCACAACTTTTTTTCTACATATGCGTGGTGTATTCATGATGTATCATCATTCCCAGAAGAATAGGATCACCATAAAGATGCAATTACACCTGTCCATAACGAGTTAAATACTTCAAGTCGATTGAAAACTATGTAAGAATTGAAGTGATCCCATTAATTTTGTTGGTAAATCACCTTATTCCATTGTGAATGAAGTAATGAAAAATGCAGGAATATCAAATTCACATCTAATGCACTGCTGATTTTGATCTGTTTTCGACACATTGGAATTCAATTCATGTGAAGTCCTATGTATATTATATTGAACACTTTGTAGTGATATGTTAACATTTTTTGTGGGATTTTGGGGGAGAGATATTGACATTTTGTAGCTCAAACATACCGAAAACATGCTGTTACATCATTACCGTGTTATTTGTAATTCATTGAAATATTTTTGGTGGAAGTGCCGTGAATTCTGAATGAATTTGCTTCCCGATATTGCTTTTAATGACGCATGTGACAGGAATGACAGGAACACCTCTGTATGCAGACTGATACACAGTTTGATCAAAATAATGAACTCAATCGGTATAGCTTGAAATTTGACAGGTGTGGTACACAGGAACAGACCTGTACACAGTTTCACTGTAACACAGTTTCACAATTACGCAGTTCGCTCAAAGTTTCAACTGATCCATCACCACATGATGCTGATTGTTATTAAAATCATGTCATAAATATAATCTCTAGTTTTTGAGTCTATATTGAGAATCGATAATGTAATATATATTGTATAATAATGTATACGTAATGTGGTGGAATTTGAAGAGTTCAAAGTGTTATTATGGAAATGGGCAAGAAGGTATGACATATACATATTTAGATTTTGTGAATCATACAAGTGCCTACGTGCAACCCTGATAAGAAGAAACTGTGCTGTGATTGGTCAAAATAGATCATCTGATTTTTATATTCTACTACGAAAGAGGGTCGAACTGAGGAGGACGCATCACTCTGTCACAAATCACAAACTGGACAAGATCACTCTCTTTCGTCAACCACGACGAAGACAAGAAAAAATATTACTCGGTCGTCAAACACGAGAGAAGTTCAAGCTACACTCTTCGTCAAGCACGAAATAGAGAAGATCAAGGGGCAATCTCCAAAACCAGAAAACATGCGAGCAGGTCACCAATAGACAACGTTCATTGGCTTCCAAATCAAGATATTCAATAAAGAAAACGTCAAAGATCAGAAGAAGAAGAGAAGAAAGAAGAAAGAACATTAAACACAAGGTTATCGTACGACTATCACTAAACGATCAAAAACTCTATTATATAAAGGTATGCATTCATAGTAACCACAATATTTCATGTATGTATACATTCATTCCGTTGATTCAATCAAAAGAGATTTATTCAGAAAAACTACTGCGTTTGCACATATTTATGACAAATACAGATTTCCTTGATATCCCACATGCTCCCGACTTGAGTTAAGTCACAAAGTTTTGACGGAACATTTCCGAATACTTATGAGAAAAATGATGTAGACAACTAAAAAAACCCAATAAAAATGACATATCGTGAAACATTGTGAATAAAAGTTTCGGAAAATAATCAAAACGACCATGCCATACTGAATTTAAGGTTATTGATTCATTTGGCCTAATTTCACAGCGTTTCAGTTGAATAGCTTGAATTCGAGAAATACATTATTTTTTATTTATTGATGAATTCAGCATGCACGTTCGTCACAAAGAGCCTCTCTATCAGCATTTCTGTGGTGATAATTAGGCCTAGAAATGAGCACCGTTACGTGCGTGTCACATGTACATAAAGTACATTTCGTGTAATTGAATACCGAAATGTACAGCTGGAACAAAAGGTCAGCGTTCTTTTTCCTGTTTGCCTCATACCTGCAAGTATCAAATAGAAAGTCGAGTGTTCTATACCCAGTTTCTAATTAAACTAGAAAAACGCTATAAACGCGTTGTTTGACGAGCGGTATGTCGACTTCTTTGCCAAACGTTTGCCTAAATTCGTCAATTGGGTGACATTTTAGTTATAAATGGGTAAAAACTGCTTCGAGTGGTATCAATTTAGCACATTCCATGTTTTTTCTTCAAAATAGCTCACCATATCAAGCTGAAAATTTCCAGAAATGTGTATCAAGATGTAATTCAACTTCACACAAAATTTCATTTTTTTTGAAAATAAAATTTTTTCATTTTTTTTCCGCCGTGTTATTCTAATGGGTATTTTTGAAATTTCTAAAATTCATAAAAATGAAAGTTATCATTCTGTAATTCCACAAAACTATACAAATCTAAGCCAGATGAGGAACCATGGTGAGAACAAGTTTGAGCTAATAACTGTAGTGTTTGACTTGTGAAGAACCGACAAAAAAACCTTTAACAAAAAAAAAAAACGAACACCAATTTTTTCAGTATGTCAAATTGAATCCTTGCTAAAGCTCGTCTAAATATGCGTTGAGTGTGCAATGTGGATTGAATATATCAATTCAGTCATAATTAAACCATATTCAAATATGTACAGTAAGTATTAAAAGAAATTGTGTAAATAATATTTGACTGCCAAGTATGATATGCATGATATTTCAAATTTTCTCTCAGGTCGGGTATTGGCTTCATTCTCGACAGTTTTTATTTCCTTTCGGAGATCACAATAATGTTTGAGGGTGAAAATAACTTCAATTTTGGTGAATTGAATTGAACAAATAATTATAAAACTCAAAATTCGATTGTATACACTGAAATAAATGTCGGATAAATAATAGATAATGAAAGGATAATATGAAAAATAGATGGATAATGATGATAAAGATGAGGATAATACAGATGTGAATGGAAAATGATCTGTTCCACTTCGATCCATGACCATCACTATGACGATAGTCCATATAAGTTTAAAAAAAAATGAATATACATATATAGCATCAAATTTAGGTTTACTAGGAAAACGCTATAAACGCGTTGTTAGACGAGCGGAAAGTAATAGTATGTCGACTTCATTGCCAAACTTTTGCCTAAATTCGCCAATTGGGTAACATTTTAGTTATAAATGGGTAAAAACGGCTTCGAGTGGTATCAATTTAGCACATTTCATGTTTTTTCTTCAAAATGGCTTACCCGATCAAGCTGAGAACTTCCAGAAATGTGTATCAAGATGTTATTCAACTTCACACAAAATTTCAATTTTTTTGAAATGAACATTTTTTAATTTTTTTCCGCCGTGTTATTCTAATGGGTATTTTTGAAATTTCTAAAATTCATAAAAATAAAAGTTACCACCCGATAATACCACAAAACAAAACAGATCTAAGCTAGATGAGGAACCATAATGAAAAAAAAGTTTGAGGTTGATAGCTGTAGCCGTTTGACCTGTGGAGAACCGAAAAAAAAAAAAAAAAAAGGAAAACGAACACCAATTTTTTTCAGAATGCCAAATTGGATTCTCGCTAAAGCTCGTCTGATCATGAACAGGTCAATACGTACTATGTTCATGGTGACTGGTTTCAGACGAGCTACCACGCATCTAGATTTAATGTTTCCCGATGTTGACCGGTAGTAATCTAATGACTCCTACGTCATCGTGATGGGTACATAAAAAGCGCGAAGGGCTCTCAAATTTGAATCCGACCACAGAGAAGTCAGACTGAGACAATACATTTTTTAAAATATTCCATAACACTATTCTCTGTTGTATTTACTCTGACAGAAATCCGACATGAATCTGAGAAATGAAGTCTTCGCTTACGCTCATCCAAATATGATTCAATTGTTCACATTTTTGTTTAGAAACCACTCGACTGATTATCATAGAACTTGTCAGTCATATCCGTCAGTTTTATGCTGGGCTTCCATCAGCCTCATTCTGTAACAACTTTGTGTAGCGGTCGAATGCATTTCGACTGGAAACGGGTCTGTTTCGATCTGTCGCCATTCTTCAGCACTTATTTTCCCATTTCGACTCGAAACCAATGCGACCGTGGTCGAAACGGATACTGCAATGTTTGCGCGCCAGCAACGGGATATTCATGGAATTAATAATGTAAATGAAATATGTTATCGTGAGTGTTGCGTGTATGAATGGTGTGGAAAGTGAGAAAATATTGGTAACAGTTGAATAAAGACAATTCACTTGCCATGTTAGTTGCTTTTATATATTTTCCAAGATAAGTGACAAATACTTTTAGGTTATGCTTTTTTTCAATTTTGACTCGACTAGTATGTTTTTAATCACAGCCTTCTCTATTCATATCATTCTTTTCTTATAGAGAAATCATCTGCATGTAGAATATTGTTTTTAACTAGGATTTTTTCAGGTTTTTTCAGAATTGAATTTTAATCTGAATAATTGACTCATCACTCATCATTTTCGGCAATTAAATTACCAAAATTTCAAGTGAAACCAGATGAAAGTCATGAAAAAAGCTGCGGTGGCTCAGTCGTTGCATATGTTTCACTTAAATACGCGATACATCGCACTTTTTCCAACTCCTGTGTATTCGAATGAATGGCCGCGTTTTCATCGGTACTATAGAATACCAATTTTGACCGCGGTCGAAACGGAACCAAAACGATATCGAAATGATTTCGACCAGTCAAGTAACGGACAAAAGTTATAAAATAAGGGTCCATACCTGCGTTATTCGGATTGCGAATTCGCCAAACGTTTATTTTTAAGCCACCATGGTGATGAAACAAGCAATCAGTGACGGAAGTTACGCTATTTCTGATTGTTGAGCTCGCCTCAATTTCACCGCCTCGCGAAAGCGAAACGCAAATCGCGTTCATGGAAGGCCAGCATTAATCGTACAACATTTCAAAACTTTGATTGCTTCAGATGAGAATGTTCTGAATTTGTCCTTTATGGCATTCTCATGATTATTCAGAATTATGAAAATCAATAATCGATACATCCTAACCAAAGTGTAGAGGTTACTAATGAAAGGTCGATCAAGCTACATTGAAATGCATTTTAAGGACCTATAAATAGAATACAATCTGAACACGCTCTCCATGCACATATAAGAATGAAAATAATTGTCTAACTTTGTGAAACAATTTAATTGAATTGTGAAATTCAACTTGACTTGGCTCTTGAGAAAAAAGTCTGAAACATTGTGGTTAAATATACATAGTATTCATTTCAATTACAATATCAAATCGAACTTTCTCATGTGACCGTAGGTGTACATAATTCTGTGTTAGATGAGTAATTCATACAAAAAGGTTCGTGTGGTTTGCTCGAGCATTGCGATCTTGTGGAGCGCACAAAAACAAATATATACATGCTAGATTAAGACCATGTGTATATATTTGCTGTCACTAGACCAATAATTTCAGTCAAATTCATTCATGTATCTTTATTTCATTCCCTAGAGATACTTGAGCGATGAAAAAAATTCAGGTTCCACCATAATTTATGACTATAAACTCGTCGACAATCCCTTGAGAAAATAGATGAGAGCTAGAGTAATCAAACCCCCAAAAAGTTAGCAGAAGAATATAAAAAATATCCTGAACGACAGGAGATGATAATCTACCAACATAAAAATACACACATCACCGCTATATGTAGCGCTATATCTAGGGCTATGTCCAGGGTATTGAGATTTTTCAGGACGAGATTCACGATGAGAAACGAAACTGTATCTCTCAAAAGTGATGAATCCGTAATGAAAAATCTCATTTCAATGACTCTAGAGAAAGTTTGAAATGGAAATGTGGGAAGGGGAGAGCAAGTGAACGCACCCTGTTGATGGGGTCGTTAAGCAGCATGAAGAAAATTAAAATAATTCCGTGAATTTCGAAAAGTATACGAATGCCAACTTTCAGTGTGAACTGATCATGAAATCATGTGTATCCTGATTATGCCTATATTGGAATGAGTATTTGAGCGCAGGTCTCACATATTTCGAAGCATCCAATGATTTTGAGTATTCACTAGGCAAACGCGAAATTTGCGTTGTAAGATGAGCGAGAAATCTGAATAAGGTATAATAAGAGTCCTACATTTGCTACTTTATCGACTCTGATATTTTACACACTTTGTCTTTCATTTAATTGCTACTTTATCTTCTCTGGTATTCTACACACCTTGACGAATATGGAGAAAAGTTCATTCTTGGGCAAATATCGAATCTAGAAAGCAGTGAATCTTAGCAACCCAATTCAATATCTTCCATATATTTGATGAATAAAATAGTTGTTTGCATTTTTTTCTTCAAAACGGCTGATTTGAATTGCTTACAAAAAGGTGGTTATGTGTATCATTTATGTTTAAACACTCAGAGGAAATTTTATTTTTTCTGAAGGAATTTCATTTTTTTTAATTTTCTCACCCAGTCTAATCTGATGGGGGTTTTAAAAACTTTGACATGATATTTCCCAAGATCTATCCAACCAATTCATTCCAAAAAACTATAAAGTTCTGAGTTGTAAAAGTATTCCCGTACACAAAAAGTTTCATGTTGATCAGTCAAACCATGTGACTTCTGTAGTGCTTACAAAAAAAAAACACACATAGACAAAACTGTATAAGAGTGGGATGGAGTCTTCTCCACGCTCATCTAAAAATATTAGTTTTGATTCTCAAGTGGATTAAAACTAGATCAAGAACGAGTACGAAATTCTCCAGTTCGTTATTGTCTTATTGCGTTTCACCGGTGCTTCATGTCGTGTTATCCAAAGTCCAAACACAAATATTCCTCGAACTATGAACCAATTAGGTTTCCATATACGATATTATTAACTGGGAATCATATTGAAACTCTATTTGAGAGTTAATTAACGAACCGTAGCAATAGCAACCGAGAGCAGGTTGATATTTACAGCCTGATATGACGTTTATATAGAGTGTTGGTCCCCGTTAAAGTTAATCGGACATTGGTTATAGGGTTAACGACTTGCTAGATTATCAGAGCACAGTTGATATCCTCGTTGTAGCCGCAGTGTTAAGCTCCGACAGGCAGTAACTAGAGAATCCAGCTTGCGTTTCTCGGCGATAGGTAGCGCAGTCAGCGATTACCTCACAGCACCCCTGCGTTGCCTACAAGGTGCAGTAAGGGTTGCGTCGAGTCGCCAGTTTAAATTGGTGTCCTCACTTTCTATCGCTCCTATGTTGAAAATATGTACCAATTCACCGGACACATATTTGAAATAACCTATTGAGCGTATTTTTTTTTGTAAAGGAACTAACTTTGGTTACAAATACACGCAACATTACCTTTTTAATTTTGCTCAGTTGTCTGAAACAGTCCTGTATGAAGTAAAATGAAGGAAGTGAGGTTGAATTATGCATTATTGAAATTAGGAGGTAATTCATTCATTCACGCAAGTTAAATTGCTAGTAACTTGGGCCTACATCGAGACGTTTTTTTATATGTATTCGAAATCGTGTATGAATTCCACATGCCCCAAACAAATGAGGTATCATATATTATTCAATTGCGTTATCAGTGAATATCTTTTTTCATAAGCCTGACGCATTAGTTCATTCCCATCATATCTTGGATGTCAATATGCATTACATCTTGGATGCAAATATTTGAGGTATATAGAAGGCATGCCATCGAGTTTCTTCAATTAAACACAAGGTAGAGCAGCGATCGCTAGTTCTGAGGAGAGTACATATAGGAATTAGAACGAGTCCTAGAGTTGAGTGAGGTCACCATCAAGAAGCGGCAAACCATGCAACGCAACCCTCAATGCATCTTGGTTGAAAAGCTAGCTTAACGAGTCAAAATACTCGAACAGCATGTAGATATGCTTGTTTTCACGGCGTATGGCGGTGAGACCTAACAATTGGATAACAGTGATTCATACAAAAATTATATCAACATCAAACTACTCATATACAATGATTGTTTCAAAATTAAGACTGCTCAAGGGTAAATTTCCCGAATTTTCCGAGTTTTTTTCCATTGATTGTACTGAGATTTCGACGCGCTCTTGTCAATTATATAAATGATATTCCAATTAAATATTTCAGTTTGGAGACAATGTACCGCGCTTTCGTGACCACGATCTTCCTTCGCACACGGAAGTATTTCAGTTCTTAATAGTCCGGAACACTTGAATATATGATCCGCTTAGTGTGATACATCCGGAAATGATCAGCATTGGTATTGGGAATGAACTACACAAACGAATGTTGATATCTTCCACTTTGAACTGAGTCTCTTTGGCAATGTTCACTTCTTTCCCTAAATGAACGATGTGAACTTTATTATTAGACCATTGAAAAAAAAGGGATATACCCGAATTGGTATAGGCCTAATGGGACTTGTCACTTTACTAATTGAAGGTCGCGGCCAATTGAAAGAAAGTAGGCCTACTTCATTCAAGCATTGCTCTGGTAATGATTGTAAAAACTTCAGTGAGTGTTTACAAAATTGGCTCATCGTGGCTTTGAACAAAACGTAATTGAAAGATGTAGCTACTATCTTTGTGAATGCACCTGGATGTACAAGAAATGAGAGTTCCGATAGACCGTCTTTCCTATTCTTCATCACTAACGGTCGTGTGATTCGAGTCTTCAAGTAGATACCCGTTCTGAGTCAATTGATGGATAGATTTGTATGACAAGACAAGAAAGATGATTATTCACAAATTACGAGTCCACTTAGTTTAGTATGATAAAGCATCGGCGGGTGTTGATCGAAATGTCCTGAGTTCAAGTCCCGGAGTGTTTGATCATTTATTAAGTGTATCAACGGTCACCTGGCGCCAAGCAGTGTCTACAGCATGCATCAACGTGGGTCATAGAATATATATATCTGCAGAATGTGTTCCTTTTGGCTGGATTTAATCCCAGCTTGGTTTATGTTTATCTGTTCGACCTTAGGTGGAAGGAAGCCGCAGGGATATCTGCTAATTACCCAGCTTGGTTTGGGGATTTCAAAGGAATTCGAAACTAGAGTATATGATATTAATTTCGATCCCCTATCGTGTCAAACTTTCTGTTAACATAACTGAATGATAGAAATGGTGATGTCAATGATGATAATTTTATTCATGTCAGCACGGAAATCTGAGCCATGACTGAATATTGATCTGGAGTTTGAACTGTTCTGGATTCTTGTTGATTACTCTCCATACATCATACAATTGACTGACACTATACCTTTTATTATCACCTGTAATGTGCACCTTTGAGAAGAATATCTTTGTTTGTATTTCTTCTACCATTTCTGAATCAGTTTTTGAACATTTTTGGATAGTTTTACATGAAACGTGAATCAGGAGGCCGGGGATGGCTTCTCACTGGTCGCCCAAACTCGGTCAAAACTGGACGACCAGTGGATTCCGGTCACCAAATCAAACTGGATTCAGTTCAAGGAGTCGGATTCAATTCTTCGGACCGCCCATTTCAATATAACGATGGATTTCGGTCAATTCATAATTTTACTGGATTCACGAACAAGAACGCCGAATATTTTAATTTTTTATTCCAATTGGTGAAGTTTAACCGTCACTTTATGTCAAACTAGGATTGAACAAAATTCACAAGTTTGACAATCTAGTTTGATGTTGCCAAACAGTAACTTGGAAAAATATGGATACAAAAAATAAATATATATATATACCCCAATCAATCTAGTGTGATTATTGGAATTTAGAGAATAAATTTATATTCTATTTCATATTTCTGTAATCGTTATACAGCTACGTCAGAAGTTGGAATCAGCAGCGATTACGCTATTTGCTCTACGAGTTGATTCCGTACATAATTAATGGCTGTAGAATTCTCATACTTCCCCCGAGGGTTGCCAATGATCACCGAGCTATATAGGGTAATAATAATATAACTCGACCCCTCTTCTTTCTCGGAACCAAGGACCACACTTGCATCTCATCCGACCAACTGTGTATTGCATCCCCATGGTTGCAGTTTGAAACAGCTCAGAACTTGAAACTTCACTTCAATAGAATCAAATATGAGTTATTCATATTCTATAATACTAGATATGACAGTGTCATTAATTTAAAATGGATTCCCTCACATCATTTGATCTATATTTCATCATTCAATTCACATTATATCTGTTTTCACGAATCATATATTCTGAGGTATTTGTATTCAGCAATGAGGTTAGATACTGACTATTAGTATCTAACCTCCTTGGTATTTAGTTATGGATTCATTTTCTAATAAACCTTACCGATTGAATAATACTATTTACATGAGAGTAAAATCAATCAATGCTTCATTTTTTCAATGCAAACCATGATTATATTATGTGTGTGGTAACTATTATGAACCATTTGAGAAAATTTGAGCAGTAAATTAGTGAGACCTCTTTGATGATCATAAGAATATGAGCAAGAGAATCATATACTAGCTCTCTGAACCGTCTCCCAGGACTATATACTCTCTGATAATGGAACCGAAACTTCGTCCCCTTGCTTTTCACACAAGTTTTTCACTATTTGAGAAAATGAGACAAGTATCTTCCATTTAGTTATTTGAGTAATTTCACATCTATTCATCCTTTGAATAACATTCATTTTTGTCTCACATGACCTAGTTGTTGATGAGATTGGAATGTATAATCATTCATTTTATCATGCTCAATTATTTCATCAATGGTTTTCCAATTTTACAAACCAAATTATATAAAATGTAAAATGAGTTCAACTAATTGCTATGTGATTGTCACAAACCGAGATGGGCTAATAGGTGTAACACGACGTCGTGTGACGTCATTCGACCTCTATCCGATATCGGTACTCGTGAACTCGGAAAAGCAATCAATTAAGTGTCTAGTGGTAATGAGGTCTAGTTTCAATCGGATTGGATATAGTCATCCGGATAAAGATGTAAAACGAGAAATTTTCAAGTTGATGATAATTGATCAATTACTGAGTAATTAGAAAGGACTTGAACTCCATATGGATTTTTCAACGTATATACATATACCTCAGCAATTATTGAGTAGGATCACTGTTATTGGGGATGTTATCAAGTATCCTAGGCTATCTGTCTGTCTTTCACATCACACATTATCACCAATATTCATTTCGAGTACTATTCAAAAATGAGCTCAACATAGAACGGCTTAGCCCAAAACAATTCACAACGAAGATCCAATATGATGTGACAGATATACACACTAACTTGATATTCAGTTGAAATTTTCAGTTGTTATACAAGGTTTCTACCGGCACAGGTAGCTGAGTGGTTAACGCACTTGCTGTAGGACCAGGTTCGATCCCCGCTACCATCCATCTTTACAGGGGTTTTTCGTGGTTTCCCTCTGTAGTCTAGGCTAATGCCGGGATGGTTCTCACAATATAGGCCACCACCACTTCCTTCCCACTATCCTTCCCATTACCCATACAAACCTTCATCTCATCATTCCATCATCTTATTAATCATCCATCCGACGCCAGTAGATCTTAGTCATCATTATAGTGCGTCGTTAGACCCAATGTACAAAAAAAAAAGTTTCTGAGATAAGATTTCAATCTTAGTGCCATTGAATATCGCGAAACATTTAATACTGTATTCGTTTATTGTGATTTGATCAACATGGACTGAATCATGTGCCCGATATGTGGAAATACATGTAATACATATATATTAAGAACTTTATATATATATATATATATATATATATATATATATATATATATATATATATATATATATATATATATATATACACAATATATATATATATATATATATATATATATATATATATATATATATATATATATATATATATATATAATTGAATATATATATATATATATATATATATATATATATATATATATATATATAATTGAATATATATATATATATATATAGATATATATATATAGATAAATATATATATATATATATATATATAAATACAGATACATATATATATATATATATATATATATATATATATATATATATATATATATATATATATATATATATATATATATATATGTATATGATTACTATAGTTGAATTGTTGTTTGTTTCTTACAAATGTAATATACGGATGTGGTGGATATGTATGACATGAAAAAAAATAACACGGAATCTTTAAAATATCTCAATCACACTTTTGCTTTTCGCTCTATGATAAAACGCGTGGATGTATTCTCGAAATTGGAATTATCACCCACAAGAGCAGCACTACATTTTCGTTATCCATTCTGTTAATATTTTAATCCATTCAAACCATTGTTTGATTAAATGGAATCAAATCTCTTTATTATACTTTATTAATTCAGTTATTATTTAATCATTTGAGTAAAACCAGAAATTCAATGAAACTTATGATAATAATGATACCAAAAACCATTATATCACAAGGTTTGTCCATTAAATCCAACTTAGAAAGCTATTTAGCAAATCTACCCTACATAAAACGTCGCTAATAATTACATAAACCAGTTTCCCTCTGTGTGTATGTGTGTATATACATGTATGTATAGGATGGGTTTGGTGGGGATGAGGGTGGTTTTCGACTGTGGTCAAGACTCGGGGTAGAGCGACCGAGTGTATCCGATGTTACCCGAACTCGGGGTGCTCGTGCGCTGACAGGGGTTCGTGGACAGTCGAACTGCCGGGGTACGGGGCGTGCAACTCAGTAGGGTGAAAACCGGCAAGGGGCTAGCTTCGTGACTTGTGAATCATCCTATAGTTTGCCCATTAACTCCTGATTAACTCTGACATCTCATATCACACCTGTCATTCATCATACCCATCAGAGTGATTGATAACAGGGTCAGCCCCTCATTAATAACAAACAGTGGTACTTTCAAAGTGACAATAATAGAGTTGACATCAATAACAAATATGTGAACTAATTATCATATTGAAAGTTGAGATTTTTATAAGTGTTTCATCCATTTTTAAAGTTCAAAATTGCGAGTGACATTGATACGAGTTTTGAAAGGTTGTAAGGTGACCAATGATAACCCTGAACTGGTAGTTACTGTTCACGATGCAGATGTGATTTTAACATCCTAATGTTGAAAATAATTCACAAGGATTAATTTTCATAGTGTTGATCAATGTTACTAATTGATATTGACATTTGAATTTGAAAAAACGTGAACACTAAAACATCCTCGTTACAATATATTTCAATACCTATACTCGATAGTTTATACGGGTTATGTTATTTAAATGAACAATCGATTAATATATTGATTATTTCAATCAAATGTGGTTGATGTGGTGATCGTGTGTTCGTTTCTCGATGCTGTCAACCGGTTCGAGTGTTATGTTTTCTACATCAGTTGTTGGATACTTAAGATGAACAATGAGGGACCGACGGCACGCGTCTTACTTCACGCGTCTCTCGCGACGTCTGATCGTCATTGTCTCATGCGTCGTCATCATTGTCAACGGATCCACGACAAATAAATCTGAAGGTAAGTTTTGTCTATTTTGATCGATGCTGATTTTTTCGAAGGTGTTACTATCATGTGTCGTCGTGTACTAACGTCCACAGGGCATGAAGAAGGTGGGTGCATCATATTGCAAAACATATATATACAAAAATTGAAATTTTGGTCAAAGGTTTCTCATGGAAATGAAGAAAATCTAAAAGATGGTGCTGAGGCGAATTCAGCTATGATAATTCCTTGTTGAATCATTCCTGATGATAATGATGATGATAATAATAATGATAATGTTTCATGCAATTTAACATATGTACGGAGTTGTAGAATACGTCGAATATAGAAAAGAAACTAAGATCACTTGATGAGATCAGATTTTAACCAATCTTTGTTGAAAGTATGAATGAATGTCGATTTCGAACAAGAGATTGATCGCAAATATAAATATCCATCGGGGAATGAACTACAAGGGTGTGATATTTCATCTACTTTTATAATAACATATATTTAATAAACATCACTATATTATTGACATACAACATTCACCATTTTATGTGAGTGAAAACGTGGAAAAATATGAAGGATTTTCTTCTCAGCATGCACGTCAATTGAGTAATGCTTCGTTCGCCTCAGGCTTTCGAGGAAACAGAATATACCTCTACAGTTCACAAGAAGGTGAGCCTAAAATACTAGAAAACACTCCAAGTTAATGACGTTTTACGAACATCGTCGAACAGAATAAGTTTTATTGTAGAATTTCGACATAACCTAACGTACTATCAAGTTGAGTCATACTTACTGGAGCATAATTATCTCATGTAATTTCTATCAACATTCATTGCTCAGAGTGCTCAGGGTAATAGTCTCACTCAGTTAATTACAGTCTTCGAGGAGCCAATTTTGGTATGCTGTTTTGGAGCGCAACTCAATGATGCATAAATAGTATACCGGATTAAGATTCTTACATTTTGATTAGGATGAAGACACAGATGTGATATGTCTACATACACTAAATTCATATATGTATATATATATATATATATATATATATATATATATATATATATATATATATATATATATATATATATCTATATCTATATATATATATATAAATATATATATATATATATATATATATATATATATATATATATATAGAAAACACATATATATATATATATATATATATATATATATATATATATATATATATATATATATATATATGTATATGTATATATATATATATATATATATATATATATATATATATATATATATATATATATATATATATTATATATATATATATATATATATATATATATATATATATATATAAATATATATATGTGTATGTATATATATATATATATATATATATATATATATATATATATATATATATATATATATATATATATAAATATATGTATATATATATATATATCCATGGATAATTCATCAAGCAATATGTTTTTGAAAATCAGGTGGTGATACCATAATGAAAATGACCGAATGATATTTCCATATACTTGATTTTCATGAGTGGTAGTATAAACATCAATGTATCTGATTTGTCGAATAATATTGTAATGTTCGCTAGTTTCTTTCATTAAGATTCCGTGCATAAATGCTACTCTCGTTCTCGGACTTGCGACATCCGACGGAACCAGGGGCGGTCAGTGTTGCGTTCATCCCAAATATCCGCAAAACATTATTCTCTGGCTGCTCGGTCCCTTGTATCAACATTCATTCAGTTCATTTCACCGTCAAGTCCTGAAATAAAATATGGTGAAAGAGCATTGAAAAAGAACACTTCCAAATTGTCTTTTAGATATGATAACAGATTTCAATTGATGGCGGCAGCTTTGTAGAAGTTTTATTCATATGAGAAGCACATCTATATTGAAATAAACCGGAAGAGAATATTGTTTATTTGGTTGTTTATCGGGTGAATCATTTTCATATGAAGTTATGACAACACAATGAACATAAAAAATGATGGTATTCATTTGAACTGAGGATTCTTGAATGAGAATTCATCGATTAGGAAGAACTCGGAATGTAAGGCTTTGAGTAGAATAACTATACAATTCTTTTTTTTGCTTGTAGCAATTATTGAATAGTAATCGACTTGTAATTCTTAGGGGCATGGCAGCTAGAAGTAGTTCAATAGTTAAAACCTTATATGGTTCTGCATATTTTTGGTTTTTGGGTTCAACGACGTACTGTACTAAAGACTGAGATCCACTGGCGGCGGCGAATGAAGAATGAGATGATGAAATGATACAAAAAACGTTAAATTTCATTAATGTTTTGTGATTTTGGTTTCACTTCTTATTTATTATTTTTTTACTCATTTTTTCGTGATCTTCTGACCATCCAAGTATCATCCTGAACGATCAAATGCAACCACGAAAAACGCATGTCAGAATGGTCGATTATGGTGAGAATCGAACCCCGATCCACTTTATAACGGTTATGTAGTTTACCCAAACGACTGCACGTTATATCATTCAGTCGATATCATTCATGCATTTTAATCATCATTATAAAGCAGTTGACAAACTGGCATCAAAATACTTAACATTTTTAGTGAGTATGGCAATGCAAAATCTATAATATTTTGGGGTAATGAAATTGCCCTTGTAGTGCCCCTCCAGTACAATTCTACTTCTTGGAAAGCAATGGATTGTGTAACATCACATTTATTGATCACATTTATTGATCACATTTATTGATCACATTTATTGATCACATTTATTATCAAGGCTCATTTCGATTAGAGTCCTCAGTAAAACCATTTCACCCTTGAAATTGATTAACAATTGATATAAGGAGAGGAGTCAAGGTATACTCATCTTCACATTAACTCAAGACTTGTATGCACGCAAAAAAGATCCAGTATGATCAGATTGATTGTGGAATCATGAATTAATATGAGAAAATCTCCCTGTTCCTTCAAAGATTCGACGATTTGAACTTTAAATTATCGTTTTTGACCTTCAAAGATTCGACGATTTGAACTTTAAATTATCGTTTTTGATCGCAAGAATCCGTCTCGAGAAATCATAATACCAAAACAATGATACAGATGAACAAATATAACGACGATGGATTCATTTTTTATGGTCGTAATTTGTTTTTTATCCAATGGGTTCAAGTATGGTTTATGGTTATTGTTCAATATTCAAAACTAGTGAGTTTGAGATTTTTCTCATCTAACCTGTGAGCATATATCAGTGGTTAATAAAATGTCGCTATATACAGTCATCCAAATGTGAGCTTCAGCAAATTCTTCTACGCGATTCCTGTTACACTTTCTACGCAATTATTCTCTCATTTAATAACATTATTCACAACCTTTTTCTCCACCAAATGATTTTCAAATGAAATTGATAGTAAATAGATTCAATATCAGAAGCATTGTCCCATTACATGACTTACAGTACTGGCAACAATAA
This sequence comes from Brachyptera risi, assembly GCA_964007535.1. Lineage (NCBI taxonomy): Eukaryota > Metazoa > Arthropoda > Insecta > Plecoptera > Taeniopterygidae > Brachyptera > Brachyptera risi. Next base: position 19,380,474 of record OZ023334.1, read on the forward strand.
CGGTTTCTTTTCAATGAGAATGGAAATGTTGATCAAATAATCCTATACACTGGAATAGATCTGTTCCTACTTTATGATGATGTAAAAGATCGAAGATTATAACAGTTTTATTATGGTAATGCTAGTAATGCCGTCTAATGATTTATTTCCAGGAATTATCTTGTTGACGGAAACGCAATAATTCATGCGTTAAAAAGTGATATATTGTGTAGATAAACTTTCTCATGAAAGTGTGTTGTAGTACGGTATACATGATATTTTCTTGAACGAGGACAAAAACATGTCTTCTTCAACTTGTTCAGTCGAGCAACTTTTGAAGCTTCTGTAATTCTGCGTCACAAATAACCGAAACTTGTTTCATCACATTGTTCAACTATCTCAAATCTCGTTACAATTTTCATTGAGGTTGTATATAAGTGGCCATGTTCTCAGATGTATCTTTTCCTCAAGTGACGGTATTGAATTTACAAGACATCTATAGGTCTATATGCTCACTCTTCTTCATGAATGCGATAAGAAATATTGTACCATGTCTGTATCGGAATCCTGGATTCGAAATTGAATTGTAAATGTAGAAAATAATGTTATCCAGAAATATGAATAACGAGCAGTGCAGTGTTTTCTTGGAAATTATCATTTTATCAATCCACCTTCCTCAACAGTATTTTTTCTCGAGTTTTTCCTTTCATAAAAATTGTAAGTAAAATGATATATTTTCTGAAAAACGAACAGATAAGGATGTAAGGTTATATGGATATGTGTACCAATTAAGAAATTCGGTATCATGGTTTCCTCTTATTTTTATTCGATCTTCAACATTATTACGAATCCTTCTAAGAATTTCAATCGTTATTCCAACTTCTTTTTCATCGAACTGTTTTTTTTTATCATGTAACCCGATTCACCTTGGAGTATTGTATTACAAAGATTTTGATCATAAGATTCGAAAAATCTCGTGTAATTTCTGGTATTTCTTGAAATTAAGAGTTCTAAGAACACAACATATTCAGATCAGACAAGGCTGGATGTGAGAATAGCCATCAGACTGATTCTTACCGAACAAAGTCGGTAATATTAATAATAATAATAATTAATAATAATGTTGATCCCCGTCAAGAGTGGGGCCTTATAAGGGGAATAATAATGATGCAACTGAATAATATCCTAACATGTATGTATCTATGATTTCTCCAGGGCATTTCGATACGTGTATTGACTTGTGTAGTGGATATGAGGTTATTATGACGTTCATTCATTAACTCGATGCGTTTTGACAGTCTTGGTACTACATGTCGTCATCAAGAGTTTTGAGAACTCACATTGTTCTCATCATCTCATCATTCAGATTCACATTGTTGAGAATTGACGGAAGAATTATATTTTCAGGGGAGGAAAAACTAACTAGATAGTTTGATCACTCAGAGACTATTGAAGAATTGTAATAAGATCTAATTGACATAGTTTGTTCCATCATACGCTGGACATAGAACCCGGCACCTCCACCCACTTTTGAGATCTCAAGCTGTACTGATTTTTTCGTCCGGATGTTGTTTATTTTATATATATATATATATATATATAAATATATATATATATATATATATATAAGTATATATATATATATATATATATATATATATATATATATATATATATACATATATATATATATATATATATATATATATATATATATATATATATATATATATATATATATACATACACACACATATATATATATATATATATATATATATATATATATATATATATATATTCATATATATGTATATACACATTTATATATATATATATATATATATATATATATATATATATATATATATATATATATATATATATATATATATATTCATTCATGTGTGTTTTTATACATGTGTGGTGAGTGATATCATTTGATAATAAAAATGATCAATTAAATGAACATGAAAATAGTAATGATGATAATTCCAATTGATTGACCCGTATAAAGCGATAATTCAACACCACTATTGAATGAACGTGAAGTGAAAACTCCATACGACTCATATGGCATAACGTCGTTATTAGTATTCGTCTGATTACAGACTATACGGACGGTTCGCTTGGTACATTGATACAAATGATAGAACCGCGGCCTCCGCTACATGGGACTAGATACTGCAATGGTATATTATTTGATTGGTAATCACTCACTGAATATCTCAATATTCGAGAAATAATCAAAAATCATTGGATACGTGAATTTTAATTCTGGAGGCCAAAAAAAAAATTGAGGGATTTCCAATATTTCAACTCATTTTTCATGTTTTATTGACGATATTCACATACATTCCACACTGTATTGTATCTACTCCGTGTTGGAGGCCTGTGCATACATGAAAGCGATTCTCCATCGAAGATTCAAATTCCGTGAAAATAATTAGAAGGTTGTTCAATCGATCCATTCAATCCAATCGAATATGCTCTTACATGGAAACAGAAATAGTCCATGTTCAGCTAACTCAATATGAGTATATAGAAGACTTATTGGACCCACACGAATTATATCAAACTTTATATTGTTATTCAAAATTATTGTATGATACCAAATCTTAGTAATTGCGCCATAATTTTAGAATGTTTCATGAAGATGAACATCAAAAATACCACGATGATTTTAAGACGCATCTGAAGTTTCAATACGCATCTCAGTCAAATGCCTATATTTAAAGAATGATTCTCATTTGTATTCTCATTATAATTACTTTAAAAATCTTTCAATTATTAGGCTCACCACACTTTTTTATTCAGTATTCAAATATTGATTATGATAATGTTACTGACTTTCCAGTGATGAATGAAGGTGTCACATCTTTTGGTATTGTGCAGCAAACGCTGATGTAACGAGTGCCAATCGTATTCGATCACTGACGGCATTGAAGTTTTTGAAAGGTTATGCAAAACAAGTCTTTTTCAATTCAGCCCGCAACATTTTTTTATGAGGTAGATCATTTTTATAGTCATGAAATGTGATACTATGTTTTGAAAATGGCATGAATATCAATAATGGATAGATTATCAGCTGTCAGGGTCCTTTAAAAACAGAACTTTGAAAAACATCGACTAATTGATAATTTGTAAGTACTATATACGGAAATTTAATTTATTCAAGAAGTAAGTAAAAATAATTATCAACGGTGATATACTCCTTGTTGAATCTACAAGACACACTTCATGTTCCATTTTTTTCTTCGACATTTCTTCACTCTAACTGAGGTCATGGAATTTCCGGATGAGCAAAGCGAAGACTCAATTTTACCATGGGACCTACAGTACTCGAAAAAAAACGAACTCTTCGTTTTTTTGTTTCGTTTTTGCTCCCCGAGGAAAATTGGAGATGATATTCTCATGAGATTTGGCATTTATTCGTCATCATCTGATTTTATACTGTCCATGTTTGAGGCGCAATCGGTAGAACCAGTTCCAAGAAAAAACAATATCTACTTTTTGAAAAATCTTCTGAAAATAACCCAAATGAGGGAAAATATTGAAAAAATTTCCGAATGGACTCAAATGATCTCAGAATTTGAGAACATGAATAAGGCGCATTATTCATCAGTTCCATATTCATCAGATGTGCTGTATTATTCAAGTTTCACATAAAACAACAGAAAGATCAACAAATAGAATCGTAATACGATTGAAATAATCAATAGATGAATCAAGAAGATATTGCAATGAATAGATTTGAAGTCAAGTTGTGTATAGAGCTTTCAATTACATTTCATATAAAGTCTCGCTCAACTAGAATGTATTTCATGTGTTTTTCTGAATGCATGATTTGGATATTCATTTTTCAGATTGATAACAACACTCATTAACGTAAGTATAAGTATCAGTTTTTTCCTCCACATGGACAGAAAAATGATTTTATCCGTCGTCAAAATTGAGATGTATTCGTTCTCTCCTAAAATGACAGAATGGTTTTTAATTGTTTCAGAACGTATAATAAAGATATAACAAGAGATAGAATGATATATCTTATTCGAGCAAGATATACTATAGCACACTCCTCGTTCAATTACTATATTTCTATGGTAATATTTCTTCTGAAAACGACTGGGTATACTAAAAGTTTTACATACTATTTCGTCTCTCGCCAGTTTTATCTTACTTTGAGCTCTTTGTAAGCTTCACACAAGCATGGTTCAAAGATTATGTGACATCACCCTCCGAGGCTGTGTTAACTTTCGCTTCCTCTTCTCGCTTCAGACGCGCTCAAGTAGGACGGGATATTATCTGCCATTCTGCTACGCTAACCTTCATCAGTCTCTTCTTCAGTTCTTCCGTCAATTCTTTCTCTAGTTCCGTCTTCAATTACTTCTTCAGATCCTTCCTCAGGTTCTCAATATTGCAAGTGCAACTAGATTCACCAGAGAGTCATGACAATTGTCACGAGATACGATTTGAATAAACTTGGTATAGCTCACAAAAGTCGTTGGGAAAATTATAATTATTGTTTATTGAACAACCTCACCAACAGCCACGTTTCACGGGGGTGAAGATGAGAGACACACCTACCCGAAAATGGTGAGGTCAGTAGTCAGTCCACTTCACTCAGAATCACAGACAGCGCAGTTCTGGTGTCGAAGTTCATTAGTTTTGAATAATCAAAATGGGGTGGTAAGATCGCCCTTGTGATGCTTCGTCCAAACGATCCTATCTTTCATCCATAGCCTTAATTGGGGAACAATGATTTTGTATCAAGTTTCGATGTTATTAAAAAAAAAAAAAATCAACTTGAATATTACTTTCGTATATTGAGTGAAATTGTTTCACAAAATGAGTGCTTTCTTTCAAATTAGTACCATGCACAATGTTCATCTCAATATGACAGTATATTGATGGGTTTTGTCTTAAGACAGTTCGTTTAGCCGACTTCAGCGTGGAAGTTTCTACACTTCTACCTACGAAATACGAAGGTCTTCTACCGAACAAATATTTGTGATAGATAATAGCGTCAATACTATATCATCTTGCTGATCTTCAATCATTTCTTGCTTCAGAAAAATGTAGTTTTGTTTTTATCATAAACCTTGTACCCAAATATCATGATATCCTCAAAATTTCAGTGATGGAAATGATACGAATATTTGTATTTTCGCCTATTTGTGTGGCTGTCAAGACTTTGACGACTGAAGTGAGTGACCTTTCAGACAAAAGTGTACTTAGAATTTGATTTCAGCTAACCAATCTACATCCAATAATAATGATGGTGATAACCTAATGATGAACTTGTTCAAAACCAATGTTAAACGTATAAGGCATTGTTTAACCTCCGTTAGAAAAGCCACCGTCAACATTCAGTCAGCTAGTTCATTCGGGAAAACGACGTTTTGATATTTTCAGTACCATATATGGATCAGAGGGAATATAACGTCAAACGTGCGATACAGGTCCAGATCCAGACAAAAACATCAATCTTTGTCGGAAAAACGGATATTCCACGAAGGATAGGCCTAAATCTACTGTCCCAATATATCAGTCAGGTACGATTTCTTGGGAATAAATACTCAATTTCAATAAAGCTAGCCCGACATGAACATTTTTGAAGCAGATTCGCTGCCACATGCAAAAGCGATTTCAGAGATTGTCAGCCATTTTGAGTTATCAGCCAATCAACAACGGCAGGCTGGTGCAGTCTACTATTCCCCGCACCGCAGCATTTCCCGTGCGATGCATCATTGGTCAATGTGCCCACGTGCGTATGACCTGTTTTATACGATTTTGTTTCAAATAATCTTAATTATTCCTGAGAAGAGACAAGCGATGTATACAAAGCCACAACAAACTGTCAACAAACTTACTTAAGTCTTACCACGAAAAGTGCGGGACAGTTACATGCACGCCATGTTTTAATTGCCACTAGACAACAGAACTTTTCCATACTTGCGCCGTACCATAGGATCTTTCGTATGAAAAATGTTCATGTAAGGCTGACTCATAACTTTGCCTGATGTTCAAAGAACTGTTCAGGAGAAGCATTATATACAAGTTGTTGACGCTTGAGCTTGTGTACAAAGTGATACGCTAACGGAGCAAATCAGTGATTTTTAATTACTTTCTAGAATCAATAGATCATCAATATTCGATATGAAATACTCATCGAACGAATATATTCGCATGATTCTAGATTATGTTATATTTTTATCACTGAACGTAACATCCAAATTGAAATCATTTTGTTTCACCGGTTCGGTATCATGGTGTTGAACATTAAATCGACCTCATTATATAGATACTACTTTCATACAAACTATCACAATTTCAAACTCATTTTATTCCATACCTCCATACTTCAAGGATGAGACATATCAATAACGGGATAAGTTTACCAGTGAATTATTCGAATGAATACATTTCACTCGAAAGAGGGATTTTATCGTTCAGATACGTTCAAATCCTCGTCGAAAAGAGAACGTTCTCAATAAATGAATGTTTTCTTTCGAAGTGTCTGAGAGTTTTGAAATGATTTTAATTGCATCGTTAGCTGCTAATTGAATATTCATTTAAGAGCTTCAAATTGGTTATTTTGATGGATTTCAGAATCAAGAAAGAAAATCTAATTAAGTCTAAAAAGTATATTGAAAATGAGCAAGCTCACGCGTTGGAGCGAGGAGCCTTATTACCTTTATTAAAAACATACTAATAGCATGCAACTTTTCTTCCGGTGTATTAACTCTATCTTATAAATGTTCAGAAAATTCATAATGAAAATTGTACGAGATTAATAAAGACGTAGTTGAAATAAACTTCAAAAATTCCATTTAAATTAAATGATATATTCTTTAACGACCACGTAGATCTTATGAGAATTCAATTCTGAATAGCATACACAGCTATGCCCAATCAGATCAATCAGATTATGTTCTTCTCTATACGTGCTCAAACTGGAGATTAATTTCCATAAGTGTACAAATTCTCATGACAACTCTCGGAGTCATTGTTCTAAAAATTGCTCTCAGTCATTTTTCAAACATGATTTGCAAGTTGATTTAAAGTTTTTACATTAAAAACATCCAAACTGCTAATTAAAATGGCATCTTTCCCTCTTTAGAATATTTTATTTCGTGAACACGTGTAGTAACTACGTATTCAGTCATTATGAGGAGTGTTACCAACCCGATAGAATTCTTGTAAAAATACGTATTCCAAAACCAAAACTTACTGAAGCAATGCATGATAGAAAAATAAAATAACAAGCTAATCGTCTGCGTACGAGTTGAATTAAACCTTGAAAGACTGGAAAATTCAATTATTACTGGTTTAATTTCGCGATTAACATGATGTATTGGAGGAACATCATGGATCTCGTTGAAAAATTCATGAATATGATGAGTTTGTGCACAGGGTCAGATATCCACACCCATTTTCTATGCGGATCTCTCTTTGCTGATGATGGTTGTTATGGCGCAATACGACAAGATATAACAAACAATGTATTGTACTTCCAGCTGTTCTTTTGGGACAGAATCATTGAAGTATCACGTGATTATTCATGAATCTATCGCGTGGGCAATATCGGAAAACAACTCGACCTTGGTAAAGTTGACACGAAGAATGTTGGTAACATTGTATGTGTCACTACTTTTGTACGAGAATGTTTGATTTCTCATTTTTTCAAGTTTTTAATTCAGGAAATTCAATTACCGTACTTTTTTAGGGAGAATCGGAACATATTAAGAGACATAATCATCAAGTGTATCACTCTAGACAAATATGTAAATTGTCATACAGGAGAATTACGTACGCTATGAAGAGAGAATATAAAACAAAGATCCAAAACTCACGTCATATTTTAAATTCTCCACCGCAGATTTCACGACTATTTTCTTTTTTTGATATTCTGTATCTCAATAAATCCTTGTATTTGCGAACAAATACGAACTGCTCCAATGCACCAGAGATGAAAGCGTGCATGATGAACAGAAGCTTTTCTCTCTCTCTCTCTCTCTCTCTCTCTCTCTCTCTCTCGCTTTCCATCTCGCATCCTGTCTCTCTCGTTGCTGCTTTATAATGGACGAAACAATCTTACACTCCATTATGTTCATATTTCACAAGCAACACATCGTTGCCTGTTTCCTGAGCTGCAGGGGTAGACTAGGCAACCCAACCAACACTGACAAGCACTGATTTTTTTGCTGTATTCAATCTTCGGTGGATGTGTATAGTCACTTACTGGTATACCCGCTTGGTGAGAATCAATCGGATATTTCTATACTCAGTCGAATATAGCTGGAATATATTGCAGAGAAAGCTTAGTCCATTACCTGATTGAAGGTGTTAAATCCACTCATCCCCTGAAGAGTGGTTCAACTAGCTAGTATATGTGATGAGATTGAAGTGAGTATACTCCCACTGTTAAATTGTGTACGGCTAGGAACATACATGTGCGAGATATCGGATGTGCTAGATATTTGTGATTTATATATTTCGAAATATAATACATATATACATCTTTGCTTGAAAAAATGTTGCCTGATTTTGTTGAACTTTGACAATCTGTCATTGTGGTTCTTGAAAGATTTCGGATACAGATATCTTCCACTTTTTCTTCCATGTAGTTCTTATGGGTATTTTCGAAAATCGCACTCATTAGTTGCTCAAAATCGACGCTACCGATTGTTACCAAAAGTTGTACAGTTTCAAACTGGAAAGTGAGAAATCAGTAATGCCCATAATGCATAGAATGCGCATCGAAATTGACCAATCCAAACAATGCCATTATTATTTGAATTATTCTATAATTTCAGAGTACGGAATAATTTGTTGCCCACGCATACCGCTCACTGACTGTTCACAATTCGTCCGATCCTTCTTTATTTCACTCAAACGACGTCAAAATGATCTCACATGCTGCTTCCTGCTATCTTGCCATTATGCAGCAGTTGCTCAACAGACGAAGCACTCTAAAGATAACTATAAGATCCATTGGCATTGAAGAGATGATATAGGCTACTGAAGTGACGTCACTCATTGTTGAAGGGGCAGAGAACAATTCCCACCAATTGATATTCACCAATCAAAACCTGTGTCAGTCATCTGGTACGCTATATTGTTGTGTTTGTAACGAATGTTGTTGATTTGTTAGTTGAAACACGTCTTCAATGGACAGAAGTAAGAGTTGATACTTCATAACCGAATGGAAAGCTTCATCTTTTGTGGATTTCGGTTGGTGAAGAACTGAAATGAATGTTACTAATATTCAAGTGAGCCATGTCGATAGTGAGCAAGTGACGAATAACGACAAAATGGCATAATGACGAGTACCATTTACTTGTTTACTTCCATATTAATTTCTCATCTCCGAATTCAGACGCTCACTATGACGTCACCTTCCTACTTTGATCAAATCCAAGTTTACAAGTACGCCTAACTTAGGTGAATTGGATAAACTCTTCTTGATAAAAGGTAACCGGTAACAATATATATGAAGCAGTATGGTGGCGAATGGAATTATACATATAGGCACGCGTTATAAATCTAGTATTATTGAGATGATCAAAAGTGATGATCTGACATTCAAACTGAAACCATTATGATCGTTGACAATTTTCTTGTAATTTGTTCTATTAATCAACTTGCTTTCAAATCACCCTCATCTCAGCAAGGTTTCAGTGATGAGAGCATTGTTCTTCACTCCCAAATTTCAAATTTGAATTTCTTCTAAGGCTATTGAAATGCGTTCACATCCCAGTGTAGTTGTAAGCTTCGACTCGCTGGTGCTCCACGTCTGTGGTGTATATCACATAATGCTGTCTGAACTCCTCGTTTACCTAGAATAACAGTATTTGAAGTACATCTACTTCACTATCTGGCATTTTCAATAAAATAGATCATACTTAGAGGTAATCTCGCTGTAGTGCGAGCTCTTTGCGATGCGGTTACCAATGTAAACAATTTAGGAGTTCTATTTTATTTTGAACATGAGGTTCGAGCAATTTTCAGAATATATATATGCGATGCCAATCTATTATGCCATTCTCTACTTGAGAAAATATTCCATGAAAAATAGCGTGCGATCATTTCTTGCTGAGGAAATGTGGTTCACATTTTGATTATTTTCTACCCGACCTCACATGTTGTTGGCCATTCTGTTATCATTCGCACATGGTGGATTGGATGATTAAATTTCGGTGGAGTTCCATATTCTATTCTCTGTTCTCAACTTTCACCACACAATATTGATGTATCAAAAGTTTATGTGGAATTTTTTTGTCTGAATTTCTTACGAATGAAAATGATGTCCATGAAACCACTCTCTCCTCGACTTGGCTCTGAATTCAAAACTTGGTCATGTTGTAGTATCGAATTACAGATACCATTAGGAAAACTTCTGGAATTAGTGCATGTATAGTGCCCGAGATAATATCGTTCATTAGTGGAAGAGGATAAGGGGTTCATGCTCCCACCTAATCTATTTTATGAACCTTGAAAAATGTCGATAATAGTTCAAACTTCGTTTTAACCTTTTCAAGAAGTCAATAAAAACAACATGAATATAATGAAAATTATTCGTTCATAGAATTCCCTGATGAAGTTCAAGAGAATTGAAATGGTTTATCGGAATATTATGAATGAAATGTTTTCCAATACGTAATAAACGCAACTCTCACACTCCATCTACATACTTTATGATTAATAATCCATACTTCATATTTCATACTTGCGACCTATTTGAAGGTACTTTCCTAACAAGAACCTGATATGAAACTTTGGATTATAAAAATTCACCAATATAACATCCTAGAATTTCGGTAAATCATATTGCTCAAGAATATTCGAGAGATTCAGAAACGAGTTTAGAAAATATTCGAACGATTATGATTGGAACAAATATGCTTCATAGAGAAAATAACTATAATTCGAGTGGAATTCATCGAGCGGTGGTTTTGTCTTCGACTTTCATCGAGTCTTTGTGTCCACTTTTGTTTTAATTGGCGGTATAAGCCCGTACTAATGATGAGGGGTGTTATCGTCATAATACAATGATCTACTTCAAGTTTCTATTGTGTTCCATAACGCCCGAAACATGAGTGGAATTAATGTGGTAGTTGTTCTGTGTGGTTCTCAAATTATAATCTGATCGAGGCTACATTGTGGATAAATTCCTTCAACAATGGAGGAATAAATTATTCGAACTGAGAGATAAACGTTTCAGTCGTTGATAACTATATCGAGTCGTTTCGGTGAATTGTGCATCTACAAATATAAATTACTTTGACTTCGATGATAATTCACTATGTATCAGTAAAAATAATATACAACAAATCAGTGATGAGAAATTGAATTCTACAGAAACAAAAACACTTTTATGGCTACAAACGAATGAATACTCGAGCACACACCTCCATTGCCTTCGCCTAGGTCTGCAATCAGTACCTTTGTGTGCCAGTGCCACTGAAATCACGGCCCTGGAGTAACTCAACGGTTGCAGCCGAGAATGCGTATACGCTTTCTAGCGATCTGAATAGGTACAACCTACGCTGGGTGAGAGGTTTAGAAGAGAGTGGTGATGAGAAAGTGGGGGTGAAAGTGGCTGGGTTTAGTTTTATTCCGTTGCTTGACATGTCTCGTTAGGATATCTTTCGCCAATGTTTATATCAGGATTCTCGTTGTTGTTCATTGGTTAACTGTACAGTTGTTGAAGTCATTTATTGCGTTGAAGAATTGTATGTTCATACCGGTACCCATAAAATAATCAAGTGTTACATAATTTTGAACTTACATAATTTTGAAACACTTTGTCATTGATATCACGGTGCATTTATCAGTCATTAATGCATTTCAGCTCATACATCAATAACAATGTTCTGGTAACCTGCGCATTGTGAGAAGTTGAACGATGCAATGTGAAGATGATTCACTTTCTGGGTTCAATCTGAGAACACATTCGGTGATAATACTATAAAAAAAGGTGAGACAAATGTACATGAATATGTTTTCTTACATCAGTTACATGTTTATATACATTTCTAAGTTGCAACTAACCTTATGTATGATGCCATACATTCCAATATGGAAGTTTACGTTGAATATTAGATTAAAATTGACAGCAGCTTGAATAAATACACGATTTGTTTCAAATATCACATAAACGGGGAGAAGCGGAAGAGCGTATACAGGAATAATGTCGACTCAGCCGTGTGGCATGGACTTGAGGGTATTTACGAATTCATGGTTGTAAAATGTAGTCAGGGTTGAGGTGAGTTGGACACTCGAAGATATGTCACACAACCGACTCGACTTTATTCCAGTATACGCTCTTCAGGTGCCCCATATCCCATATAAACATGTTGTTTTTCAACAAAGCTTCCATTTGTCCCCACATAGCTACATTCATATACAAACACATTGAGTAGACCCACGTTAGATAATGAAGTGACCATAATACATGTTGGTGAGAAAGTAGTCTTGATCAGATATATTTCTGACATTCAGTCAGTCCGAGCGTGACATCAGGTGAGCTTCAGAGGCCTAGCAGCGTCACTGGCTGAGTGTGACTATTAGAAAATCATGGTCAGTGATTAGTTGTTATTTTTGATCAGCGACGGAATTCAAATTGGCGTCGCTTACAGCCACTATATGATGTCACGTAGTTCAGTTTGAAAATGAACTCTCCCGAACCTGATCGTGACAGCCTGTTTCAATTACCTTGAGTGCCGTTTATAGTGAACTCTGATATACAAATCATATCAACATCCTTGCTTCTCAAATGGAAGGTGATACAAGGGATGCATCGGTGTTGCAACCCACCAATGTATTATTGTTAATTCCACATTTGACCTACATCTGTAAGAACGCGAACTGTTACTTAACTTATTTCCAATCACAGAAAGATAATTACTTCAGAAATTGAAAACAAACCTCGAACTGAACGTCATACAATATAACAATGGGGGAAGAACAATGAGATCAGTATTGAACTTCGACTTTGAAAATGATAACTCATACGATCTCTTTGATTTAGGTCAATACAACACTTTGTTATTTTTCTTTAGAAATTACATGTGAAAGAGAATTACGGAAACAGGTATACTCGAAATGATTGAGTATATACCGGAATCTTCTTTTTTCCACTCAATTTCGTGCGGTTATCTGAATCATCAAGTCCTCTAAAACGAATCAGAACGATTATATAACCACTGCAAAGACGATTTTCTCTTTGATATTTCAAACTCTTACACGTAACTGATGTATTCCACAGAAATTTAGTGGGAATTATTCTCAAATTTCTCTTTAAAAATGTATCGATTGTGAACAAAAAATCCACCATATCCAATCAAAATTCTATGTATTTTGATCACATTTCCTGAACATAATCAACTCGACTCAATTCCACATTTATTAAATATTGGACAATTATTGTCTACCTCCGTTGCTCAGTAATCTAAGGCACCGCTTCAAAAACTGAAGTCACCGTTCCGCATGAGGTGGGGTTTTTTGTGAACGTCCTTTCACTCACCATCACCTCATGGTTTCATCATCATATGATCATTCATATCCCCCAATAACCTATCTGTTGGTATAAACAATAATTATTATTCACAATTATCAAAAATATGATCCAAGTGATGATAAAAACACTCAATACAATCAACAGTATTTCTGAATGTGAATCAAATCAAGTACACTGTTCACAACCAACACACAATGTGTTAATTGATACGTATGCACATTAATTACCACATTTGACTGCCCGGCTACGTTCTGGTTGATTAATTCCAACTCTTTCAGTAAACGATTCCACTCTTTCTTTAATAGCACCCCATCTACATCACAATATCAATAAAACTTGTAGTTTTTCATTCATTTTCCCCATATAAAGGATACAAAACATTAATCGCTAACAAATATAATTCACGGAGTATAAAATACAAACTTGAATGTTGAAGAAAACAATGAATATATTACTCTTAAGAATCATTATCATGACATGAATTATTCATTTTATCAAAACTTTTATCAAAACTGTATTATGAAATCCTTGGCATCCATCTGGGCTAAGACAGTGACTTTATGTCAATTCTTCAAAGTTCATACCTGAAAATCAAATGATGAATAATCTTGATGGTGAGAACTTAAAAGTTGATGTAATGTTGGTTGAACAAATTACAATATCACACTACTTTATTCCCTTCAACCAATCATCACCTAAATCAATAAGAATGGTGGTTGATTATATAACAATTATTGCTCAAATATATAAATCAATATTACAAATTCATGAAACATATCATCAATAATATGCAAATATTCTGTTCAGATATAAATGGTTCGGATTTATGCCACATTCATATTTTCCATCCATCATATTTGATTACATTCATAACATTTGGGGTGGTCAGATCGCCTTCGTGTTGCCCTGTCTGAATGGTTCATACGTTCGCCATCCATAACCTCAATTAGGATAAAATAACTTGGAGTCAAGCCCTGTCTCGTCATGTACATAGAAAAAGTTCATATTATGATTTTTCTGGTTTCAAAGTATTTGACATGGACTATACGCTATGATGGGGTCGTCTCGTTATCGCCTCCACGGACACAATTGAAAAATGACGTAACAAGGCAAGTTGAACGTGAACACTATCATGATGCATTGTTAGGACTGACATCTAGTGGCATTCACTATGAAATATGGAACACTTTGACAGCTTAGTCTGCATGCCAACAAAAATCTATACTCATCAGTTAACTACGGCACAATAACTATGTTCAACAGTCGAGCTCAACCGACAAAACCTTCCTGCAGTTGAATATGAAATGAGTGAAAAACGCTTGCATCAGCATGATGTTAATAATACGCTTGTATTTGCAGTTATTCTTTTCATTCAATGATGTAATTTTATTGCATCGGACGTAAAAGTATATAATTGCTTGGTATGAATTATTAAATGGCTTCATTTGTATCCAGCTGTTTTTAATTATGGGTCAAGAATTGTGTATGAGCCGTTTGTGTGTGTTTTTATGAGGCATTGCTTTAGAAGCTGATGAAGCTAGTTGGGCTTGGGAATTTGATTATCACAACGTGGCAGGGCTTTTGTAAACGTTCGCTCATCCGTACCACCAAGAAGCATATCTTATGCACATCTCTATCTTATATCATATGTTTCAAACGTTTCTCTAAAAACTACATTCATAATATCCAAGTTTTCCGATTACCGTTACCGATTACCTAACATTCTTGTTACTTAATTACATTTCCATGTCTTTTTTATGTATTGGGTTTCAACGACACACTATAATGGTAATTATGATATATTGGCGTCGAATGAATGGTTGATGAGGTGATGGGATGCTGAGATAAAGGTTTCTTATGTATCGGTAAGGATAGTGGGAAGGAAGCTGTCGTGGTCTATATTGTAGGAACCATCCCGGCATTAGCCTAGACTACAGAGAGAAACCAAGAAAAACCCCTGCAAATATGGACGGTGGCGGGGATCGAACCGGCTCCAAAATACTCCTTCACCTCCCGGATCACATGAAGCGAGTGCGAAAAACACTCAGCCACATGTGCCGGTCCATGTCTCTTCTTCCAGCAACTATTTTTTTTTCACGACACCACTCATCCGTTCGTTCTCTCATTTGATCTTGAGCATTTTTTCTTCATGTCATGTTCTACCCTCTGATACTCAATTTGTAGTTCCGGCGTTTGACGGTACAGGTGAATTGGAAAAAGGCAACTGTTGAAACGTAATTTACTGCTATATGCCCATTGTTGTCAAAACAGATTTGAAAAGTGAAAATAGAGTCTTTTCAAATCTAAAATATATAGTTGTTATTGATTTCATTCAATCAATACTACTGCAGATAACAGAGACTTGGAACGTGAATTCTGAAGTGTAGATATATAAAATGTCGTGATGGAATATAATACTTACATTATAGGCCTACTATATAGCTGAAGATTTGATTGATCCATCCAAGAAAATGTACATGAAAACATCGAAAATTCAAATCAGTGGGAAATTAAATGGAAACAATTGATAGAAAAACTCGGATAACGGTCTGTTTTATCTCAGGATTGGTGCTGAATATAGGAGCAAAGAGAAAAAAACACTGATTTTTAGTTGATCAACAAGCTTTCATCCAAACTTGAGATAATTCAAGGTTGATGAATGTTAAATGTTGATTAAATGTCTCAACATCCGTCAACAACTTGATTTATTGTATCTCATCTTGTATCGTATGCGGAATCAATAGACAATATATTATTATCATTATCATTATTACTGTTATTATTATTATTATTATGAGATCGACCCTGAGGTGTAGTTCTTTCAGGTATTATTCCTTCAGTATATCTTGGTTAAACGCTAAGTAAAAGAAAAGTACATGAAAGTAATCTTACTCAGTTGGTTGACCGAAAAATGTTGATATTAATTTGGTCGCTGCGGCCCACGAGGTATCGAATGGTAGCCTGGTGGCCCAGTCCGGCACTGTGCCTGGCCAACTCTCCGCTTGCGGCAGGAGTGCTAGCTCGCCGGATGTAGAAGGCGAACCCTGTACTAGAACGATGGAGATTAACCAGTTCCGGTGGTTTCGCTAGGTGAAACGCCAAAAAAAAATGGTCCTGGCGCAATATTCATAAATTGCGCCGCTCTCGTCACTGATTGGTCGTTTCACCAGTATGGCGGTTAAAATATCCGCTCTTCAAATTTGCTCAGTGAATTCCGCTTTCATGGAAGTCCAGCTTCCTACGGGAAATGTTATCAGGACTGACTCAGTGGGATTAAACCCTTAGTGTGAGAGAAACGTATCATTCTGGCACACTTTTCAGAGATACGATCAGATGTTCTCCCAAATGATTCGACTTGATTCGTCCAATATGATTACGAGTTCTAAAATTATTTGAAATATCCTTGATATTTCCATTGAATATTTTCATTTCTTCATTTTCCATTTTCTATTGGAAAAGTGGTTTACTGAAATCGAGGTAGAAAAAGTCATCGGCGAAGATGATGGATCTGAAATGGAGTGAATGTGAAGTGATCTGCTTCACTACTTTTGTTTTCTTCTCAACTCAAACAGAGGACCATAAAACCTAGTGGTTGGTGGGGTCATCAAAAACTTGAGATCCACAGTGAGGATTCCGAAAGATTCCATCCAAGTTGTGTATTATCTGAGGGAAAAATCAATCACACCACCTCAGAATGAAAATAATCGTACATTTTCTTCATTTCATCTCCATTTAATTAATTTATATTCAAGTAAATTGGAAATCGAATATGAAAAAACGTTTGAACTGGATATATAAAACTCAAGCGTGAGTTCAACAGTAATTTGAAAAGCTCAAAGTCAGAATAATTGCCAATTTACTTTTCAAAGTCCCATTAAATGCAAACTGTGTAGACCTACTTTGTTTGTTTATGTCGTTAAACATACTTCCTTGAACTCATTTCCACTTATTTACTCGAAAAACTTCTGCAACGGTGAGTTTTCAGTATCCCTGAAGCTTTTAAAATCATACTCGTGATTTAACTATAATTATATTTCTTACTTGATACTCAATTCAAATATTTGCACAAGCATAATATCTGCAAACAAGCCGATTCTGAAAGAAAGTGTCCGAATTTATTAATTCTGTTTCTAGCAGGTTCGAATACATTACTATACTATCAGCTCATGAGAGCACAATATGATCAAAGAGATGAAATTCTTTATATCAGAGATCAATTATCATCAGAATAGTGATGAAGACGCATGATGATTCCTCCTTAGAAAATATCTGTAATAATTGTTGACATTTCTGTTCTCATGAATGATATGGATTTCTTAAGTCTAAAATAATGAGAGACACACCTATTCTCGGATTAAATATTATTATAACTGGTGATGAGATATATTTGTGACGTTAACGCGTCTACATATTCAGGCTGATTCAAGGTATTTTTTACTCGTGGGCGAGATAAAAAATCGGTGTCCACACCTTTTCAAAATTACGTCATATATGTAAGTGCGGAGACGAAATAGGGTGAGGAGAGCCCAATAATGCTGGGACTCATGCAAAACCATCGGGGGAATCCTAGAATTGTGATCTCTGTATGTAAATACACATGTTTCACGTCTGTTGTTTCCCTGATACGTGACATAAACTATATTCAACCATTTTGAAGCGCTCTTTGTCATCACAACCCCGGAGTTTTTGGTCACCTTACAGTGTTTTGATTATATTGATACAGATTTTATAGGCCACCTGCCCACATCCAATTACTTCAGTAAAATCATTCATATATCCTGAGAAAGATAGTTTTCCAACTGACAACATAATTATTCTCTCCAATAATCATCATCAAACTAGTTATGAAAGAACATGTTGAGTGGTTGAAGGTATTTTTGAAAGTACGAAATCGGAGTTGCGCTCATCCCAACATGCCTATGTTTGTAACCGCTCCCTTGGCTCACGCCTGAGTTGCTCTATCATAATATGCAAGGATCTTAACACTTTCACATTGGAAGTATCTTATCAAATACACCGATCCATCCCGTTCCTCTTCAATGGATTCTTTGATCTCCAATCAAAAATGTCATCCTTTGAAATATCAAACATAACACCCCTCCCCTTTCTTGCGTGGTCTACTGTATTCTCATTAGATTCAATCACCCAAATATGTAATACGAGACTTGCTATGAGCACATCTGACGTCATCAAGGTGAAAAGAACTACAGCTCGTGGTTGGTGAAATTCAGAATGAACCAAGCTTCGAATTGAACACGTAATGATGTAATACAATACTATATATTTCGAACAATGTTCAGGATCGAACAATATAACAGCTGACTTAGAACTTGATCAACAAGTAACTGATATCTTTCGAAGCTAGTTATTTTTAACGAGTGTTCCAATGCATACTATACCTCATTTTTCCTGATAGTAACTTGAACGTGGATCTATTAGTGACTTTGAGGTGATTTTCCTTCATGTTTTGTGAATGTTGATCAAATAATAAATTGTGTACTACTATTTCACTGTGTTGAAAAAATAGAACACATCTATCTTTTGCTCTCTCTCTCTCTCTCTCTGTTTCTCTACGCTTTCTATCTCTCTCTCTCTCTCTCTCTCTCTCTCTCTCTCTTGAATTCTATTTGTATCTCTCTCTGTCTCTCTGACTCTTTCTCTCGTTCTCTCTCTCTCTCTCTCTCTCTTGCTCTCTCTGTGCATCTCTCTCTTTATCTTCTTCTCTTACCCTCACTTTTTCTCTCTTTCGCTCTCTTTCTAAATAATTCCTATCAATTCTTATCAAAATTGTGAACTTTTGCAAGGTCACGGCACGGTACTTCCACCACCATTGCCCACCTTCACAACATTGCTTGCTACTCGGATCTGAATAAGGTCCAATGTGCTGAATACAATTCATGCCGTGTTACATTTACAATTTGTTCCCGCCTCAAGTGCAAAGGTCAACAAAAATATTCATTGCCCACACTAATCTAGTATAAAGTGTGTATAAGTTTAAGAAGTATAAGTGAAAAAGTGTGAGAAGTGTGAATACTTGATAGTGAAGTCGGTTATTGCAAAAATCATATTAAATGACAAATCTACATGCAGTTTGAGTGAAAATGATGATTCAATTGAAAAGAATTTGAACTCTCTCAGAAAGTATTCTATCATAAATAATATGACATTTGCCTATGTGTTAATCTTGGAAAAGTTATGACAGCTAGGCTGACTTTTTTCTTTACCAAATGATCAGGCTCTGACAGCAATATAATGGTATCGTGGTTGGTGAACCAAGGATTTACCTATCAACGTGTTTTTGCGGTTCACGCAGACAAGTCGTGAGCTATTCATCACAACTCTCATAATAGCTATTACATAATCCATCAACTTCTGATTTGCTTGTCAAGAGTTGGCCAATATAAGATATAACTTATAATAATAGTGAAGACTGTATAATAGAGGACCACATACAAAATATACTTTTCCACTTAATAAAGCTAGACACACAATTTGGAAAGCTAGTCGAAAATGTGATCAATCATTTACCATGGATAAGCTTTTATATTGACCCGGCCCAACGAGTTGACTTTGCATCAGGTAAGATATCTACTATGAAACTTGGTTAACCGTGAAATGAAACTTCATTATTTTCTTTCAAACCAATAAAACGAAAAAATCACATCTCGATTGTCAAAGTAGGGGTGGCAAATGATAACTCACTCGGTTTTTCTTGATGGTGCATAACGACCCTACCCACAGCTATATAGAACAAATGAGCGAGTGATACTGTAAATATGGAAAGAAGGTGAATTGACGCTCAAAACTTTCACCAGATAAACAGGTTATAAGAAACTGATTATGAATTGGTCTTTGAAACACAAACTAGCTTGGATTTGGTTGAAAAATATCAGGTGAAATCTATCAGATTGATAATTGAATGATTCATCAATCAATTAATTCATCAGAATTTATCCATGAATTCATTCATCAGAATTCATTGGGTACATTTCTGTTTTCAAACCTCAAGTCCAGCTCTAAGTGAGAAGCCCAGTAGAATTTTGCCGCTTCTTTCATACAAAATATTCACCGATGTGTGTACAACTCCAATCAAGATAAGTAGTGACATTTATGTACATTCAAACTTCCCAAAATTCAAGAGTAGGATTGTATGATATTAAGATATGCAATATATCAATTGTTTGCCTGAATTGAATACAATAATCGCAGAAATGTAACTGTCTATCATCTGTTGTATTCTGACATGACCATTCTCTAGATAGTATCCTACATTATTGGAGATAACAGAATGCTTTTCAAATTGATATTCATTCCGTGTGAGAATAAAAAGAACTATATATGAATGAATTTAATGAAACTGAACTATTATTAAAATGTAGCAGATATCAAAAATGTAATGCTGTTCTTTGCTTGTTTGTTTGCCAAGCATAAAAGAGTTCGTAACGTTGGTAAATAATCATCGTGTTGTGTACCGTGCATCAGATTCAAAGGAAATGTTTTCATCATTTTATATATGTATACGTAAATTGTTTCATGAGAACGTTTTCAGTTTTATAATCTGACAGAAAGATTCTGGAAGCAAGACATTTTTTCAAAATACACAGATGTTGAACTGAAATGAGAATTGAATATCATCTAATTGAAAGCTTCACACATCAAACACACCTCATAATTTGTTGTGATACTATTTAATTTATTCACTTATTCCATATTTCATATCTGATATTCGTATACACGAGTTTCACAGAATATGTACTACTTTTCATAGAGATGGAAATTGGGTACTATAGCTCTTCAGTCGGTGGACAAGTGTGAATGCTTCTTGAAATGTATGTCTTTAATTCAACTGAGATCTAAAAAAAAACTCATTGATACGTGAATACTGAATTCATACAGCATGATGATCGATATATAATATATATATATATATATATGTATATATATATATATATATATATATATATATATATATATATATATATATATATATATATTCATTTTTCTGAGCAGAGCAGGAATGGAAGTGAGACGAACAAGAGACAACTGAAAAAATACCATGGTGAAATGGTTCAAAAATGATTGTTCATGAATTTGAATAATTATTGATGAATTATTAATTGAGAAAAAAAGACGGTATCGATAAGAACAACGTTGAAAGATATTGTTCATTGTTCATTTGCATATGATGAAGTATTCCATATTCGGATGAACTTCTTCAGAACATGCATTCAAAACAGATCTCTTTAAGGAATATGAACAAATTATCAAGATCAAGATCATAATCTTGATGATTATCAAGATCAAGATCATAATCTTGATGATTATCAAGATCAAGATTATTAAGATTGTTAAGATTGCCCTCGTGGTGCCCCATCAAAACGATATCATTTATCATCCATAGCCTTAATTGAGAAACAATAATTTCGTATCAAGTTTCGATGTGACTAAAAAAAAAAATCACAACACACAAATTTCAAAGATTGAATAAAAGTAGTCGTTTTCACACTGATTAAGAATGAAATAAAACATGATAAGATGTTAAAAATGATGAATATTTATAAGAGGTAAAATTAATTTCCTTCATGTTTATCATGCGATAAACTAATGAACTTGTGTTCTTTGGAGAAGGAGGCTCCAATCGACCGTCCCTGTATCCCATACCACTATTATAGCGCAAGAGTGGTTCACGCCTTCAAATCTCGTGGATACAACTATAGTAGCCGAGCCCCCGGGCGTTGAAACTGTGCTGAATTTAGTCCAATAATGTTGCTAGGATCAAAAATTAATGCAGCACATCAGGTGATCACTTTTATAACGCTCACGGCAACCTATATGTATTACACTGAACCATATGCATAACGTTCATTCGTGGTTACGTTTATATTCATGTTCATAAAATTATTCACAAAATACGTAAAATGATTACTAATTAGAAATAAGTACCAACACAATATTCCATCAACTCATTCTTCAATATTAAATTATCCCATGAACACGTTCATGAAAATTCCATATAGCCTGATACAGGCTTATCTGTGGTTTCACATGAAGAAAATACAATGAGAAAAAACAATGTTGAAAAATACAATGTTGAATATAAATGAAGAATGATGAGGAATAAGCAGTTTATTTGACAATATGGAGTGCAAGAAGTATTCTATGATGCATTTCAATTAGGCAATTGTAAAATTATTGTGATTGTAATTGTTATTGCAATTTGCAATCGTAATTGTGCATATCACTTCGATTGGATTAATTCTGAAATATTCCATTATTGATCATCCTGACACATTCATCCGAGGTACCTCTTTGGAAACCAACGTAAATCAATTCCGGATTGGATTATATACCACACATGGATTTTTCGAACTTCTTTTCACAGTCCTATCACTTGGTTGTACCGTTATTACTCGCTCATTCGTACCCCCATATATCTTAGCTGCTGGTGAGATCGACCTACTATACTCATATATTACAATCTCTTCAATTGGGGTATTTGGACACCATTGTAAATATCATATCGAGTGTTTTTTCATACTCCTTTGAAATGTAATGTGCGTTACACTATAAGTCTCTAATTATACAAGGGCTTAGAGCATAACAGATGTTAAGCTGCAGCTATTGTGTTCTGTAAGCGCCGCTTAGATGTATAGTTATGAATACACAACCACTCATTTTAGTAGCTTATGTTAATATATGTGTTGATAATATGTTTAATTGTAGTAACAATTACGAGCATCGAAGTATTTGTAGGAGGTTGGCACAGTATCAGAGCGCTCTTGTTACTAAGGCATCTCTTTGATAAAACGGCTACAGAAAACGGTCTCTGAGTTGACTTACGTCTTTGGAATCCTTCTTGAGCAAACGAAAATCTTATCAGAACATTATCCTTCGAGACGATTTACCTGCTTTAATATATTCACACTCAAACAGTAGCTCTACAAAATTCAAACCTTGTGTAATTAAGGGGTATACTGAATAAGATTTTTTGGCCTGATAGGATAAATGGTGTTTAAACTAAGGCCTAATTCAAACTCCATTCATTCTCTCTTCAATTAACATTGCTATTATAGCCCCACGCGCATCGTTTGAAATGAAGTGAATGTAAGGCTGTGAGATAATTTCCATACTTTACACATAACATAATGGTTGATTGTGATGTATGCATGTTGAGTGTCTCATTCACGCGATATCAAACGGAAATATTTCAACTTGAATTGAAATATAATTATGGGAATTTCATTCACTTGTAGTTTTTAGGTATGAAAGATTGCCCTTGTGGCACCCAGTCAGCAATTTATCCTGTACCCCATCAGCCTCAAATCAAGAGAAAATGACGTTTTTTGCCTATCTCTTTTTCAATAATATTTGAGTTCTTATCTGATTGAAGATTCCAGCATATTAGTTATGCAACATCACATTTGATTGGATGCACATTAACAAATTGATGAAGAGTGAAATTGTTCGAATAATTCCACAAGTGATGAGAATGTTGTTGACGAAATTTATTTTGAGGTTTTTGAGATGAATATTTATTTCGTGAGTTCACGAAACACTAGTTCACTAGTACTACTACACTAGTACACCAGTATTAAATACAAAATATAACCATTCCAAATGATTCCGTATAGACAGATGGCTAGTATTATGTACATTTATCAAACAAATACAACATCAAAAAGCTCGATGTTGGTAAACTTTTCCCTTGGTGTATATATACACTATAACAAAGTTGCATCAAATCAGGGATGTTTTGGTCTGGTGGTGCCACGCGACTTAAATTACACTGAAAAAAATAAATCATCCTATTGCAACCTCCCTACAGACGTTTTATGGACCAATGCATATCATTTAGTGTCATCTCCCCGGGGGGATGCCACATTTAGACATTCTGTCGAGCGGAGGTCAAAACATTATCACAATTGTATCGTTATTAGGCATGAGAGGGGATAAATCTTTCGCTTATAGCTGCGGAGGGGTGTGTAGACTATTGGGGGTGGGGCATTGAGGGTGGATAGCTGAGGGTGGTGTGATTATTGTAGGATGGGTATCACAACTCGATTGATAATTCAGAGATATTTTCGAGGTTTATAATCTGAATTGAATTAAAATATATTTTTCTTATCAATTATTTGTAATATTCCATCTGACAACAGTGCGTGTGATACAATTATTCAGGCATTGTATAGTCGGTTCCATATGCAGTGAGCCCACACGATTTGAAATGTTATTGATGATCACAATGGTACGACATGGTCAAATATTGACCATATATTTTATATATTGACGTGATATGATATACAATCGCGAATGAAGCAGTAGTAATGTTACTTCATACTATAGTAGATCGAATGAATGGATTGAAGACATATTGAATCAAGATTAAAATACTTTGATATTGAAGTTATCAGAATGTTTTTATGCAACTATGAAAGAGACATCAGAAATAATCATGTCATGTGTGTGTATATATATATATATATATATATATATATATATATATATATATATATATATATATATATATATATATATGAATATATATATATATATATATATATATATATATATATATATATATATAAATATATATATATATATATATATATATATATATATATATATATATATATATATATATATATTTATATATATATATAATATATATATATATATATATATATATATATATATATATATATATATATATATTTATATATATAAATATACATATATATATATATATATATATTTATATATATATATATATATATATATATATATATATATATATATATATATATATATATGTATATATATATATATATATTCATCTCCATATATATGTAGCCATATATATATATATATATATATATATATATATATATATATATATATATATATATATATTCATATATGTATATATATATATATATTCATATATATATATATATATTCATATATATATATATATATATATATATATATATATATATATATATATATATATATATATATATAAATATATATATATATATATATGTAAATATATATATATATATGAATATATATATATATATATATATATATATATATATATATATATATATATATATATATATATATATATATATACTATATGAACCATCAATATAAACGTTGCAAATGATCACACAATTATAATCAAACTATGAATAAACATGTCAGTATTTTCATTGACACATTGCCCATCAAAATTATCATTCAAATTATCATTAGTTTGAGGTGAACTTCAAAATCATTTCGAAAATGAATACTTCCTGAGTCGATATTACCGAACTTTGAAAAGATGACTCAACGTTAGTATATAAAATCCTGTGAAATATATCTAGCAGTGTGTAAGGTCTTTGCTGCAGGTCAACTAACATTATCAACATCCATTTCGAGTGATTATTACTGCTGAACTAATCACCTAATTGGAAAGTGCAGCAAACATCTATATAGACGGCAGTGCATGATGATGTTTGACTGATCCTATGAGTGCGGTAACCATAGTTACAATCGTAGTACTACCGATTTACCACCAGTTTCCATACTTAAATAAGCTGTCTAATCAGAAATTGGCCTACTTTGGATCAACGAATGGCGTAGAGTTGCGAATCACCCGCTCACTAGTGGTATGGGATAGGGTGGGTGGTCGTTCGGATCCTTCTTATATCTTGAATATGAGTATATCAGAATGCAAATTTGCATGAGAGTATTTGTAAAAATGCATGCATGAAATACTCTACTACAAATTTCTACCTCACGGCTGAAATGGACGTGTATATATCACCTGAGCTCACACGGAACTTTTTTCCGAAATTAAGAAACAAGTTTCAATTAATTGTGTTGTGTATTCACTTTTCATAGACCATAACTGATGCATGTAATAGGTATTTACATTGTTCACGAATTCAAGTGTTTGTGATTTTATTAGATATATATTCTCCACGCTGCATATTGACATGACTTGATTGGCAACTTTATATAGCCGCAATGTGTCCATTTCATGTACGTGATCTCAGTTTTCAGTCGGTAACTTTATTTAGGTATGAACTCAATCTTGTGGTGGTGATGTTGTGCGGTTGAATGTCGAACCAAGTTCAAAAACGCTACAAGCGCTTGACAGAACCCATCCAGTCAACCGAACAATATGAAATTCAATCAACCATCTCAGTTATCACTTTCATGTTTCACCTGGAAGGCTTTTTATAAATTGTATCGTAATCTGAAAATGGTTTTGAAAATTCGTATGAAGTTCATCAAAGAAAGGAATTGCATTTTTGAGGATGATAAAATTTTCTTCAAGTCTGAAAGATATTTGAACAGACAGACAGCTTTTGAAACAATTGCGACATTGTTTCAGAAAATTCGTGATATATTCTTCATTTTTTTCTCTTAGTGGGATTCAAAAATTTTCTTTCCCAATTTGAATGTTTGTATTGCTTTCTAGCTGCCATTACCATCTCACGATATATTGTTCGTGAATTGAGACGACTTATTTTTAATTCATTCTTTGATGTGGCAAGATCGCCCTCATGGTGCCCAGTTCGAACGATCCTATCTTCCATCCATTCACCAATTGGGGGACGATAATTTTCTATCAAGTTTCGATGTGGTCACAGAAAATATATTTCACTAACCCCTCTACGATGCAGATAGCATTACTGGTATATTATGATGATGTTAGCAAATGGTGGACCTACTTGTTCAACAAATCCAGTCTTTTCATCTCTAGATTGAACAAATTAATCTCCGTAGTCCTACCTCAAACTGGAATACAGATGTTCAGATGGCTTCATTTATTCAAATTATCTCAACTACAATAAAAACTAACGTTTTCTCCTTTTCCTCTCAGAAGAGCCAACCTTTTAATAGCAACTCAACTTCAGAACAAAAGAAGATCTTAGAAAAGGAATACTTTTCTTTTAGTATATTGCGTTGTACAGTACGTACTTGAGTGAAATCAGTTCGAGTATTCTACCGCGGTACTAGTCGTTAATTAATTATACGCGTCGTTGCGTGTTGTGCCTTTCACTGATATGTAGATGGGAATGGGATAAGTAGAGAAAGGGCATAGGTCCCATGGGGTGTAGGTTAGGAGAGAGATGTGGGGGGGAGGGAGGGAGGGAGTCGGACAAGGGGACATCCCCACTGACTACTGAACAATACATTGCGACTTCGTTCCATTAGTCAGTGCATTGTACGAGCGAGTCGACACTAGCCCGTTGTTCGGAGAGGATAAAAAGCGGATGCTGAACGAAAGGATTGAGAACCGATGAAACGATGGGCTCGCACACACATACATTCACACACGTAAAAGGGTCATAGTTCATACTGATTAAGCACACGTTCTGAATATGCAATACATTTTACTTTTGGTATTCCATTTCAGTCGTGGGTGTTTTTAGAAATATGTTATTGGAATTATTGATTTTGGCTTTCTCCTCCACAAAATGGTTTTTGTACTATGAGAGAACGATGTGACTAAATGCAAATCTGCATGATGAGAATATCACGTGATGTCACGTGATGATGATTATACAAATGTTGACCCATTAACAAATTTTGGTAACTGAAACCATTATAAACCATAAGTATCAATTTATGAATCTTCCTATTGGAAGGATTATTATCCACATCATTATAACATGTGAACTTTGGCGAAGACCTATGTGCGACTCTTATCGTCAAAAGAGTACACTGTGTGTTTGCCTGTTTTTGTACACTCTGCTCAGATTGGATGGTTTGTTTTATCAATATTAAAATTCTTGTTGAAATTCTTGTTTGGTTGTTCTTGTTGACTTACCCATCTCGAACAGTATCGTTTCGGGTCAAAATGGGCTAGCAGTTTTCGGAAGACCCCACAGGAATAACTCGATCTGCGGGAGAAATAGGAGATGCATAATGAATATTCTGATGACAATGATGAGAAATACAACTTTTGGTGAAATTTAAGAGAAATTACTGAATTTGTACACAACAACAGTCGGACGATGGTCTATGGTCGAAAGTGACTATTACGTTTTTCATGTCAATCCGTTGAGTAATGATATATATATATATATATATATATATATATATATATATATATTCATGAATATATATATATATATATATATATATATATATATATATATATATATTCATGAATATATATATATATATATATATATATATATATATATATATATATATATATATATATATATATATGTATATACAATTTTTTTCACTCAAGCTGGAATGCCACTTGTGTTGACATGATCAACGGATACTGTTCAACCAGATAGTAGGTATGTATTCAAAACCACGTTGTGTACTTATCATTGTTCCCCAATTAAGGTTATGAATGAAAGATATGATCGTTTGGACGGGGCACCACAAGGGCAATTTAACCACCCCATTTTGATTAGGTGAAAGTCTTTCAGTTTCCGAACGTCCGGAACGCATCATGACCGTTTCTGTGATATAAAATGTAAAATGTAAGATCTACAACAAGTCACTACGATCAAAAGATTTAGTTTGTGTATATATATATGTATATATATATATATATATATATATATATATATATATATATATATATATATATATATATATATATATATACATATACATATATATATATATATATATATATATATATATATATATATATATATATATATATATATATATATATATATATATATATATATATGTTTTGTTGAAAGATTTCACGACTCATTATGTAATTGATGATCAAATCTTTATGGATAATTAAGAGTCGCGTTGACGAATAAATATTTATTCAATTGCCCGTAAAGATTTATCCATTGATTAATCCATTATTAATTATCCATAAAGATTTGATCATCAATTATATATATATATATATATATATATATATATATATATATATATATATATATATATATATATATATATATATATATATATATATATTTATATTGACTATGGCTATCTATGTTCACCGATTATTGAGTAGAAAACATTTATCAATTGTATTCTTTTATATATCTCTCACAAAACTTCTGAATTGGTTTCTATTCCCTAGCCCACACATGACATAGACAGACAACGCGTTCACCATGCAGAATGGCGACATCAATGACATAGTAAATGCATCAGCGGTTCACCCGCAATCCACTTAGGACGGCTAATCTTTTCACGCAGCAATGAAACATGCTCTATTTAGGACCATTTCTACAATAATCCTGTTTGGCTCAATACAATAGTATGATGCACAGAAGAGATTAGCCATTGGCCGCATGGACCACACTGCGTTGGATCAATAATATTAAGCTCACATTTAATACTTGATTGGACAATATATTATACGACATGTTCATGTTTGTTCTCTGGATTTATTTGATCGATGTTATCATTTTGTTGACTATCGTGATATATGGGAATATTGTCAGAATATTATGCTTCATCCCTAATTCCAAACTCAGATTCACAAAATGAAGGACTCATGAAGGACTTATATAAGGACTCATAAATGGGAATTGAATGGAATGATCTCTAAGGGATTATATACATATAAGATGAATACGATCAAAATGAAGATGAATATGATGAGGAATGAAATATTCACATCACAATAGAATTTGGTTTGAAAAAAAACATTGTTGGTGTCTCAAAACATTGATCATGGTGCTAAAAACCATCCCCTCACCAGTGTGACTAATTTTACAAAACCAAACCGAGCAAGCAAGTCTCAAAAATCACATTATTATATTATAGAAAATTGGATTCATTATACCCATGAATAATTTTCGGAAGGCTCATTTAAAGTTGCCCGCATGCAACATTTTACCCGCCCCTTTCGATTTGCGTTCTGATTTTTACTGGCAACTACCCACTCCTCAATTGGGTGCTGTTCATTGCATACTGCTTTGTGCAGTTGAATGTTGAAAACTCCTTTTGTGTGCGGTGGGGAAGAAAGGGGTGGGGTTCTAATCAGTTTGGTTCGTGGACATGGAGGAGGGGGAGAGGGTGATGGAGAGGGCGAGGGGGGGAGGTAAGTTGGATTAACCAAGCGATGATAATAGGGTGGTCGTTGGGGGATTGACGATTCAGGCACACAATCACAGACGTAGTGAAAGGGGCTGATATTTTATGTAAAAAAGAACAGAATTGCTTTAGTAATGTTATAAGCTATTCTTCGATATCGCTTATTGAAAAGGAATAATAGAATATGCATGAATTGGTTATTGATGTTATACAAATTAAACATTCTCTTGAGAATAGAAAGAATGAATTCAGACGAATAAAGAGTTTGAGAAACGTAATAGTGATATATTTCCAACTTTCAAGTTTTTCAATCTGCGTACCTGGCTTAAGATGACACAAAATCTATGACACTCAATTCGTATCGTGCTATTCGTGCGGATATAACCCACTTTAACGTTGATGGTAATACGGAGCCCACCCCACCTACAACTAGGTGATATGGGGGCACGAATGGGCGGGTGATGATTACGTGATGATACATGAAATGATCTACACAAGATCCCGTGCGTTATACAAGACTTGATGCGCTAAATGACCTCGCTGTCGATGCGCCTTAAAACTCTAATATTCATTCATTCACAAGACTTGAACCTCGGATTCATGTCCGAGTTGTCTTTCTGAATGAGCCACTGAGGGCAGCACCTGCTGCATTCATCAATGGGCTTCTTTCAAGTGATGGCACATATTGTTGTGATGTGTGGACAACAATATCCCTCACATTGTCTCTCCAGTGTTGTTTGTTTGTTTGTCCCCACTTTGACTATTTTCTATGGTAACTTGATGAACATGCTATTTTATCATAATTCATATAAATAATAGACACATGCGGTTTTTCAATTCGACATTTTCAATTTGAATAGAATCTACGCACATTTAGAAGCTGATTCTCGCCGTTCGCGGTTCTAGCGTAGACTATGCGTGGAGTGCGTAAGAACGTTGACTTCTGGATACAGTGCGTCTCATATCAGTATATTTTTCTCAGGATATATTTTAATGTGGTTGGATGGACCCCATTTGTGACCAATATGTGACACATGACGCCACGTCATTGTTCCCGATCGCGAATAAAAGTAACAAAAAGTTTCGTTCGGACGGGACACCACGAGGGCGAACGATCGATTTTTTGTCAGCCATGAAAAACTGTGAAACTATAAACATTTATAGATGATAGGATGTACTCATTAATTCATTTATTCTTGTTTTCATTCATTCAATTATTCATTCATTCATTCATTCATTCATTCATTCATTCATTCATTCATTCATTCATTCATTCATTCATTCATTCATTCATTCATTCATTCATTCATTCATTCATTCATTCATTCATTCATTCATTCATTCATTCATTCGTTCATTTATTCATTCATTCATTCATTCATTCATTCATTCATTCATTCATTCATTATTCATTCATTCATTTATTCATTCATCCATTCATCCATTCATTCATTCATTCATTCATTCATTCATTCATCCATCCATTCATTCATTCATTCATTCATTCATTCATTCATTCATTCATTCATTCATCCATTCATCAATTCATTCATCCATTCATCCATTCATTCATCCATTCATTCATTCATTCATTAATTCATTCATTCATCCATTAATTCATTAATTAATTAATTCATTCATTCATTCATCGTGTTTCATCCACATGAGTGAAGTTTGGTCGTACATGACCGTTCTTCCACTTGACTCATACAAAACACACAGTATTAATTGAAAACAAAGGAAAACAATACCAACAGAAAAGCATCACACAGAATATTGAACATTGGACGAGTTCGTAGCGTCGTGATAAAGAAAATACTCCACGCTTCGCCCGCTGCATAGATACCTAAGTCACCTGTCTATGAAGAGCTTCCATTTTGAGAACCGGATTGATCAGTATTGACGAAAAAGTCTCAATATCGGAGCCAAAACTTCGACCTTTCCCTCATCTCACATGACGCAAACAAAAGTAACCAATATCCATTCAGAGATAAAACATACACTATCAAGACACATGCTTGAGAAAACCGATTTCCACTTTCAATCCCACTACTTCAATACCTCTCTCTTTCGACCCGCTCACCTATAACACCTGTAACCTATAACCTAGTAACTATATGCAGATCACTAGAAGGTGCTACAGGTACGCTGGATTTTGCTGCTACCTAGTGGTTGCCAGGGCCATCCCATCGGTGGCAAATATAGCTACTAATTGCAGGAAAATGGAGGTGTGCATGAGGGTTCATTCTTATTCAACCATCAGAGTGAACTGTCTTGGTAGTATATCGCTCGTCCATGGTCCAATGACTCAAAATATGAATAAATTCAATGTAATATGATATGATGATTTAATATAATTCTGAATCTTACTGATCTTATTATGAATCTCATTGTTCAATTCAAATGTTTCTTCTCATGTGAGGGCATACCTTTGTTGACATGGAAATCATTTCCCACATACTCTGGATAATACTTCCGAACATTTACTCACAGCGTTGACTTGCTTGGGTGTACGGACAATTTGCCAGGCACCTGTTTCAGGGGGGCAGGACAATTTGCCAGGCTGGATCATGGGGGAGGACAATTTGCCAGCCAAAGTTCTGGGGAAGGAAAATTTGCCAGACAAAGTTTTGGGGGGAAGACAATTTGCCAGGCTTGACTGTGGGGAAAGGAAAATTTTCCAGCCAAAGTTTGGAAGGGGGGGTACAATTTGCCAGACGAAGTTTTGGGGGGACAACATTTGCCAGGCTTGACTGTGGGGAAAGGACAATTTGCAAGACAAAGTTTGGGGGGGAGGACAATATACTTGTTTGACACTATCATCCGTCTTTCGGTCACTTCTTTTGACGCGTTACCGATAGAGAGTGTCGACAAGTGCACACGTGTGAAAGGAATCATAAGGGAGAATGAAGCTGCGAAGTATTCCAAGTATTCATGTTATGTAAGACCGAGCTACGGAGCCAGTTCAATCAGGATCAAGACGATTGATATTGGTCGTCTTCCGTTGTCCATGTGATATGACTCTGCGAAAGAATGCTATTGAACTAATATCATATATATTGTGTATGTTTTTCTATTGATACCGTAAAGAAATACTAATACAAATACGGATATATTTGTATTCGCAAAATAAGATCTTCCAGCAGTATAACATATACAAATATATCCTGCGTTGTATTTGTGGATGTATTATATTTTGATGGTCACATTTTTTCAAAGAACTCAAGTACATTTTGCCGTATATAAAATTCCCCGGTTTTATCCGTTTTATTGAACTTATGAATGGACCGTTACTCTCTTGGCGCTGCTGGGCACTTTCCGTTGTGTCGAGAAGATGCTGCTCAGCCCTAGCAACCGTATCTAAGGAAGCCAAGCTAAGTCCATTAATGATGGAATGGACTTGACGTATATTCATACCAAGATTATTCATCCATGAAAACATATGTTTGCATTACAACATTCTCACTCAACATGATGAGATAATAATTGGTGCAGTTGCAATTTGAATTTCAACATTTTTTTATGCTTATTGAACAATTACATGACAAATATGAAATAGAATAACAAACACATGGGGATAATAACAAATAAATTCAATACGAAATGCAAGTTGAATTTTCTGGATGAGTAGGCCTACTCATTTGTCTCTTGCCCCACTATTGTGATGTTGGACTTTGACAGAAATTCGATTACAATTTCGAAATTCAATATAAAATTCTATGGACATGAATGATTGGAATTCATCTCCACATGAAAACGACACAAATTTTGAAAATGGAAATGTCTGAATATTCGAGTAATTCTTCATTCCATTGCTTTTAATCTTATTCTAGAAGTTTTCACATTCTCTTTCTCCTCAGCGAACACTTCATCTTCAGCGAGTTCCCCGTCTCTTATTGTTCTCGCAAGAAACGATTTTCTCTACTTACCACATCAATGAGAATGTTCGACTGGATATAATTCCTTCCAACTTTACTTTTTGACAACATAATTCCAATTCCTTAACAATCCTATATATAACCGCTTTGCTTAGAACAAATTGTACCATCTTCGTACTTCACATTCTTTCATCAAATGTCTCCATCTTGAACTTTGTACTGTGTCAGTGAAAGTAACCCACATTCACAGTAGGCGATAATTTTTTTGCGAATTGCTTTTCAAATGAAACTATATGTACCGATGGAAACGCAATATAGAAATAACTTCAATAATCTTCGCTAGATTTTGGAACTCGTTATAACGTAGTTATAGCTATTCGGGTTATGATCTAATAGCAAAGATGACTCTCGTACTCGGGAATCGGGATCCGAGGTTCAATTCCAGATTTTGTTATTTTTTCAAGCGAAATAATAAGAAGATGATGTCTCAAGCAGATGGTTATGAAGATTTTCCTCACATTTGGTCATTCAGAGCAATTCAAATCACATCTAATAAACATCCGAATAGATGTTCTGAAAGCCGGTTGTACCAAGATAAGGTTTGATATTGACTGGTCATATTTTTGTTGGGAATGTATGACCATGGAGTTATGAGTGACATTGCGGCATCATGTGCTATATGCATTTCTTGACCAAATAAACTTGACCAAATCAACATGACCGAATCAACATGACCAAATCAGCATGACCGAATCAATCACGTGATACCTGGTTCGTAAGCTGTGGGTCATCGGTTCAAATGATCATTCTCAATTTCCTTGATCTACTCCCAATCCTTCCTTCAATCCTCAACTATCCCTGATCTGAGTGTATTGGAATGATATTTTGAAACAATGGTTATTTGAATGATTTTTGTGGAGCAATACATGTACCCTGAAGAAGCAATTTCATTCAGGACGAATATACCATGCAAAATGCCAGCAGTCATTCCAAAAGTACGCTCAAGTTACACACTTTTCCTATAGAAATCATACCCTATATATTCCATTCCTAATTATAGTGGATCCAAGTAGACCCCATCCAAAATCGCCATTGAAATATCGGCTGTCCAGTTTGACTCGATTCTCACGAGAAATTTTTCCAACTTTTCCACAGTGATTGTGATTCAGATCCAATTATGACTCATTCTCATTGAATCATCCAAGAATACAATATCAGAGGAATAATCGAGTCATTTTTTTCTGTATAAAATTAGAACACATTCCATATTCCTGGAAATGTTTATTCCATCTCCCATTCATGCAGAAGTAGTGTTCATCTCACACCATTCAGTCGCTTTCCATTTCTAATGTTTTCATGCCACCCCCCTCACCTCCTCCCCCACAATCAACCATACTGGCCAAGACATCTGGGCACTGATTTGAATTTAAAGTCTACTCAGGCTTGGGTTCGAGTCCCGTGTAAGGCGTGTTTTTTTCACTGTCGTTCATATAACACCCACCCACTCGTGCTCCCATATAACCTATCTGTTAGGGTGGTCATTGAGTAAATAATCCTGATAATTTATTTCACCGTTCATGACTGAGACTTTTCTTGCAGCTGAACGTATTGTATCTTTTCCATTTGTATATGAATCCAAGTATTATTCAATCTCGAACGACTTCTCCATATTCCGATATTGATCTTGTTACGTTTTATAATTCGTTCTGTATATTCTAGATTTTGTGTCACGAGACCATGCAAGACTGCAAGACTTGTACAGATCTCGCTTTCACGATTTTGCTTCATCTGAATGTTCTGTTCAATAAGTGTTCGTTCAAAATATTCAGCTTGAATCGTAAGCATCAGTGAGTGAGTGATAATGTTATGTATGAATATTTTGGCAGATAATTGTTTAATGTTGATAATTTAATCAACCATTGATATATATTTCTCAAATTACGGTGAGTATGCGATGAAATCAGTCGGATCACTCTCCCAACATCAGAAACCGTTCGTTCAAAGGAAAAGTTTTCAATCTGGTCAGGCTAGATGTATATTTTGATGAATCTGAAACGTTATGATTCCCCTATTTCTATTTCAAGTATTCACATCTGAGAAGTAAGAAGAAAGACGAAGAGCCGAAAGAGATTTTCAAAATAATTCTGCATTGAGGAAATTGAATTTGAAATTCATTATTCTTAGATTTGAAAAATGGCAAATTTTTATCGATTGAGTCACAATACTTTGAAGGAATATTAGGTACCTTGGTATTTTATTTTCACTGTGCGTATTCACAAATCATCATTTTTCTCATTGAATTATTGTCATTCAAAGATGATAATGTGTACTTTCGAGTCATTTCTTCCATGGAATCATTCTCGTATTCTCATTCTTCAGGACAATAAGTTCTTAATTAAATGTCATCAATTCAAGTACACTTTCAGTCTAATGAATGATACAAAATTCTCAAATAGGAAATTCTATGTTTTCATGTGGAATGATTAAGGATGAATTGAATAAATATTCCTCCATATTTAGCTCACCACAAGTTTCTACAGCTCCATCAACATCACATGAATCCAAAAACAACATAAACAGGAAAAGAAACCATTAAACGACACTCAACCATCGAGTTTCTTCTTCGATTCTATTTCTAAAAAAATCCACGTTCAAATATTTGATGTGTGACAAGAGTGAAGTTTCGTGACACTTCTCCTTCAACAGTGAACAAGTTCAACATCATCATATTCTCTCTCGGTATTTTCCCGTGTCATCACAGCTTGTTGTTAGTTGCGTGTCTCGCCGCTCGGGGCGCTAACAAGGTGGCTGACACAGTCACGTGTCATGGTCCACCCTGACGTCACTCGGCTAGGATACAATACGCTTGAAAGTACATCATTAAAATTAATTTTCAGGCTTTTGCAAAGTTTCGTTCGTGTAAGGTTACATTTCAAACGGTGACAAATGAGACTAGGCTTTGCTGAAACCTCCACAAAATGCTCAGAGATACAAAGTCTCTTTTGTTAAGTGCACAATTATTGTCGGCAGAGGCCGTTATGAAAACTGGACATTGATTTGAATTATTGAGACCAGATAAAACACATCTTATCAATCATATAGTAGGCCTACACTTGTATCCACGAAAGTGGAAGGTTGTCCATCAACATAACAAACACAAATATCACCGTTATATTTGTATGACTAATATTTGTAGAGTATTGACATTTTTAAGAGTAAGGGTTCACAACAATGAACGCAACCGAATTCAGTGAATGTGATGGTAAATCCTGGACATTTGCGGCAAATTTCTGTAATCATCCGAGTCCTCATTATTATTCAGATAATAGATGACGCGTTCTTCCTTCGTGGACAGAAGTATATATATATATATATATATATATATATATATATATATATATATATATATATATATATATATATATATATACACATATATATATATATATATATATATATATATATATATATATATATATATATATATATATATATATATATTGAAACTTCTAAACTTTCACGACTCATTTTATAATAATGATATATATTCAACAGGAAGATAAAAGTCGTGTTTGAAATTGTGAAATCTTTTTTTTTTTTTTTTTTTTTTTTTTAAAGATTTCACAATTTCAAACACGACTTTAATCTTCCTGTTGAATATATATCATTATTATATATATATATATATATATATATATATATATATATATATATATATATATATATATATATATATATATATATATATATATGTATTCCTATGAATTATGCTGTTAAGCTCTCATTTTAGATTCATACGCCACGGAAAGTAACATCACAGTATCAGCTCATCAATGCAATATGTCCGAAAAAATAAAACAAATATCTGGCAATCATGTGAAAATTCAATCGAATACACCAGTTGGAATAAGCACTCGCTTTTTGTCGTAACTTTCCTCACGGTCCACTTTTCACCACTATATAAGTATCAGCAATATACTCTGATGAACAAATTATTCAATTTATTGGTATATTTATCGGCGTAACTCCAGGCACAAGGTGGCGATCTCTGGGAAACATCTAGGAATTGAAGGAACATCCTGAACAAATAATCATATACACATTGATATCATCTTCAATATGATTCAATACCGGTACGTATACTAGGATAAATTCAATAAGCCATCGAAATGGAATCGTCTAGGATGTTATCAATGCTGGTCATGAAAATATTGTGGAATTATTGCGAAGGATATACTTATATTCAGGTCAGAATATGAATATTGTATATGGAAATGTTGCATGACAACTTGCAATAATACCATTCTATGTTTCAGAGAGAGAGAAATAATAATCATCAACGGGCATTTTAATTAAAACATATATACGAGTCAATTATTCTTGGTTTGAAAATATTCACTGCACGTATTGTGAATTGTGCTTCACATGTACTTAGGACTAGTCTTGTAATGCCTGGAAACCATTTATACTGTGCTGGTAATACCGTACCGTTAAAAGCTTACCGTTGATCACGTGTGAATTCGAATTCAAAGTCAAACACTTCTATCAGTCAAGCTCATAAAAACTTTGTGACCTGGTGATGATGCTGAATTGAAGTTAAAAAATAATCGTGCTGGAATAAGATAGCTTCACGAATACTCATGTCAATTATACACTGTGATATAGGCATACAGCTAATTGATTTTATCAATAATTCCTAGGCATGACCGACGCCAACTATTATATTGGTGGTGGTGAGTTATGTATGAAATGGGATGAGAGGTTTCAAATTTGCATCACTTGTACATGTGTTTGGGGAGGAGATGGAACCTGTTCGTCAGAAATCATCTCAATATTCACTTCACCCAGGCAGGGAAACCACGGAAACCACGGAAACCTCAGTTGGGATGGTTGACCATTGTGGGCACGGGTTCCGGTCTCCTGAACACGAAAGTTACTAATTCACTAGTTCTATACAACTTTCCTATCGAAAATTAATATGTTGATATCATTCGTAAAATTCCCATGTGTGTTATATTATGTTTGATATAATTTCAGGAAAAGACAACTACTTTACGCAACTGACTGAATATACAAAATGAACTAAACTATGGTTTGACTCACATCTGGCTGACTTGGTGTTACCTGGATAAGCCTGACAAACTGAATAAATATTCCAAAACACTTGACTAGCTCTTTGCTTCATAGCACTATTGCCAGCGTGCTATACCTTGTTTACACCATGATCGTTGAGCTAACAGAGGTTGCTTTGAACCAACAATATGACATTGCGAATGGTATTGTTTTTCGAGAAGACGGTGCATTTTGATTTCTGTTAAGGAGCCAACTGCGTTGACAAAACGAAATTAGGGCTTAATGCAGATTAGTGCTATCTGTGTTCTGTTCACATTACGTTGTTGACGTCAGTTAGAGGTTTAACAGCTGTTTGTGATCATGGTGTGACCGAGGTTTAACTAATATCCATTCTTTCTGAAACCTTGACCAACTTCTCCATGATCCACGATAATTAATGAACTGTTGGAGACTCGAACGTTAGGTTCACTGATGAATTGTGTGCATGAAACTATGGATTATCATCAATAGATAGACAAAACATGATTTATTTGATTCAATAATGTAAAAATTCGTCGGTGGAGGTGCCGGGGACGATATTCCATATACAAGTCTGTGTTTCATCGAAATATCGAAAAAAAAGCTCCGAGTTGAATCCATATCGATCCATATATGGATCCCCAACTTGCACTGAAATGTGGTGAATCATTCTTATCAGAAACTTGTCCGAAGAGACGATTCTCTCCGTAAATCAGAATCAGCCCCTAATATAACTTGATGTGCATTTTGTACGCGTAATCTCAAAGATACCAAATATTGGCAGAGACACAATTTATGATATTATTCAAAACTTTCTGATGAGATATATCTGAAATACCAAGAAATTTCCTCAAATGTGAAGAGGTTTCCGCAATGGAAGAAGATTCATCATATACATTCTACAATACTCTTCGAAATTGAATTTCTCCAGTGAAAACCAAAGAAGATTTATCATATAAATTCTACAATACTCTTTGACATTGAATTTCTCCAGTGAAAACCAACCATTCATTCCATCTTGAAGAAACTTCACATCGCCTTTACATGTAGCACCTACCCAAAGACCATCTCATTCATGTACGTTTCAACACCACACAGTATTTGTTTCATTCACCACCGTCTCGCCACCGACGCCACCGACGCCACCGACGCCACCTCTCTCTCTCTGCGTGTGCGATGGCGCGGCGTTCGCTATCGCAGCTTGTGACATCGTGAGATGATTTATCCGCTCCTGACAAACTGCATGTAGAGTGTTTATGGGAGGGCGTGCTTTAGTGGCCATCACAACATATATCATCACACGTATATACAGGAGGAGGGGAGGAAGGAGGGAGTGTCATCATGTACTAACAATGCTATAAACATTCTGCTGGCTTTTACTTTGATTAAGGCTCAATAATGGAGACATAGTGGGCGGTATTAAAGACGAAAGGAAAAAGAAAATAGATTCTCAAAATATCGCACTTCAAAATTAGGAGTATATATTCCGGGTAGTTGCAACAATGAAATTCCAAATAATATAATATAATAAAATAGAATATTTAATCAACAGAATGTTAACAGATGTGATATATTTGCGAGTTTATATTTCACAGCATTTTGTGTTACCAATTGATTTTTCAGTAAGAATTTGATGTAATAACTGTGATTGTCATAATGATATCCGAGTTGATGCCCGAGTAGTGACAGTAAGGTGAAGGCGAATATTGATTCCTCAGTCACTCAGTTCTGACTGAGTTTGGCTGAATCGAATCCTGGGATGGTTCCACACTATCAGGCAACGGCTGATTCCTTCTCAACTCTGTGCGACCAAATCGTTGAAATATATAACTATGAACATTTTCTCTCAAAAATATATAACATATACACTTGAATATATATATACATATATATATATATATATATATATATATATATATATATATATATATATATATATATATATATATATGAGTTATATATATATATATATATATATATATATATATATATATATATATATATATAACTCATATATATATATATATATATATATATATATATATATATATATATATATATATGTTTTTATATATATATATATATATATATACATATATATATATATATATATATATATATATATATATATATATATATATATATATATATACGAGCGTAGAAGGTCGTCCACCAAATTGTCGGTTAAAAATATTGAGTAATTGATAATTACAATATCATCTTGATGCAGCTTCAGAAATCAAACACTCTGGATAGATGTAGCTGCATTTTTCTTGTCAATCATGTCTCATAGAATATCGAAATTTCAATTATATACATGTAAGTTAATCAGGGAAAAAGGAAAATGTAATATTTCAGTTCTTGTGGACTTGTATCGGTTCTAACATTTCCTTCCTAATTAATTGTGAGTTAATGCGATGGAAGAAAACATATCATTCACACATTTTTATGTAACTCAAACTCATTCTGAACATAATCTTAATGATAATACATAATAATAATACATACATCATAATTATTAATTATAATAATCATGTATAATAATACATAATAATACTTTATCATGATCGTACAATTCAGAACTTCATCAATATCATCTATGCTCATCATTTATGTTAACATAGGTTGTGATGAATAAATATTCCTTCCAGTATATTGATGACGACATCTACTTTTCATTCCCACACTGATTTGTATGACATAATTTACATTCGATTATTGCCTCTCTCATCTCTTTGACCATTACAAAGTTGAATTAATACTATTCGTTGGAGCCAGCTGAGCTGTTTGACTGCTATCCAATCGGGAAATTATAACAGAGTAAAAGGAGCTCTTCCGTTTGCTCTACCTGAAAATTGGTTGTATTGTGTTCGTTACAACTGCAATGTCAACAGAGGTACATTGTTTTACAAAGCTATTGTTTGCACGGGATCCAATCGTACTCCTTTCTTCTCCACAACAATAGTAACAAGGGTAATCAAACAATATTATTGTGATTCGCATTCACATTCATCCATTCTATATCTACTTTATTCTTTTTATTGTATGTAATGCTGTGGAAAATGAAGAACAATTTTTGATAAATGCTTAAATAACTACAATACAACAAATGACTCCTGATAATGGAAAATGTTCCAGTGATGGAAAATGCGAAAGTGTTGATTTTTCATCACACTGACTTTGATTGTTCTAGACCCTAGTACAATGATGTTCGAATATTGAGACTATTGGCTTCCATGTAAAGTGATATTTGAATCATAATAATGATAATTATAGTCATATTGACCATTAGATTGTTATATCAATATGCGTCGCTGTCAGAATTACACATAGATAATTATACAAGTTCAAATATATCAATCAGGCGCCCCAATAAGACTCATAAAAATACATGTGAGGGTTAAAAAATGAGTGGGATTATGATAGATGTTATTTTTCATGAATACTCAACAACTACCAAGTCCAATATATAAACAATGAGTGAAAAATATGGAATACAATATGATGCCATGAGCCTACACATTGTTCACTCATTCTACCATGCGTTAGTGTATTCACTGACTATGATATTTGTACAGGGTGCACAAAAATAACAGAAAAAAGATCAAAAGAGGAAGACCTAACCGATTTGGTCGAATATGAATCTTTGTCCACGCTTAATCAATAGAATAATTCAACACAAATTCATTCTCAATTTCCTATAATAACATTCTTGGAGA
Source organism: Brachyptera risi (assembly GCA_964007535.1). NCBI lineage: Eukaryota > Metazoa > Arthropoda > Insecta > Plecoptera > Taeniopterygidae > Brachyptera > Brachyptera risi. Next base: position 19,423,709 of record OZ023334.1, read on the forward strand.
GAGACTAATATAATATCAAGTGGATAACAGGATATTGTGATGAAACTAGTACAGCTCTATAATGTGTATTACCAGCATTGTGCTTATAGACTCATCTGCCATCGCCTCCAGTTCAATATACACAGTGTGGGACGGACACCTTTTTGTAGCTATTGGCCACAACAGTGTGCAAGACATCGCTTCAGTGCGAGCATGAGAGTTATTCAAGCCAAAAGGCCAACGACGTCGTCGGTTTTTGGTTCAGCATCGATCCAGTTTTTAGTGTGGAACCATGTTCGTAACGTTAATGTGTAGCATAATAACGTTACCAGGTCATTACCCATATTTCTGTAATGGTTAAATCTATAAGTGTGGTTCAGTAAAACGAGGTGGCTGGCTGGCTGGGTTGTCGTTTGGGCCAACGATGGTTATTTATAAGGTTGGTTGATCTCCGATATTAAGTACCTACTGAGGAATCAACGCATCTAGCTGTCGTTTTTATGTATGATCCAAATGAGAAATATTGATGATGTATTAATATGGAGTATTGCACTTCCTGATCGAACCTGTCTGTATGAAAACTGTATGACTTATAGTCCTATAGACCTATAGTAAATAACAAGCGTTCAACATATCTCCTACTCAGCTGACAATAACCATCCGCGCGCTAGTGGTATTGGATGGAAAAACGGTCGATCGGAACATTCATTCTGAGAAAGTATGAGTATCATTGCATTTACACTCTTGACACTGGTCAGCACTCATACAAGACAAATATTGAATTATTCAATTGAAAAAACCGGCACATGTAGCTGAGTGGTTAAGGTACTTGTTTCGTGTGATCCGGAAGGTGAAGGGGCATATGGGACCCGGTTCGATCCCCGCCACCGTCCATCTTTGCGTTTTTTTTTCGTGATTTCCCTCTGTAGTCCAAGCTGATGCTGGGATGGTTCCTACGATATAGGCCACGACCGCTTCCTTTCCACTATCCTTTCCAATACCTAAGAAACCTTCATCTCATCATCCCACCATCTCATCAATCATTCATTCGACGCCAATGGATCTCAGTAATCATTATGGTGCGTCGTTAAAACTCTCTCTCTCTCTCTTGCTCTCTCTCTCTCTCTCTCTCTCTCTCTCTCTCTCTCTCTCTCTCTCTCTCTCTCTCTCTCTCTATATATATATATATATATATATATATATATATATATATATATATATATATATATATATCATTATATCTATATATCTATATATATATACAATAGAAAAATCAACATTGTAACCGATGTGCATTGTTTATCTACTCCCTGCTTATTATCATTGTCTCTGGCTAATAATAACATACGAATACACTCATTTTATTGGTATAATCAATGAATGAATTGTACTTTCTGAACATTCAATCAATCAGAAGTTAATCAGGGCGTTGAGAACCAAATTCTCAATAGTAGATTGTCTAGTTCGTGGATTTGATAATTCGTCTTCATTATCGGAATGAATGTTGTAGAGAATATCATACGGGATTCCAATTATAAAATCGCTTCACTAGTGATAGTGAATACGTCGCGAGGTTAATTGTAGGTCATTCAGAACTACCACCACTGCGGTCCATTACACAAATATAATATATGAATTATCGATCTCATGTTTTTATCGAAATCTAGTAATGCAAATGGTGTGTTTGTTCCGTTAAATTCATCTGGAAAATAGTCGATCATTCCTTGTGTACCCTTTTCAAACTTTACTCTCATTTAGAAAAGCGAATGCCAGAAAAACACTCTTGGCTCCACGCTCCACCAAACTCATGGCAGGGAACGAATTTCGAGAGGTAACGTCTGATACGGCGAGCGAGCGGAACTCGAGAGAGACTGAAATAATATGCCACAGAGAAATGGAAAACGACCATTCTTCAACTCGGAGTTAACGCATCAATGTTCAATGTGTAGATGATTCAATATTAGATATTCCTTAATGAAGGTTATTACTCTTCATTGTGGTACTTCATCTGGGAGTTGGAATCTTCATCAGCAGCCTAGTAGTTTCATAATGCTATACATCGCCGCCATTAACGTCACTTTAACGACTTAATTAATCTTAATAGCCAGAAGACTGCGCTGAAGCGAGCCAGTTTTACAAACTATGAAATACGTGGTTCAATATTTAATTAAACGCTTTATAAGACACTCACTGTACTCAATATAAATTATATTTTCATTAATATTTGCCAAACAGAATGGTTCAAAAGGAATTTCGTCCCTCTTTTTTTGGGGGCCAAGATGGCCGCATGATCTACTGACCTGCGAGGTCCACAGTGAAAGCACGGAGCTTCTATATATAACACTTCAGCACTATCTGAAGTATGCCAGCGACATTAACTTTTAATAATAAAAAATGTTGCCGTAGCTAGATGGCTTTGATTTATGTAGGTTTTGTGGAGGGAAGGGGGGATAACGGGGGTCGGTGTGGGGTGAAAAGGGTGGGTACATTAACCCGTGATGTCTTGAGCTATACGCGTTCTGCTCCTCTGTGCTATACCCGGGAATAATGTGCCGTTTTTGTACGTTGTAATGCGATATTATAGAGGAAGTTAACCTAACACTCACTACACAAGGAGAACTGAAATGGGAAGCTAAAACTCCACTTGTGTATTTTGGAGCGATGAAGCAATGAAGCAATAAAGCAATGACGCTGAATAGTACAACTAACATACAATCAGATTGAAGAGAAAAAAAGAAACTCATTTCTCGAATTTAATCTCTCGTGATACAAATGTGATTTAATTAGACACTGAACAAGCATTGTTCACAAGTATATGGACAGAAGTTTTCCATGGATATTCAATATGTATTCAGCGTTGATCACTTACAAATAAGCACATATACATGTAGTTGTGATTTGATCCTGGTGGCGAGTGAAAGCGGATAAATAATTCGGAAGAACAATAGAATGCAACAATCATGAGAATGGGGATGAGAAGAACATCATTAGAATCATGCACACAAAAAAGTAACAGTACATAGTGTCATCACAATGACTCCAGTAAGAAAAATGAGTGAGAAAATAGAATTGGATGCATAGAACATAGCAAATGGATCATCGACTGAGAAGAAGATATGAACATTGGTGCCATCCTTCATTACCTTATATGAATCGAGTAGCAACATTGAGCTTAAAAACAACATTGAGCTTGAAAAACTGAACGCCGAATTTTGAAGATTGAAATTATATGGATATGCAAAATTCTGAACTGAGGTACAGGAGTGAATTGATTTCATCAGAGTAAAAGTGACGGAAATATAACGTGCTGATTGATAACTGTTCCGTGATTAATAACAGCTTGAACGCGCTCTTTACTCATGACAACGAGCTATTGGCGTCGTTAAATGATTAATGAGATGATGGGAATAGGGATTCAATTCAATTCCATCATGTTTCTGGAATAGTAGAAAAAAGCGGCAAGGGCCTGCTCTTAAGGAATCATACCAGTTTAATTCTAACGACAGAGAGAAACTTAGAGAAACCTCTGCGAGGATGGTCAAATATTACGGGAATTGAATGTCGACCCAATAAATAGTGGTTTGGAGCACTGGTGACTGACTGTAATTTTAATTTTTTTTTTATTAGATTCGAATAATGCATACATACAAGAATTATCAATACGCTCTTCCACAAATCCAAAAAGGCTTATATGTGGGATGAGAAATGAAATTAATAGCTTGGACAAGGAAAAAATAAATGAAAACTTTTCAATAGTTAAGGAATGATGATAATAATGATAATATTGATGATAATAATTGTTCAAGAGACTAAACCACTCCGAATCAAAAGATGAAACAAATAGTTTAATTTACCGGAAGTATCTGAGTGGTTAGCGCACTTGCTTCGTGTGACCCGGGAGGTGAAGGGACATATCGGACCCTGTTCGATCCCCGCCACCGTCCATCTCTACAGGGTTTTTTCGTGGTTTCCCTCTGTAGTCTATAGGCTAATGCCGGGATGGTTCCCACAATATAGGCCGCGAAGGCAATTCCTTCCCACTATCCTTCCCATTACCCATGAAACCTTCATCTCATCATTCCATCATCTCATTATTCATTCATCCGACGCCAATATATCTCAGTCATCATTACAGTGCGTCGTCAAAACCCAATATAATAGTAAAAAAAAATAGTGTGATTTCATCACATATCCTGGAGAAGTGTATAACATCTTTCCAAGCTCTTGAATCGTGTATTGTTTTATTGGTATGGAGCTTGTTCAATTAGTACACATATAGTGAGAACGTGTAAGTGTCAGTGGTGTCAGAGGTGTAAGAAGACTTCCATGAAATAATGTAGGTCAACATAATAAAGAACTATTACTGTTCATAGGAGCCAAAGATCTTGAGTGTAGAAGATACCCGGGGGGCTTAGGATTGCCTTCATTCCACAGAACTGTATCGTTATTGGCACCATACAAACTTATGAAGTAAATTCAAACAATTTGAAAATACTGAGGTGAAAAACACGAATATCCAGAAGTTCATTCTTAGAGTGGAGGGCTATTGTCATTCTTTTCGTATATTTGTATCATATTTGTGAACGAAAGTAACTAATAAGGCTGATATATTGGTGGAACTGTCTCTCAGGAAACCGGGATATGATTTACACCGTGATCGACCATATTCCTCAGGTACATTTCGAATTTACCATGTTTTTTAATCGAATGTTGTCATGTAGGCCTATTATTTCAGATTTCACTGGATGATACCTCACCTTTAGGCCAAGATTGTCCCCTCTCCACTGTCCTAAACATATGATAACACAACCTTTCACCTCATCTTTTCGTTCACTATATTTATAGTTAACCGATAACCTTGACCGATGTGAATCAATCTTAATCGACATGAAAGTGCGTGGATGGACTCGAATTGAATGAACAAACATGTACTCAAATATTTCGAGATTGAATATATACATTTGAAAATGCTATATGCGTGAGTATGATTAATACTACATATGATGCACTATGTGCGTGATAGGATGAAAACTGAATGAAATAAAAACATGAAGAAGCATACAGTTTGAATATAATGGTCAATTATTTTACAATCACTCTCTCTGACTAGGCATTGATTCATGAATGCGGTGATCCGTATTAAATGCGAGAGCTTTAAAATTCTGAAAATTAACAAGAAATGAAGCAGATACATCAAAGAAAGCTGTGATTCATCCACCAGTTCTTCAATATATATACAGGTATTAAGGCACATGTTGTAACGGGGCTCCTGCTCTATTCTCACTACCTGTATACAGTGTATAACACTGTATAAAAACAATAATAAATAAATGAATAAAATACATATATAGTATCGGTATCATATTCACCAGACTATATGTGATTATTTCATGCTCCAGGGTGAATTCAAAAGCATATTCGAATTATTTGCGATGAGCTCTTTGAACTCGGAACATATTGTATGTATCAGAATCGCATTCAATTTACAGCTGTTCACCTGGTTTCCAAATTGTTGATAAGTTGAATCACTCGAATATAGGCATACGTTCGTGGATAAATTAAATGTCACATCAAATTGAAACTCAACATGTATGTATCCTTCAGAAGTATTCAAAGAAGCTGTGTACATTATCAATAATTTAATTGAAACTGAAACGACTTGCAACATGCTCTCGTCACCCCCCCCCCCCGTGACTCATCCAACTGAGTCACAACTTCAGAAAAAAAGTCACATTGAGCATGAAATCGAGCCACGAGCTTTTACAATCTTTTTTCACCTTCAACTTCTTCATCTTTCCGGTACCGTCATCTTATCTATAACCCATTGAAGATGACAGTCGGTGGGGTCGTCAAAAAGCATAGGATTCCAGAGTGAAAATACACAAATAACATCATTAAAATATCCTGTCCAGGACCGCGATCTCGCCATTGTGTCGAGATAATGAACGGTTCTCATGAAAACGCACCTTATATTACCACTCATCATATATAAAGTCTGGACAAATGAGTCGCTTGAGTCCACTTAACCAGTGTATCATGCTGACGTGCTATCTCCGGTCACAAGATTCATGTACCTGTTTCTCACTATCACGACATTATCGTGGGCGGCGTGACGCTGTTTATTAGAGTTAATGTTGTTCAGTTGGTACGGGTCGCTCAACGAGGTGGTGTGAGCAGCGCATCCAAGCGAGAGAAGTGAAAAGCTTTATCAGTCTTAGTTTTCGGGGGGTAAATACTTAAAAACTTGGTTAAAACTGAAAGTGAAATGGATGGGCATCATACAACCCGAGCTGTTAATCTTGATTCCTAGCACTCCCGGGAATAAAACGACGTGAAAAGTATAATTAACGCAATCTCGACTTGATACTTTAAATACAAGATTAATTTGGTTGAATACTACTGTATTACCGGCATTGAATTGGAAGAATTCGTTCCAATTATCAGAATTGAATAATACAGATTGGAGATCATTTTAAATTAAGGTCAAATAGCATGTAAAGAGCATTTTTTGGAATAACAAGCGTGATGAATACACTATGTTGGTTTTTCTGAATGAATATATACTGGAATTTAGGGTATAGTCCCACCACGATAATATAATTCGAAATAACAAGCTAGACTTGGATAATTACAAGAGAGTGGCACTCTTGTTTGTTATTGTCGACTACATGGAATGAAATAATGGAAATTTGTTCAATTTTCTTGTATTCGTATTCTTATTAGTTCAAAATCGTGAGGCTCGAGTCTTTATCAAGTCATGTGTTTTTATCGAGGTCTTTATACCCCTTTATGGGTTCTACTCCACAGTGTATGAAGTTGTATGCATTCACTATATATAATTATAATCATATAGTCATGATCATTTATGACTGGAAAAAACTCAAAGCACAGCCAGGACACTGAAATTTCGAAACAAAATCGGAGTTGTAGTTCCTTCCAGTCACCCCATGGCTCCCATACAATTTGGCGTGGAATGATTTTGAATTCGAATATCTCAGTCATGTCCCGGATTTTCTCCTTTTCAATATGGAGAATATATCATTCAATCTTTAGCTGTTGGTGGGGTCATTGAGTGATCAAAATATATTGAATCAGATCAGACTGAATCATATACGTATTGAATATATATTCAGAGATTTAATGAGATTGAAAATTGGAGGTATCACTTCATGAACAGTTTGTAGCGTTGATAATTCAGGGGTCGTTCGTGATACAAAAATTGTTTCTGAAAAGTCCTGTGATGACAGAAAAGTGGTATAATGATCCACGTGAATAATCAAATGGAATCATTCTCAGCAGTCACCATTATCATAGAGTCAATTCATATTTGATGCTAATGAGACGTGGATGAAATTATCATATGGAATAACAATGAATTCACTATAAATGTATTCACGAGACAATTCACTGCGTTCTATGTTCATCCTCTAATATATGAATTATGTTTGATAGCTGTTTTTAACTCATTTTTTCATGCTTGGGTACTGTTTCTCACGTTATTCAATATACAATCGTGAATTATGTAAATACATTTGCGAGATGATTTCTATCAGATGGATAAATGATTGATCATTTCAATCCGCATTTGTCTTGGAGGCTCACAAGCTTGAGCTTTTCAAGAAAGGGTCAGTTTTTACTGGGTGTGGATTTTTAAACTTTCACCTATTGTGCTGAAAGATGCCAGCAAACCTGTTTCCAAATATGTATTCAAAAAAGACTACGCAGCTACCTAATTCAAAAATGCTTCCATATGTTGGTTAAGTTTTTTTGAATGAGATTATATTGAAATTTTCATATTGAATATTTTGAATCTTTGATACATAACTTTCTTATGAATTTCCGCCATATCATGTGATAATCAACAATTATTTTTAAATGAAACCATAAACCACTAAAAAATGAAAGAAAATTAATGAAATCTTAATTCATGATGAAGTTGATCGGAGAATTATTTGATCCAATGCAGCTTCGATCCAAATGAACAGCACACAAATCACTGGTATCAAATAATGAACTGATTTGCTATTTTCATTAAAGCCTGAAGTATACCGACAAGTACAATGTTCATATAGAAATGACTCGAAGTATCCACAGAAACGGTTCGCACACACGAGACAATTCGATAATTGAGAGCTTATAATCATTACAAATATTCATGTGAACAACTTCATTCCATGAAAAGATTATATATATTCTCAGAGAAATGTTTCGAAGTGAAGTTGTGTCAGCAGTCGTATGTGGCTCGATCTATCATTTTATGGAAATAAGTTATTATGATAAATAATAATATTTCCGAATCGATAATCGATTAGTAATTGCCGGATATATCGACCCGTCAACGTGACTACATGAACTTTAAATAACATATGTCGCTTTTCGTTTTCTACTCCATACACTTCTTTCCATAAATTAATTTCACTCAATAATGGGCCCCCTCGGTATTGAAACATCACACTTGAGTATGCATTCTACTAATCTAAAGACACGTAGAGGCATTTGTGAGATATACATGAGCCTACAACACTTGCGGTTACATTGAGTGGTCGATTGAGAAACATTCAATTGTCTCCTGACATGATAGGCACTAAAACTAGCAGACGATGTACATGCGCATTAGAGTGTGAGAAAATAGTTCACAAATATCTATAATGATTCTATTAAAACTCTGAATTTCGGGTAATTCCATTTGATATGACCGGAAGTATATGTATGTGAGGCTTTAACTATAGTCTGCTTCTGTACGTTCGCAACTTGGCCAATCCTATGCATTAACACAAGGTTCACTGGTTTATTCAGGTAGGAAAAGTACTCAAAGCTTCAAGAATCCCACGCCTCATTGTACTAATTCCGATTGATATATTGCCGCACTTTAATTATTCAACATAAATGTCTTTCCTGAAATTTGTGGTTGAATTGATGTAATTTTAATTGGTTCATGATTTATTGTTTATGATGTATGGTTTATTGGTTTATGATGGGAGTCTCAAAAACTTGGTCAATCCACTTATATTTTGTTTCAACAATATTCGTGATATTATCGAATGTTTGTTTGATTACGACGACATGCCGATGATATAAAAAAACATCGATTTGTCATATCCAGTGTTGGTGCCAAGTTACATATTTGTATGGCCCTTCCACCATTATGTAGGAGGTGATATTTTTCGAGATCGAAATATACTAAATATGAATATGATCAGATTCGTATGGAAAGTGAAAAATACAGGAAAAATAATGAGAAAACATACACTTCAGAAATATGTATCAAATGCATTTTAATGGTCTCTCATCATCATCTACACAAAGTCAGAGAGCGAAACTTCATAGTGTTCTCGCAATATACTATACAAATACAGAGCCGAACTGAACAGAAGTGATTTTTTATCATCACTATCAAACTATATTTCAATATATAAGTCTAATCAGACGAAATATGACAAATTTCGTATCTCAATACATTCGAACCATTGATATTATCTTGCAATTTCCACGTCTTCTGCGCTCTGAAAATACAAAAGAAATCATCGAAATAATTTCATCACAAAAATAAACCTTGTTGAGTATACGCATTTTCCAGTTCAAAGGCCCATGAAAATCGACTTAATATTCTATTCATCTCATACTTTTTTCTGATTAATGTTGAAATGTCTATATTTCTAACAATTTAATCAGAGTGAATACAATGATGTGAGAGTTTTCAATTCTTTGAAGTTATTCACTTTTATGAGTCGAACTTTAGAGCTTCTCCAAGAATACATCAATTCATAACAGTTAGATCGCTTTCGTGCTCTTTACGTACGATCTCATATTAAATTATATATTGTTGTTATGTGTGGAATATTTGTTCCAATAAAAATGATTGAGTTGGACAGTCTTAAATTTGGGGAACAATACGTATGATATGTGATATATTTCCGATTTGATTGAATATATATATATATATATATATATATATATATATATATATATATATATATATATATATGTATATATATATATATATGTATATATATATATATATATATATATATTGAAACAAGAAACAGCTCACCAAGAGCAAGTTTTACGCATTCTCACTTGAGAAATGATGAGCAGCGACTATAGGTTATAACCAGTTTTTCCACTAACTCTGACTCAATCTACTAACTATCAATTCATGGAACTGGGCTCAAGTCCCAGCATTACCAAGTCCAGTTAGCAGTTATCCGTGAGTTGATGAAAATAAATATCACAAGTTACCATGGTGGTAATAATTTCAACCTTCAATTATAAATTCACCCCCACATTGGTAATAACTGGCCTTGAGCAAACTAACGCAAATATCTTTCAGAACCAAATGACATACTTACATACATTACTCACTTCACCTTATTCACACTCAGTTGACACTATTATATACGAGCTAATCACAATAGATTCTTCCTGACACGTCATTTGACATGCTTTCTGACACGCCACTTCCGACTCACTCACTAGCTGCGTGACGAGGAGCTGATCAGATGGAAATTATTATTGTCGCTAACCGTAATTAAGACGCCGCGTATCTCACAGTAGAGAACCGAGCGCTATGTACGCTCTTTGCGCTCTCTACGCTCCATAACCGCGAACCATGCACGCCAGATTAATACTGACGTCACGGAATGGTATTACTTAGAGTATACTGATATAAATGATATACGAATACTATTCATTTATCAAGGGGTGGACACTGTCACGAAACGACGAGAGTGTATAATATTTGTAACTCACATAATGGGATTCTACTATTTTCCTTCGTCGTTATAAGGCACTAGCTGGTGTTAATGGTTATCATAGAATAAGCTTGTTGGTTCATGAAAATGTTCACAGTGAACACTATTTACTCTAATGAGAAGAGATAATATTTTCACTTGACATTATTCGCGACTCAGGGAGTGCTTTTACACCTTGTTTTTTGTTGACTCGGTTTGCGTTTAAGAACAAATTCTGCGTACACTTTCGAGTAACACTTATTCAGTCTGCGTACAAATCAACTGATATATGTGAATGAATGTCACTCACCATATTCATGTAAGAGCAATATGGAATACAAATAATGAACCTCTCATTTTGCTGCGCCTTCTGGAGATCCGCTGAAGAAACTAATTTCAATGCGACAGTGGGTATATAGAACCATGTGAAGCATATATTTTTGTATTATCATTCACATTTTACCTGTTCATTGACTCCTCATATAACCTGTTGATGGGGCGGATGAGAAAACGATCACCACACGGACATAAAGCTACGCTAGCCATGGCACACAATATAGGAAGCAAGTCGGGCGTGTGTTTGAGTCTCGCATAAGACATCACTTTCAAGTAACAATATTTATTATTATTATTATTATTATTATTTATTTTGATACACAATACATTATAATACATAAGGATTTTAAATGTTGTGTATCGCTGGTGGTAAGAATAGAGCAAGCTCCGTAACAACATGTGCCTTATCACCAGCCAACTAAATTAACATACTGGAATGATGAAATATAAGATTTGAGGAATCGAAAATTGGGATGAAATAATAATATAATGAACTAAATTTCAGTTGTGTACTAAAATAGCTCTTTCAGATGAACCAATGTAAGAAAGGGCAGCTGTTGTTGGGCTCTTTACAATTTTAGCCATCAGTGGCTGAAAAATTCTCTGACATCAATGATCATCATTATGAATACGTTATGTTGCACGACACATATTCATACATCCATGATTCCAAAATGCAGAGAATACATATTTTTGCACTCAATACAGTAATTTTCAGCTCCATTAGGTTAGTACGGATCCGCTTTCACGAAGTATTTGTTAGTGGGTTAAGTGATAGTTATCGGAATGAGTTGTTATCACTCTCGTTTGATTGTGTTATTTTCGTATACTCCATCCAATTATCGACTTATTATACCTGAAATAGTATGATAATAGGTATACAGAATATCCATGATTTGAAATATTATTTCCATCATCGGTTGTATTATTGATATGAATACTAGCTCGTGAAACAGACCCTACAGCTAGCTGGGTAGCAATGTGTCAGACAGTTAGTCATTTGTATTACATTGTTGCACACGAGGAATGCCCTATTCGTGATTCAACTGAGAAACTCTTCAGAGGTTCACATTAGTATAATTTCAGAAATTGAAGATTGATTCATCCAATCATATTCATCATTATTATTATTATTATTATTATTATTATTATTATCATTCATTTGATACACAATACATTATGATACATATGAATTTTAAATGTTGTGTATCGCTGGTGGTAAGAATATAGCAAGCCCCGTAACAACATGTGCCTTACCACCAGCCTAAACTAAGATAACTGAATCAACATACTGGAATAATAAAATATAACATTTAAGGAATAGAAAATTGGAATGAAATAACATAATGGAGTGATACAATGAGAAAAAACGAAACAAAAAACATATGAATATCATTATAAAAAAGGAGATAAAATAAAATTTGAAAAAGATGAATGCACACAGTCATGTGGGGCTAACTTCATTTTCACGTAGTTAATCTGCTCATAATAAAATTTTAAATTTGGAAATATCATCTTCTCGAAGGAATTTTGATTTGATTTGATTGTAAAGGTTTATAGATCTGATGTAAGAACCATTCTGGTATTGCTGGGTTCGAGCAAAAGGTGTCAATATTGTTTGATTCATGATTTAAAATCATTCGTATATTGAATACATTCGTATATTGATATTTTTTCTATGAAGAAACCGCTTCGGAGATATGTAGAATAAGATTTCAAAATCTGGTAGTGACGTTGGTGAGCTCCTCAATGATGATAATATATTCTTTCTACATATAATTGGAAATCAGAAATGTGAAAATACGTAAGTTGCACCGTGTAACATAATACTATTTCATACCGACATAGGCCTATATACGGGCATGCTACTTTGGTTTTATCCGAGCACATGTGAAATGCTCTGTTAAATAATAACGGTGGTCAGATAACGACGGGCTTAATAACAACGTAGTTAAGCCGTTTCTTATCGGGTAAATGTTTCACGGTGTTGAAGCTTATGTGAACAGAAATCAGTTGAAGATAGCACAAGGAACGTCGTGGTATTGTGCTCGCCTTGAACCCATCGGCTTAGGCACTTAATTATGCTTATTAATTAATGTTATAAGTAGTTGGTAATTGTAATTATAAGGTTCAGGTTCTGGGACTAGTGGCGCATGATATGCGAGGTGATTAGGATGTATCATGTATTATTATATCATGGTCATGATAAGGACTTTGTGTGTTTGGCGTAATTCAGCTGAGCCCTCGGCCCATCAACCCGAGAATGATATTCATACGTTATATGAAACAATACAAGAGCAGAAATTGAAAAAAATTGAAGATGGTTATTCATGTACAGTTTCTGTGATGAAAAATATATTATCCTACAGAAAAATACATGAAAATGAACAATTGAATTGTTAGAAAGTTACTGAAACTGTTTTGAGTTTTTCACCTCGAATTTGATTCAAAACATATAGATCTGAATATATATTAGATTTATAAAGAAGTTATTCGATAATTTGAAGCGAATATGTTCATAGGATCAGGAATGAAGATGTTGACATCAATTGTTTATCAAAATCCGAGAGTATTGTTCATGAGTACGACATTAGAGAGGGAGAGAGAAAGAGAAATATGGGGAGTGAGAAAAGAAGGTGAGACGGAATGTGAGACAAATTTGAATTTCTCCACACATGTTGTAAGTGTACCGGAGGAATACTTTCTGTATTTGTCCATTCATTAGGAAATCATCAGTGTTTATATGAGACGGGCATTTAGTAATAGTAGGCCCAATATGGCACATGGAGAAATATACTTCGTCAATTTTATTTGAATTTTGTTTTGTATTTCATATTGAGATCAACAACGCACTGTATCAATAAATGAGATCTATTGGCTTCGAACTGATGATTAATTAAATGAAGGATGATGAGATGAAAGTTCCGTGATAAATGTGGAGGATGGGAAGGGGGGGGGGGGGAACAGTCCACGCCCATACTGTATAGGAACCATCCTGGATACACTGAACTATAGAGGAGAACTACAAGAAACAACTGTGAAGATGAATGTTGGCTGGGATTGAATCGAGTCCCAATATGCCTCTCACCTTCCTGAATACACGGAGCGAGCGCTTCAGCGACTGAGCTAAATTCACCTTGAAATATAGAGTACAAGCTATACAATGTATATGTAGTTGAGGAAAAATAAATAGTCTCCATTCATATACTACGGTAATTTTCCGAGTTTTCTGGAGATATATTCCTCATTCGCTTCTCAGTTGCTGGAAGCAATTCCCTCTCATTATTCACTCTTGAAATTCTGTACACATTACTGATACTGATATTCGATATCAACTTCGTTCCGGTGAAACTATAATTCAAATGACGTTGCTAGTATTCATAAGGTACGCAGAGCAATTAAGTCGTATTGATATTGTGTATTCATAGTTTATCCATGAATCCATTATTCAAGAGTGATATCAAAGACCTTAGTATAAAGAGTTAGATACTGAAGTATTTGGTGATATCGATCCGCCGGATACAATAAATATGTGGAAAATTGAGGAGTCTCCATGGCGATCCATGTGAAGTTCACAAGAATAATATGAGACAGGAGTGAACAATTTCTAATAGAGCTGTGTTTAAATAAACAATCACAATTTCAATTATGATGAATATAGATCATTTATTCTCTTTTTCAATTTCCGAAAGAAAAAGTGGCGTCGGTTCCAAGAGAAGAGTAGTAATAAAGATGAATTGAGATCCATGTTGGAACATGTGAATGCTAGGACATGTTGCCAGTCAAGATTTGAACAAGTTTTCTGCACGTCGTTTAGATATTCAGTCGGCAAAACCATCACCGGAATATCTATCTAGACCAAACCGATCGAATAATGTGTATCGTATACTTGTGGGAAGCAATTCCCTATATCTAATGGAGATATATTTTATTGAATCTCGACAAAGTTTGAACAAGCTATATGTGAATGTGAGCGCTGGATACGATCAAGGAAGTCTGAGTCTGAACTAAACTATGTTACCTCGCCAACACTCTTTCATGGTTGTGGAGATATCTCTGTGATGATGAATAAATACACACATATATGTATATATATATATATATATATATATATATATATATATATATATATATATATATATATATATATTTATATATATATACATATATATATATATATATATATATATATATATATATATATATATATATATATATATATATATATATATATATATATATATATATATATATATGTGAAGAGATAGATAGATGGATAGAGAGAGAGAGAGAGAGAGAGAGAGAGAGAGAGAGAGAGAGAGAGAGAGAGAGAGAGAGAGAGAGAGAGAGAGGGTGAATAGTCTTACATGAGATACCTCTCTTATTTGTTGTTCCACTAAAGCGTCAAAAGTGTGTATTTGATTCTAACGTAATGGGAGAAACAAAATTAGAGTCAGTTTGAGATTTTGAAGCGAATTGGGAGTTCAAAAGAGGTAGTTTTGTCAATCATTCTGTAATCAGTATTTGTTCTTCAAGTGATTCAATTCCCCGTTTAGTCATTCATTCATTCATGTTGATGTTACCGTTATAGTCGTCATTGTCGTCATAGTTCGTAGTTCAGTCGTTAAGTCAAGGACCTGTGATGATATTTTTCTGCGAGATGAAGATCTTGGATGGTAATTTTGACGTCAGTGTAGGAGGAATGTTCAGATTGGAGTCAACGGACTTGAGGAAAACATGACTCATTAATGTGAGTCTCCACGTACTTTCGAAAAACCTACAATGAACTGACAAAGAAGATCGTCTGCCAGCCGATCATTGTGATGACTCTTATAATTGGATAATCTCTTCAACTTTGAATATCGATATAGATACTTTGGAATATGTAGTTGTATTCCTGTTCGTGAACATCGTCCTTGAAAAAAAAAAAATCATTCCAGCTATGAGCTGAGGAGAAAACAATGACTAATTCTTGAAAAAAATATCATTGCTATTATAATGATATCGCCATGATCTTGATGATATCAGGTGGGTCCCCTTCCTCCTTAACTTGCCCCCTTCTCCCACCATATGATATGTTCTTACTCTTGTATAATTGACTTGATATCGTTTTTTTTCTGATGTGTGCTGCAACCATTTTGTTCCGTAGTATCGATTATTTTAGTATTCATTACCATTAAAATGTGGAGGAATAAAGTTGTCGCCCAGTAAATAGCCAGCCCCCTTTACATATTTCACTCTCATACTTCTCATCTTGCAGAAATGTGCTGTGACTCGTTTTATGCAGCTACTGTTCTCTTGGTAATCCACAGTCAGTCCAGGGGGCCAAGTTAGTGGTCAGCTCCCCACATTTTGAAGTGTGTGCTTTTCATTAAATTTTTTCAATTGGCTTGTTTTGTACGCATTGTAAACGACGCATTGTAATGATAGCTGAGCTGTATTGGCGTCGGATGAATACTGAGATGATGGAAAGATGATGATGACGATGGAAGGTCTCTCAGGTGATGGGAAAGATGATGAGTGAGCGATCGTAGATGGTATTTCAGGAGTCATTCCGACATGAGAGAGGAAAACCACGGAAAACTTCTGTAAATATAGACGGTGGCTGAGATCGAGTCAAGATGCAACTCACCTCAACTCTTGAGTCACGAGCCACATTTAGACTTACCTCGAATCAGTCAAGGAACTGAATACAATAAATTTATCGTATTTTAAACAAGACATCCTACGTCATAGTAGTTTCTGACAACGTTCATTGAATCAATTAATTGATTCAAAATTAGTGTTATAAGAGAATTCATGATCCGATCGATCGACATCTCATCCGGTGTCCTAAAGACTGATCAGAATCAATGTTTTTTCTTATATTGTCTCAATATGATGTTATGTCCAATGTTCACATTTTCCTGTGATAGGAATGTGTTTTATGAGAAATACATCATTATTTTTCATTCGATGCTCTGCGAATTTCCAAGATATAATTATTCAAGCGGAAAAATATCAAGAGTAAATATTTGATCATTCTTTTTCACTGGAAAAAGTACGAAACATTGAGATGAATATTTTAATATTCATCCAATCATTATAAACTTAGCAGGATTTATCTTTTTTTTCAATAAGAAAGTTTCTCCTCTGAAAAACGTTAGTCTTCTTTCACTTTCAATTTCCTCTTTCAAGAGGCAGCGGCAACACATTTCACGTTTAAGACTATTTACTGTGCATATCCTCCATCTAGTCTCTGAGAATATGCAATTTTCTTCTAAAATACTTCATTCTACTCAGAAAGATATTTCGTCTTCCAAGTAGACCCCACTGAATAGATCACTAGCAGTGAAATGTCCTGATATCGATTTTAATATTACACAAGTTTTGCACATTTTAATTTCAATACTTTCTATACAAACTTCTTTGCAAGTTCTTTAGAAAAGATACGTTTTTTTCATTAAAACTTTTTTGTAGCTTCTATGTGATTACACATTTATAATCTTCCTTTATGTGAGAATCATGTAACCGTTAGATAGCGTTCGATTCGTTCACGATTGATTTAATCACACGCTTTGATAAAAAAACCTATAACTGTTGATGATTAAAACTTTTGTACTTGTATTATACGTCCTCTTCAATTCTAACAATGGTAAGTCCTCACTCCAATGATGTGCTTGTGAGAGCTCACTATGCCGTGCGAACAAATCACATTTTATCGCAACTTTTTCAATATAATATGAAGACGAATTCCATCCAAAATCATTATTTACATAGTAGTTGTTCACTTTTATTCAAATTCAAATAAAGTTTGAAGTCCAAACTAAAATGGTTTCTGATGAATTAGAGATTGTTGATCACTCGATGGAAAAAAGCACGGGAAGTTTTTCGTACGTCAGTGATTATGAATAACCATTGAAAATATCCGGAGCGTATCGAAGCGAGGATGTTGACCAAATCCGACGCTGATGAACCGATCTGTCTTCACTTAATTGGCTGTTTTCGAGCGTCGTGACGTCGTCAGGATACGTTCACGATCCGCTGAGAGTCGCCGTTGCCGGCGTCGATTAGTTCGATGACGTCATTAATGGACGCTGGTAGCTCGGTCTGGTGTCAGTACGACGAAGCAATTAACCTCAATGTCTCAGTTTTTCACAATTCTTTGTCGGAACTGTTCACACGTTAAACACAATCGACGACATTGACGGCCCCCAATTCCGTCCAATGCATACTGATTAAATTTAAAATATCCATATATTTATGTGGAATTATATGATGAAAATCTTGAGTACATCATACACTGTGGATCGTAAGACAGAATTGATTCTCGTAATCATTCCAGTATGGTGATTTATTAATTTTCGAGAAAACTTTATTTTATATTAATATTGACCCTCATCAAGGAAAACGATTCGTATGATGTATCAATTCATATATGATACGATTTGGTATTGTCAGTTTTATTGATTCGATCGATTATCACCATTGTCGTCCATCTTGAATGAGTCATTTTCGATCTTTATTAATTTTCGAGAAAATTTTATTTTATATTAATATTGACCCTCATCAAGGGAAACGATTCGTATGATGTATCAATTCATATATAATACGATTTGATATGGTCAGTTTCATTGATTCGATCGATTATCACTATTGTCGTCCATCTCGAATAAGTCATTTTCGATATTATTTTGCTATCTCCAAGGTTTTTTGTCATCATCTAAACCAATATGTCTGGTCGAATAATGTTTCACTCAATCTTATCAACACCACATTTGTCTCCTGATCGACTTCTATATATCCACGTGATCATAACAGTGCTCCGTTGAACCAATTATGAATGAATGCATGATGGGTTTCCATTACATATACACAAATATTTCTCGAGATTTCTAATACACAAAACCGTCGATTTTCCTGGTTTACTTACTTTCTCTCACTGCGATTCCTAAAATTGCACAACAGCATCTAATGATCGTGGAAGTCATATTAACAGGAACTTCACTCACGTTTTCGAATGATCGATTCTTGATCGCTTCAGTAAAAACATAAATTCGGACTTTCGACTCGGAGAACAAAAACATACCCGCACAAACTGAACAAAACACAATGTATTATTCTCGTTGTTTCCAGGTCACATAGCTCACTGCAGTTTCATTTTATTTTCAGTGAAGCTTCTCCATAGTGGAGAAAAAATACATGAAAAACACTGCTGGGTGAACCTTATTGATTAATCGATTCCATTTTCAAATATATGTATTAATCAAAAATTCAATTTTTCAAATGACAAAAATGACGTTAAGTGTTCATATTAAATAGGGAACGATGGACTCGCTGTTGGTTTGAATCCAGATACTGAGACGTTTTTCTCAAGGTAATACTCGAAATATTAGGTTCATGAATACATGACTGTTCCTCTATTTATTCGACGTTTTATATACGGTACATAATGAATCATCGAATGTATATGTCCTCTGGGATAAAATGAAATAATAATGAAGATAGAAGTCGATGGGTTCTTAACTACTTTTAAGAGAAACGTGTTCGACAAAAAAGTATTATGAAAAATACTATTGAATAAAAACGTCCAAGTAATAGTCATATCCGTCGAATTTCGATTTGGTTATCCTGTACGCATAGGTTTGAGAAAAAAATCTTCTTCCCAATGAAATACCAAGCGTCACATTTTCATGAGATTGATATATTTCAAATAATTCAAGTGAACAGTTGAATTATCCAGCTCAGTCCACCCGACCTAACTCAACTTTGTTCAACGGTGATATCAACATGCAGCTGACTGAAATATTAGGAGAAACATCACCATTCGAATACTGCTTTTGATAACTTCTTCCTAAAAGTTTTCCGACATTTTTTTCATCAATACATACTTTCAACTCTTTTTCCGAACGGTTATTGCATTTATGCACGATTTTCATACTCGTTTTGTTGACTCCCATATTCCTCTCACAAACGCTGAAACCAAATAAAGAAGTAATATTTCCACTATAATAAACCACGTGCATCACGCGTCATTTTTCCGAAAAAATAATATATGAATGAACAATCTATTTTGTGTTGTGTTAATTTTCACTTTGATACCACTTCTCCGTCATAAATATGATGTGATGGGTTGGGAGCATATCATCAATGTTGCGTGGAGTTCAATTAAACTGCTCGAAAACGATAATTTAATTCAGAAATTTTACACAAATTATTGTCATAATCTGGAACTTCTCATAGATCATCTCAGAAATGGTTGGTAGGTATAAGACGAGATGGCCTAGGTCTGTATCTCACTGGATACATAGATCATAGATATAATGATCTTCAAAAACGCACTTATTGTGAATCCGACTATTCGCTTTTCCAATATTCGGCTGAAAGAATGAGAGAGGAAGATAAGCCACTAGTCAATTTAATTGATCAACATTGAGAAGGAGATGATGTGAATTGATAATTCAAAATATGAACCGATTTAGCTGGTTGAATTATTTCAGAAGTTTGTTGGAAATGAAAGGTCTCACTATCAGGTTGAAAACACGCCAACTATAGATACAAGCACTGCTTGCTGCGTTTGTTTTATGTACTACCGAGATCATCCTCTCCATTCTTCACGGTCGGTAATCAAGATATCTTTTCACCCGTCTTGTTTACCTACTATCCCCTTTCAGACTTCTTTATCGCCACTATACTCGTCTCACTCGACTTCCTTTGTTTACGTCACTTCGCCTGAAACTAATCCCTGCGCGGTAATTAACTATGTCTTCATTCTTCAACTCTTAGCATTCAGAGAAGAAATAAATCTGTATTATTTCTTCGTTGGACCACATTCCTCACTGAAGAGCGTATTTTGTGAGCTTCGCTTTCTCTGTTATAACAGTGAATAGTGGGTTTAATTGGTAGCAATTGCGTCACCGAACGGTTATATTAAATTTTAGCCTTGATTTATTGAGTTCATCTCTCTGATATAATGATATAATGATATCAGGTTCTCTGAACGTGGTTGAAGCAACTAGGTATATGAATGTAGAGTTATAATATCAGTTCTCATGTTAACTCAATAGATTTAAACGATGCACTTCTGCTATCAAAGAATGAATACATTTCACATATAATTCACAGGTGATTCGGTATCATTGATCCGTAATTATCACTGACTATACTCATGATATGATGACTCAGAACGAATATCCATATGAAAATAATGTGATTACGTGTCAACATAATTGAATGCAATTGAAAGAGAGTAGTTTATTTTGCTTGAGGACCATCACAATTGAGGTCATCTAAGGTACGACCGAGTTGATGGGTATGATTACATGGATGTTGTATACAAAAACTCACGATCAAACAATTTCTGAGACTGACCCAGTCAGACGGATCGACCCAGAATTGGATAAGTGTCATCGGAATCTATTACGTATAAATGATATTAGAAGACCCGATAGGTCTATCGACAATGGACGCGATACATTTTCACTGCCTGGAAAAGGAGTATCGAAATCTGGAGAAAAAGTTCTGATAATTTCAGTTCACAAATAGATATAAACAAGGTAGACTTGACGTATAAATGAAATATACTTGAAAACTCCACACTCTTCGGTGTTGAATGTAAAGTCTACAGAGGTGTACATCACCGTGCGGAAGATACTGTTGGAGAATTACCACTATCTGTAGATATATTTCATGAACATTTATGAACAATCACAAATTATTTTCAAAACAGCTCGTTCAATACCAATAGAAATGCGTGATGATGATATATATTTGCATTTGCTCACATCCATTATGATTTTGAATCATTTCGCGAAGATGTTTCTCCCAAGTTGTCACGCCCACTTCATAATCTTATAATGTTCTCACAATTTTGTGATGATTTAACTCAAATGCGGTCGAGCCGATTCAGCCCCGACACTATACTGCTCTGAGTTGGATGAGTTTGAGAGAACTTTGGAAGTTACATGTCAATAAGTCGAACTGTGATACTTGTGCACTGCCACAAACAAACTAACGGAAGAAAAAGGGACGGACAATGCTTCATAAGAGTAGCATGAAAGCCTTTTCCATCACTCATCTGATGGTTTCGCTGATCATTGAGGATAATTAATGGAGACAAACAATATCACCATATCAAATTTGAGGTTTCTTCATCCGTTCTCGGCACTGATTGTTCTGTATCAAAACGCCAACCATTGATGAAAGTTCATGACTTTTTCGACGTACTGTCAACACGGGTGGAGGTGCCAGATTTGTGGTGTCGTAATTTCGAACCTGGATTAGATCGAGTTTCATTCTCACGAGAGTTGAAATACCTGATATTTTCTCATCAATAGGCCTACATAGTTTCATGGACTCAAAATCTTGTTTACAAAATGAATTATAGTGGTCTTATTAAAGATGGGACTGTAAGTAAAGTCAAGTAGGAAATATCATTGATGGAGTGGAGGAACAGCATTGGGGCTGATGAAGTGTTCCTTTCTTTGTAATTATTCAATGAAAAACATGAGTTCATTGTGATTCATAACGTACGATGACTTATGACTTGTTGGTTATATAATCTAATTGTTAGATAAGCATCAAATTGAGGGAATATATCAGAAATTATATAATAATTGCATTGTATTTCAAAATTCAATCCACGTTATAATTTGCAGTGATTCTATACTGGAACATTGCATTCCAATCTATCAATTATTCTTTCGATGAAGAATGAAGAAACATTCGAATTGTGAGATTTTTAGATGAGCGATATCAAAGGTCTCCATTTCAGTCTTAAACATGAAGCTTGATTATCTGTGTGTTTTTTCATTATTTGTGAGCACTGCACAGGTTTCAGGGCTTAACTGATCGATATGTATCTATTTATGTACACGCATACTCATCCAACTTGGAACTGTAGAGCTTGGGGGTAAACATTTTTGAATCACTTCTGAGTAACACTCTCAAAGTTTCTGGAAACCTCATAATATATTGGGCTGAGCGAGAAAATTTGAGGGATGAAATCTCTCCAAAAAACTCAAATTTTCCTCGGAAGTAAGCACATGAATGATATACCTACCCACCACGATTACAAATGTATTTAAGTCGGATAAAATATTGCGATAGATGTTTGTTTTATCGATAAGATTTGGTAAGATAGAAATAAATAGTAGAAGCATGTTGTCAAGATTTAAGGATTTCTGGATTCGTAGTTATGGAATGCATCAAATTTTATATCAGTCAAGATGTGTGGAGTTTTCGATTAGACAATCTCGCTCATCTTACAACGCATATGCTGCGTTTGCTTATAATAATTGTCATCAAAATATATGGTCGAAGAATTTTTGTTAGACTCTATAATACCTTATTTGTTCGCGAATGCAATGAAATATTCCGTTACAGTATATCGAGCTATCATGTATTCAATCGATATTCAATGTGATCAAAATTTGAAAAGAAATCATCATTTTTTTTCATAAATATAAAAAGGAATTCTTCTTCATTGATGATCAAGAAAGAAAATCATTTCGCAACATTAATTAGTTCATACCTGCAAACTGATTAATCATGAGAGGATAAAATCCTCTCAAAGATGGAACACTTCGAAAAAACGAAAATTCCATGATACGTATAGATGAATCCTCAAGAATCAGTTGGAATAATTCGTGGATGATTTGAAAAGCTGTCCATCAAGAAATATTTCTGATGGAAGAAGAGTTAATGCAATGATGTTTAATCATATTCAAAGTTTCCACTTCATAAAGTGAGTATTTACATTTTCCAAAGGATTTCTCAATGGAAGTTTGTTGAAGAATTACTCTCTAGGTATATGTACACGAAACCATATTACGGTAGAGAAAAATCTCTTTGTATCTCATAATAATAAATCTCAAATCACATCAGAGTACTTATTTCTGTTATTTATTCAGTTCAATTCGAATAAAATATTGCTAGGAATGTCCGTTCATCAGATACATTTCTGATGAATGAGAAATGAGGGAGAGAGAAATCAATATCTCTCAATCACGATTAATATATCGTTATTTTAGCTGAAAGAAAATTTTGCCATGGATGCTTGTCGATGTGAGAAATTATCAAAGAATCAGAAATGAGAAAATAAGAAATTGATTTCTCTCAGTTAACGAGCAAGATATCGGTATATATTGCTGAGCGGACGTGGTGCTTGAGCATCAATATGGTGAGGTATCAGAGGTCTACGTATGGAAGGATGTTGAACGTACTTCACATGCATGACCAAAGATGGGAATGTGCGCAAATCGGCCTCGTCTTTGATCTTTTGAACGCATGGTACGAGGTTGCGCGAGTGCTTTGTTCAAGCAAGTCTATTATATATAAACAAACTTTATTGGTCCCTGACCTATAAAAAGTTCACAGGATAATAATCAATATCAAATACAATTTTTGGTATTGATATATGAAGAAATTAAATCAGTTACATGAGTGAAAAGAGTGAAAAAATAAAAAATGGAAATACGTAATAATGAAATTATGCTTCAAAAATTGGACCAGTGATGAAAATTGAGGAATATAACTGAAGAAAATTGATGAAAGTAAAAATATTTGAGGTTTTTAGAGAAAATAAAAATATTGGGAAAAATAAAATAAATCATAAGAAAAAAAATTAAAAATTGTGAAGATGATTTCTTAGAATATTGATTGAACCTGTTGAAGCTAAAATTACAATATCAAAAATACAGTTTACTGTTGAAATTTGAAAACCATATGATTTATTTTCCATTGAATCAGCTGATAATGTGATTAGCGAGAACATTCTGATGACAACACTCGTGGGAAAGATGACCCCCCATATTGACTGGACTCAATCACAATGGTGTTTAGTTTTTTCAATAGCTCACCCAAGGAATTGCGAATTGTCAATGATATTCATAATTTTGATTCTACGTAAAATGCTTCCTCATGGAGGAATAATTTCACCGGATGGAAGATTTTCATTCAAGGTTGGAATAAGTGAATGGAATGACGTAACAACATCTAACATGTATACTGTAAATAAAATTTACCATTTATTATTATCATTATCATCATTATCAATGAGTCCGATGTGGTAAATGTTGATAAACCCCAATACGTCTTATATTAATAGGACGAGAATATGAGGAGAGCATTGATTTTTTTTCATCCATTGTTCGTATCTTCAATTCATGTATCAATAATGATTGTGTAATTGAAATTTTTTCAAAGAATTTTCTCAAAAATATATCTAAATTTCGGAGAACGCAATTGTAATAGCTCATTGAGTTACCGTATCAATTGAAGGAATTCGTGAAAATCTATAGAAAACAACCTCAATTACTATATACATTCTATGAGAATACTTGATAGGTCTCTCTATGGCAAAACTCGTGGCTCAGTCAAGTAGTTATAACGCGCATTGTTAGAAACGGAAGTTGGGTCGAGCGATGAATTCGAATTCAACCGTGGTGTTTTTGTCAACACATTCTGTAAGGGTCTAACGTATAGTCATTTCATTGCTTCATTATCACCTGGTCATTCGTACTTCCTTATTCCAAGCTGTTGATTGCGTCGTCGAAAACAATGTAAACATATATGTCGATTATTTTTCATGACGAAATATTTGAATCAATATCAATTAACAAATGACTATGCCTATATGTAGCAGACCCATTGAAAATCAATTCTTTAAAGACAGTAAAACGGCAATGCTTGCTCTTTTTCAGCACCTTCTATCGTTCGTGTTCTTTCTCCTTCTCTTCTACATTTCACTTCGTCTCTCACTCTCTCTCTGTATATATCTCTCTCTCACGCTCTGTATCTAACGGTTGCCATGGTTTTGCGCTAAGAGTTATGGCATCACCATTTGTTTGCGTGAATGGGCTGCTGCCGTCTAGCGCAAGGTACGACGGCGCTTCCTTATCGCCGTCGTGACTGATGAAAACACCATTTAAACAGAATTTACTACGTGTGACTTGCGTGAAGCCGTGCGACTGTGCGACTGTACGACTGTGCGACTGTGTGACTGTGCGACTAGCAAAAGGGAACTCAGTATCTCAACTCGGTCGTTCTGATAACTCATTAGTCCTTTCTATTAGTACTTTGATGTGATAACGTATTTGATAATGTGCTTGGAATCAATAGTGAGCTACTACTCATGATTACCTTTGGTGAGCGTTTAAAGATGGAAAATATTAGGGCTCTACTATTATTCTCTCTTTCTCTGTTTTTCTCTTTCTTTCCCTCGGTTTCTCTGACGACAATTCAGTATGCTACAGCCGCTCAACCACGCGTTCCAGTCATGTATATATATATACATATATATGAATATATATATATATATATATATATATATATATATATATATATATATATATATATATATACATATTTTATACATATCATTCTGTTATTATTCATTGTGTTCATTTATATTGTTCATTCTGACAGAAAATATTGCTATCGAACGTCGATGTGGGACTTTGCTTTTCTCAGCATGTTCCACCTCAGTTTGTTCCTCATAGATCCGTAGCTCATCTGCGCTTTGTTCCTATACATGAAGTAGGTCAAGATTATAGTGATGTGTAAATCTCTCGATCCTGCATCTTAATATTAAGGGCACCAAGAAGTGACTCCAGACTAGAAAACCTTGGCTCCCTTCCACAAACACTTTTAGGTTTCACGCTTTCAGGTCAATTCACCTCAAAAGTCTATATTGATCGGAGCATGGTTCGGAGATTTTTCAAGTGAATGTTACTTTGTGTCCCATCAGCTTATTCGTGAATAATGTTTAATTCACACGATATCATAGCTTTGATGAACGAGGAGATTGATTGGTTGTTGATTCGTCTGGTTGATATTGTACGTCATCATCCAGAAAGAGAAAAACAAAATATCGAGTGTTCATGACTGTCATCTTTCCCAATGGAGCCAGAATCGTTGATGGGTTGATGAAGAATCGGTTGATTTGATCATTGATTGACCATTGATTGGTCCACTACCCGAAAACATCTTCTGATATTCCAAAAAAATGTGATGTACTTTGGTCATGAGTATAGCGATGAATAACTTTCTCGGTCATTAAATACCATTCGAGATTGTACATCCGATATGCAGCTATAACATGAATAAATGGCAGAAAATGTGGGAATAATTCTGGAAAAAAGTGAACGACAATTTCAATCTGGATTCAATGGTCGTCTAACTATTACTCTGTGAGTTCAATCAAGCTAGAATTTGTCAATATTTGATTCGATGATTGATCGATAATCAGATAGCAATTTATCATTGCTATTTTTCAGAGAATGACGAGGACTTCCATTCGACTGTTTGAAGTTTTATCTGTGTGTTTTCCTCTTTTTTGTACGCACTTCACATGGTCACACGGTTTGAGTGATCAACATGAAACTATTTCTGGATAAGCAGACATGTCCAAAGTAGACATTTATACTTATCCGGTCAAATCGTGGGAACCACTTATGAGAAAAGAAATACAATCACACATTTTGGAAATCCCCAATGGGATTAAAACAGCTACATTGTTTTTAGCACCCTGATTCTTTTCATATAGCTGAAAATTCTTACTTAATGTGAATGGTACACAGCATTGCAAATTTCCAGTGCGATCGAACCAACCGTTTTGAGGAAAATGATTGTTTATTGAACATATCGAAATAACTTTATCAAAGAACTGATTGAATTAGTTATTATTATCCATTCAGAACCTTGTGCACAGTGATCCACAGCTTTGTGGATTCGACAGTCCGCACCAAGGTGTGTGGAGTATTCGAGTATGGTTAGTATAAGTCAGGTTATGTGGCCCAAATATCTCCTGATCTCACAACTAATAGGCTGTGTTCGCATGGTTTCGATAATGTTCCAGTTCGATACATGACCTAATGGATGTTTCCACCCTGTAAATGTTCTATGTATCAAATTTTTCATAGCAAAAAGTACTGACCGATGGAACAAGTTATCGTTAGTTGGAATTTATTGTTCTTGT
Source organism: Brachyptera risi (assembly GCA_964007535.1). Lineage (NCBI taxonomy): Eukaryota > Metazoa > Arthropoda > Insecta > Plecoptera > Taeniopterygidae > Brachyptera > Brachyptera risi. The sequence goes on from OZ023334.1 coordinate 19,451,711, forward strand.
TTCTATATCATTGTCATGACAACCGCTTGCACGTTAACCTCATTTGAATAAATGTTCCGCTCAGTGAATATTAGTAAAATATATTCGTGGTTAATTGCACACGATTGTAGCTGTAAATATGCACATTAAAGCAATAATAGAATATGCCGACACAGCCTTCCGAGCTCATCACTACTCAGAATGTACGAATTGATTTGAATTTAATATATCACACCGTTTTATGTCAAAATTGAAGCGATTTCTGACAGATGAGGATGGATCTGGTGAATGTGGAATGGATATTGGTCTAGTATGAGTACGTTCATGGAATTGTTTCGATGTGATGGTTGGCAATTTTCACGTAATTATATCAGTATCAATCATGAGAATTGTTGCTCATAGCAGGATGGAGAATACGTAGCGTGGAGAGTGAATTCATTCGATTTTTCGATCCATGGATAATGACCACAGATGATTCAATTTGAGAAAAAAGCTGGTTTATATACATTCGATATATTTCTGATGTTGGTTCCATCATAAATCATTGGCAAAATACTTTTCACTTATTTGCCCGACCATTACATCACATGTTTTCATAATAATTTATACATATATATATATATATATATATATATATATTTATATATATATATATATATATATATAGGCCTATATATATATATATATATATATATATATATATATATATATATAAATATATATATATATATATAAATATATATATATATATATATATATATATATATATATATATATATATATAAATATATATATATATATATATATATATATATATATATATATATATATATATATATATATATATATATATATTTATATATATGAATATATATATATATATATATATATATATATATATATATATATAAATATATATATATATATATATATATATATATATATATATATTCATATATATATATATATATATATATATATATATATATATATATATATATATATATATATATATATATATAAATATATATATACATATCCATCGTATCATATTCAAGTGAGATAATAATTTTTCCAATCTCATAATTACATTCATGTTGACATTATTTTTTTTTTGTTTCAGGTAAGCCGATATTGTAGGACGACTGATGCTCGAGATTTCCTGGAACAATATCACGATATATGACCCATTCCAAGGTAATTTAATTGATTGACTGGAATACTTACAATCAAGTCAGATCAGCGTAGCGTAGATTCCACTCAAGATACTTGAAGAATTTGTTTGCATGCATTAATTCTTTTGAAAAATCACATAATGTACGAGTCAAACCATAGCCTTGATTTTTTTCAGATTATTCTTTCATAAGAAAAGAATCATCTGAATGAAGATTTTTTTCTGAATCAATATATTCAATATAATAATATATGTCGTTCCAAGTTGGATCAGAATTGTTCGAAGCCACACGTTTCAGTTCATGATAGTATCCGATGATAGTGAATCCCCAGAAATATAGCGTCGGGTGGAAGTTTCAAGTGATGAATCTGGCCGATTGGATTTGATTTTTAAAAAATAGTATTATATTGTTCAATATACTGTTTCTCCCGAATTTGAAGGAATTCAATGATATAATTCTAAGGAAAATGTATGTAAATTATTCTCGTATTGATGGGCCCTCGAGTTTGTAAGAGAGAATAACAAGTGGTGTCTAAGTGGTTCATGTATACTGACTGGACTCAATAGTTTCAGAATCACATCTCGTGTATAGCTTCTGAGTGCATTCGATATGAATATCTCGCACATCTTGAAACGTATGTGATTCGTTATTATAATCTTATTTGAAGTACCAGTGAGATTGAATACAAATGATATAATCATACATACATTTGTACCGCCATTCTTTCTAACTAGTCAAATGCGAAATATGCGTTGTGAGATGAGCGAGATATCCTAATAAGGTATACAAGTCGTTGAAGTAGTTCTACCCTTGCTACTTTATCGACTCTGGTATTCTACACACCTTGATATCTGAATAAGCTATAAAAGTCGTTAAAGTAGTTCTAATCTTGCCACCTTATTGACTCTGGTAATCTACACACCTTGACGCATATAAAAATACTTCATTGTTGGTCAACTCTTGAATCTAGAAAGCAGTGAATCTCGACAACTTAATTCTGTCATAATTTTTATGATATATTTTATGAATATTATCAGTCATTTTATTTTTTTTCTTCAAAACGACTGATCAGAATTGCTTAAAAAATCGTAATAATGTGAAAAATTCATGTATACACATTTAAAGAGAATTTCATCCCATTTTGAGAGATTTTATTTTTCAACATTTTCCGCCCAGCCAAATCTTATGGGGTTTTTAGAAACTTTGAGATGATGATTCTCAAAATCGGTCCGACCGATTCATCCCAAAAACTATACAGTTCTAAGTTGGATAAGTTTGCGTGTACAAAAAAAGTTTCATGTTGATCAGTCAACCCTTGCGACCTGTGGAGTGCTTACAAAAAAAAAAAAAAAAAAAAAAAAAAAAAAAACACACAGACAAAGCCCTATAAGAGTGGGATGGAGACTTCGCTACGCTCATAAACAAGCGTTAAACAGCATTCAGAGGAATGATCAGATTCGTCTTGATAAAGAAAAAGGAGACACGATAATAAACACACCGGAAATAATTCAAACTTGAAGAATTGATTCTGACATTTTCGATTCCCAAGACACATTTGTTCATAATTAGTTGAATTTCCCAGCCACAATATTTCTCCATGTTATTTCCATCGAATTGAAAAATATTTCTATTCTTTGAGAACAGTGTTCATAGATAATCTCACTAGCAGTGCATTGATTGTCCAATAGGAGGACGATAATGTTATTATTGTCAGATTATTCCAAAATGTTCCGTCATATTATCTCATGTATGACGTCAGATATGACAGTTCAATTCATTCCAAATTTTCTCTAAAATAAAATGATTATACATGTGAAATATGAATTATACTTTTGAATACATGAATAGACAACGTTGTGAATGTTCATGCATTTTTTTTGTCTCGTAAGCTGATATAAAGCCTATGTTCAATTCTCAGAAGTGAATATATGAACACAGAGATAAGATTGATTACACACGAATGAGTAATGAAGAAGCCAGGATCGATTCTCCTCTCTTTATTCAGAAGAAGAAAATATTCAGTGTGGGGAATAGGAAACAGTGTATTCATGAAAAAGGCGCATGTTTTAGTTGGGTGATATTTTTCCCAACAGAAGTATAAATTATACCTCCAGTAGAATCATTATACAGTCAGACTGATTCTCACGCATAGGAACAGCCATTTTGTTTGACGTGTATGAGAACTATACATATTAAAGAAGTCTTTTTTTCCGTGACATTTTCTTCATTTTTTTTGTTTCATATTTCATTTCTTCCTTCCTCGCTGCTCGTTATCACTTTGTTGTATTATGCATATTATATAGCTATATAGCTATATATTTTTCCAGCTACGGATATGTTTATTATTCTGGTTCTCTTTCTCTTTTTCACTTCCGAGTTCTCTTTCTGAAGATGAATTGCGTATAAGATTGTAAAACAACGGGTAGAAAATTACTTGCCACGGTATAGCTCGTTTGCTAGAAAAACAAGTTTCTAAGCCAACTTTATAGACCTGTATTTGAAGACATTTTAATCAATATGGAATCTTTCAGCGAGTTTGTTCAAATGAGTATTTTCCATGGACATATATATATAGAACGTTGCAGCAAAAGTGAGGCTACGTTACATGGGAATTGTCAGTGACGATTTTAAGAATGGATTGTAGTAATTGTTGCTAAATTTGCATTCAACATTATTTTATCAACACAAATAAATGTATTGAAAAATAGTTTTTCAAAATTTTCAAAATTTTTGTTCAGCAAAAATAATTATATATTAATCGTGATTGAGAGATATTGATTTCTTTCTCCCTTATTTCTCATTCATAAGAAATTTATCTGATAAACGGACATTCCTAGCAATATTTTATTCGAATTGAACTGAATAAATAACAGAAATAAGTACTCTGATGTGATTTGAGATTCAATATTATGAGCGGAAAATGTTGAAAAATAAAATCTCTTCAAATGAAATAGAACTTTCTGTGAATGAGTACACATGAATGATGCATATCATCAAGATTTTGTATGCAATTCAAACCAGTCATTCAGAATACAAAAATTGAAAAACTGTTTTTTTTTCATCTGATATATCATAAAATAAAATTACAGAATTCGGTTGCTGAGATTCACTGCTTTCTAGATTCGATATTTGCCCAAAAATGAAGTATTTTTCATATGCGTCAAGGTGTGTAGAACACCAGAGTCAATAAAGTAGCAAAGGTGGTACTACTTCAACGACTCTCAATATACCAGATATCTTGCTTATCTAACAACGCATATGTTGCGTTTGGATAGTAATAATAATAATGATAATGCCGAAAAATAATTATCTAAAAATCGGGATGTATTGGTAACTAACCTCATGGTACAACCTATGTCAATATTTCGCTCATTTCACAACACATGTAATGCGTTTTCTCAGTTAAATGAGCGTGATGAAGAACTTCAATTGACTCACAAAAAAAAAAACGATCCACATTTTTTTGGGTAGAATTTTGTACGTGACGTCCATGTGGGAGAGAACAACAAATCAAATTGAGTACTTTCTGGTCATTGGTGTAATACCACAATAGACTGAGAATGATTTTGAGAGAAATCGACCAGATGGTTACAGAGAAAATTCGGGAATCTCAAAAAATTCCCATAAGAATAGATCAAGCAATAATTCTAAATTTCATCCTCATGATATGGAAATGCCCACATGATGTAGATATTGTTTTTCTTCATCATAGATTCCTTTTTTCCCAAGCCATTGGCTTTCTCATTTACTGGATCAAATGAGTTCGTCTCGCCAACTTTTTCTTGACCTCCCCACACTTCGCTGACCTCTGTGACATTCAACACTGGAGCATGCGTTCTCGCATGCGATTAATGTGACTATTCCACATACCACGTCTCTCTTCCATCCAGTCACATATTAGAGTCACATTAACACATTGTTCTTGATATTGTTCCGATTCATATTCCGAATGAGTTCGAATATATTCAACCCGTCGTTCTTGAGAAAATATATCATCATATTGGATTTTTTTTTTAATAACATCGGAACTTGATACAAAATCATTATTCCCTAAATACAAAATCATTGTAAAAATGACCAATTTCGAGAATAAAGTTTGTCAATGAAAATCTTCAGGTTACATGGCTATGAGTCATGAGGATGAGATGATATCAATGAATGATTGATTGAATAACGAGCGTTTCTAATCATGAAAATATCATGGTTCAGGTCCCACCCCATGGTTCAACTTTCCAGAACATTCTCTATATAAATATCCTGCACAAATCACAACGTATACGCTGCGTTTTCCCCCTCTAGATAAAATGGGGCCTCTATTCTGACAATTTAACAATCTGATGTGGCGGAATGCTTCAAGAATATGGAGATATATTATTGTATGCTGATGTCATTATTATGCATTGATCGGGATGACAATATTCGCTTACCAAGGATGAATATCCAATTTGATGGGATCACGTTCGAACACATCCTGTTAATATGCCATATATGGATTTACGAAGCTGCATTGATTACCTTTTCTGTCGTGCTGGTGACTAATTTTTGATGAGCATAGTCGAAAGATCAAAGTTCATAATGAAGTGGATATTGTATATTATAGTTGATTGCTTTACGTGTGCTCTATATGATCTCTTTACATCTCTCTTTGTTTTAGTTACATTCTGAAGTCATGATTTTCAGTGCCAACATAAAATCATACTGGAGACTACAACTTTGAGATGAAGTTCTTGTGAGTTGATTGGGTAATAAACAATATATCAAAAACGTGAGATCATTTCTCGGTATAACTAATGTAAGCAATGTACCTATGTAGTGTTTTGAGTGTATTGCCGAGTGAAGAATGGTGATCAGAATATTGTAAAGCAATGCGTTTGGTGCGAAAATAATGAAGGAAAACACGAGATTTAAATTCAGGAATGTCATAGTAAAAATGTCAAAATTTACAGTTTCAAGAAAGATGTCGGGAAATGGTCTCACATGAATCGGGCGGGAAGAAACTGTAATGATTCAGATGATGACGTAATTGTGGGATTTCACAGAAATAATCCAAAATTATCCAAAGGTTTGGTACAGCAAATCAAGAGAACTGAATTGAGAGAAGAAAAATGAATACACACATTCAATAATGAGAATTATAACATATAGGTTGATGTTTATTGAGTAATAATGAGATGTGGAACCTTTAATATGCACAATATTTTCTATGTGATTTTGTCTTAGGATCTTCACCACTATTGTGTGTATTGCCTGCAAGGTGACGGCAAAAAAAGACACAATGAAAACGACCCATCATCTACTCAACAACATACAACATGCGTGCAACGTTGCATTTTATTCTTTATAATATCAAGTTGATGACCTAAAAAATGGTGTCCAGGGAACTTATCGATGGAAGTATTGATGAGAGTGATTCCAGAACATGCTTTCCGAATATAGGAAGATGATATTCAATAATTTTTATCGGCATCAGGCATAATAGAGAATTGAAATTATCATCACCTCAACTTTCCTATCATACTCACCCTTCTGATCATGCTCACGTTACTCATCAAACTTATTAAAATCACCGTGTATCCTCATACTCTTGTGTGGATGTAGGAAGGCCATGAAATATATCGTTTCATATTTTTCATTTCTTGAGTCGTTTTCCTATTTGATTATCGTATATATCCAGTCAGTAGACAAGTTTGAATAACGGAATCCTCACAAGAAATCCGCCACCCCTTGCAAATTAAAATGTGTATGGGTTGGCAACGAGGTCAGAAATGAATTCCCTACATCAACATTTACGTAGTCTATTTTGTATAAAATTGTATACCACGTCACGATATCACTTAATTCAGGTGCAATTCCCTGCTCCAATTCAAAGAAAAAATATTTCTGAATCCCCGTTTTTAATCTGAATAATGGGTTTCGAATATTTTATATATTTTTAATTATATCTTGAACATCTTTTTAATTCTCCTATTGAGTTTAGCGACCAGACCAGAAGCGAGGTTGTATGGAGTGAGCCTCTACGAACGAGCGAGTAACAATGAAACGGTGAAATGATGAGGTGAAATGACATTACAAAAACCCATGACTACAGCGGAATTCGAACTCGCTCCCGTCTGGTTTCTGACTTCAAAGAAGAGCTCCAACTGCTCAGTCGAACGGAAGGCACATTACATTGCTTATTATTAAAAATGATTATGGTTGCCATTCAAATAAATTTCATAAAAATCTCTTCCGTTTTATGTAGATTGAAGCCAAATCTAAAATGCGTGTATGTTGCCTATTAATGAAAGAACTCCCAATTTGAAATCTGTTTGAAATGACATGCGATTCATTTCATCACCAACTCTGCAGTGACTCCACTACTACTGGCAATATATGACGTCACCGAAAAAGGGGCGTGTCTAGTCAACTTGACATAGAAAAGCTCGTCTCGGTTCGGTATCTACCCACCGAGTCTAAGATATCGCGTCGAGCGGGAACTGCGAGGGCACGAAGCTCTTGAGATAATTGTTTGGAGGTTGTCGGAGGTGAAAATTTACAACATCCTCCACGAATGCGAGTCGCGTCGCTGACTCTTTTGTTTCGAAAGTTTACGGGTTCAAAGTTCATATTCGTTCTGGCAGACGCTAAGAAGAAGAACAACGCGAGATTTGTGCTTGACAAGAGAAGAAACAAATAGCATATTAGAGGTCTGCAGAGTGTGGACAAAAGAATGTGTGCGTCATGTGTTTCTAATCACAGAAACAAACTGTCTCTTATATGCTGAAAGTATTATTGAAGAGTTATAAAATCTCACATAGAAACTTGTATTATTATATGCATTGAACTTAAATTCTTATTTATATATTCGTACATATCTGAAACTTACACTCATTATCACCGTGAATGTATAATACACATAAGTTATTCTTGCGTGATATCACGAAGCCATCCCACGATTCGAACTTACGTCACAACGGAGCTCATTGATGACTGACAACCATTGACGACACTGCATTCTGGTCCACAAACTGATGTTTCGGGTGATTGAATTATTACCGAAATCTTGACATGAATGAAAATCAAGCCTGATGTTACCATGAAATTTTTCATAACTGGAGCAGTCCTTCTTGAACATCATGTCTGCAGTCTTGAAGTTCAAAATATAATGAAATATATCTGAAGATGGAAATGAATGAATGGATACAATTCTGGATACGAACACAAATTATTACTTCCCAATAATTTCGTCTGAATGAGATGATACTCTTGTTCAGAGAGATTCACGCCTCAACAATGACTAACAATTAGGATGTTTTTCTGAACCATTCGAAATATATACCATCGTTCATATATTTCAAAATTAAAACACTGCCATGATTATACATCAATTATATTATTCTTCATGTGCTCTATGATATATATCTGATTGACAATTTGAAAAACGAACATAGCTTCGATACGAGACGCAATAATATGAAAGCCACAACTCAGAATATGTCTGTTTTTACATTCTTTATACGCCGGTACTATTATTTCTTCAACGCCCCACCAGTCACACTCAAGAGAAAGACGAAAAATGTATTCAAATCAGATCCGAAATTTCGAAAATTCGAAGATTCGAAAATTTTCAGATTATCAAGTGTTATTATTTTGTTCAAGAATTCATACGAGATAATGCCTCAAAATGAATACACACTTTGTTATCCAAGTTTTAATTCAACATCACGACAACTTCTGGCTTTTGATCTTTATATCTGCTTGTATTGTTTCAACTTTGACAACATTCTTCCTTATCGGTTGTATATGTATTATATACTATTTTGTATAGTTCACGATGCTGACAATATAAATCTGCACTAAATGAACATCATTTCAATCATTATTATGATCATAACTACAGCCTGTTGTAGTTCTGAAAATCGTACAGTTTCTAGCCTCGAATTCAACCTGAAAAATCCGCAATTCCAACAATCAAAAGGCATAACGTAACTGTCAAATGGAATTTTCTCGACAAATCATGCAAAACGAAGACTTCAATCTGAATTGTGTGTTTGTTTGATACATCAAATTCTGCATTCGAATGCACTCGAACATGACGTATATATTTGACTGAAGTGCATTCTCAGAACATTTGTGAGATAAGTGCACTATCCAGCTGACAGTTGACAAAATAAACTAAAACACATGCAAACTTCACCAACAATCATTAACATAACTCTGTTAATGTAGACAAATGGAACAACTGATGAGTCTCACATCTTCATATCTTGTCCGCAATAGTCGCAGTGTTCAGTCTTCAGTGTTTATTGTCGATGATAAGTTGTAACCGGCACAGTAGCTGAGTGGTTAGCGCACTTGCTTCGTGTGACCCGGGAGGTGAAGGGACATATCGGACACGGTTCGATCCCCGCCACCGTCCATCTATACATGGGTTTTTCCTGGTTTCCCTCTGTAGTATAGGCTAATGCCGGGATGGTTCCCACAATATAGGCCACGACCGCTTCCTTCCCACTATCCTTCCCATTACCCATACAAAAAACCTTCATCTCACCATCCCATCATCTCATTAATCATTCATCCAACGCCAATGGATCTCAGTCATCATTCTAGTGCGTCGTTAAAACCCCAATATATGATGAGTTATATAGCAAAATCCAATCATAATTCATCGGCAGGTTTTTTAATAATACACCAGAATGTCAACCCCCGTAAGGCTGACCGCCTTTCATCGTTTTGTGATGATTTTATCATTCTTGAATAAGAATTAACAATTTCCTCAATTATAAACACATGGGACCAACCCACAGTTTCTTATAATGAACAATCACATGGAACGACAACATACATTCCAATCGATCACCAATCAATAATCAATAGACAATACGATAATTGTAAACGAGTATTACGACAATAGATATGGAGATGTTATAAAGAGTGGTTGCGATAATTAAAGTATTCAAGGACAGCTGGAACAGCTTGTAATATTTAAGAACATAAATAATATACATATTTATATATATATATATATATATATATATATATATATATATATATATATATATATATATAAATATATGTATATATATATATATATAAATATATTGGGTTTTCACGACGCACCGTCATGATGACCAAGATCTATTGGCGTCGGATAAATGATTAATGAGATGATAGGATGATGAGATGCAGGTTTAATGGGTGATGGGAAGGATAGTGGAAGGAAGCAGTCGTGGTCTATATTGTGGAAACCTTCCCGGTATTATCCTAGACTACAGAGGGAAAACACGGAAAACCCCTGTAAAGATGGACAGTAGCTGAGATCGAACCGGGTCCGACATGCCCACTACCTCCTGGGTCACATGGAGCAGGTGCGTTAACCACTCAGCTACCTGTGCCGGTACGAATACATATATATATATATATATATATATATATATATATATATATATATATATATATATATATATATTCATATATATATATATTTGGCTCGCTTTTGATATATGAGAATATGATTGACGCGTCAAATTCATGAAATGGATATTTTTGTTTTTTCTACGATTTCGTGTGATTTGTTTGGGCACTTCGGACTGTGTTTGTTCATTGGGTTGTGGTTTTTTTACCACAGGATAGTGATTCCAGTGTTCGGTTCTAGTGTCCAGTTCTGGTGCCAGTTTCAGTGTGTTCGGTGTTGCTCATTATCGATGTTATTGTATCGAAATCGTAGTATATTCGTGAGTTCTGTTCGTCGTTCGAGTGATAGTTCCAGCTCAGTATCGGAATAGTGTAATCAATTCATAATGATCATGAATCATGATGTATAATGCATTATGAACGTCAGTCAAATTCAAATGAGATGTGTCAACATTCAGGACTGATTTGAAACAATATCTTTTAAATACATGTTTTTATTCTGTAAGTGATTTATTAACTGAATATTACACTGTTTTTTATATTGTGAATAGTTTTAATCCGTATCCTGTGTACTAATTCTTATATTTTTATATTGTTTTTTTTCAATTTTATTCTGATCTATCCTATAACTTGTATATGTTCAATCGAGATTAAAAAAAATGAAATGAAATGAAATGAAATGAAATTCCTCAATTTCACTGAACTCGAACACGGATACATATTCTCAACCGATTGTTCTGACTGGTTATGAAAAAGTCTGTGAGAAAAACCAATAATTATTATGCTTAGTTGATCATGAATTGTGCAAACATTATTTTTCTATCGTTGACAGATATACGTCGTATGTTAGTTTAAATTTGTCGGAGAATCTCCATTCGCATAACGTCGTTCCGTTTGGCATTGCAAAATCCGTGAATTTATATTTCTTTCTCGCCGTAAAATTTCACGATCGCAGCTTTCAAAAAAACGAATTGATATTTTCATTTCATCATGTTGCAGCATCAGAAATTCAGATTCCTGCAAATTCAGATGTATGATGGAATACTAGTTCTGAGCTAGGCCATTGATTGGTTATTCTGTCGTTTTTGTTTGTCTTGAATGTCTGCCCATTTCTAACTACATACCACGTTGTATACATAACTTTTTATCCAAACAAATATCATGACAAGTCTCATGCACCTTGATTATGAATATTGTGGCTCAACAAACAGTGAGGCAAATGTTTACAATCTCACATTAGTCGAGTATATTGCAGACGTTTGCATAGTTTATGCTTACCTGGGTCTCTCGCATAACCTCATGGGAACACATATTCGAGGTGAATGTTCTAGCGTACACTACCGATACAATTCTCAAGGGCTCAAAATTGATATGGAAATCTCGCCCGTCTAAATTTCATGAAGAAATTAAATATAATTTTGAAAATTCACAAAATTTTCAGGTGGAATTCATATGCATCCAAAATATTCTGGCTCCCGTGCTCATATTTTTGTTGTGATCTTGATAATATTGAATAGAATGACAATTATCTTGCATATAAAGTGATCCAATTTCACGATTCTCATGTGAGCCTCTATATACTCCCAGTCTTTCATGATTATCATCATTAGATGGAAAAAGCCAGAAGTTAATATAATATATCGACATCGGAGATGTGGGAAAATTAATTGAATATCATATTAAAGGATATTACTGCATATTCCTCCTCAATTTTACCTATAATCAAAGCATGAAAACAGATCAAAGCATTCATGCTGGAATCTGGAAGTAAAAACTTTATAGCTCAATATGTATCCGACAAAAAGTTTCAATTTCGAAAAGATATCACCCATCTAACTTCGATAAAGATTGACGGTGAGAGAACTTACAGTCTCATATTATACATTTCCGAATGGAAATTACATTCATGGATGAAGCTTGATAATGCTCGATGATGCCAATCTGATTCAGTATAATTAAACAATAGTTTCGCTCTCAAACTACCGTCCAGCCAAGTTTTTTCTTCTCTAAAGTTTGTCTCTGGGATATTCTATTGCTTTCAGTTTGAAATGATCCAACATTTTATTGCAGTTTTATGTCGCGAAAGCGTTTCAAATATTCTTAATAACACTTAGTGTAAACAGCATTGTTTCAGAAGAGCAGTTGATTCCAAAATGAGAGCAATATATATTCTGAAATGAGCAAAAAAGAAGCAAAAACACAGTTGTATGTAGTATAAATATACATATTATAATATATATTATACTCATAACTAAAGCTGGATTACTGTTCGGGGTTTTCCTTGCCAACATGCAGGGGGATAAGACACGACGAGTCTGCAGCAAGATATCGGTTTATTGCAGGGACAATGGATTGTGAATTGCATGCGAGAAAGTTGGAGATATCTCAGCCCTGAAAATTATTACAGTTCGGAATCACGCCATTTTGTCTGCACAAAGAACGTGCACGATGATTCAGATGGACGTTTTTCCGTACACAGTCGAAAAAACTACTTCCATGAACACACAAGTTTCCTATGTTGTCGATATCATTAGACACGTGAAACCCTTGAACATGGGCAGTATGAAGTGGTTGTCAGTTATCGGTTTGCTGAAAATGTTGGAATCAATTTGGTGATGCATCGATTACCTTGGGCCTATTTATGTGAGGTCAAAATATGTTGAAATGGTTATATTTATCATTATGTATAAATATACATATATATATATATATATATATATATATATATATATATATATATATATATATATATATATATATATATATACGTATATATATACATATATATATATATATATATATATATATATATATATATATATATATATATATATGAACATATATATTATATATATAAATATATATATATATATTTATATATATATATATATATATATATATATATTTATATATATATATATATATATATATATATATATATATATATATATACATAGTCTTCTTCATCAAGCTTTTCCCCAAGAGATATATATTTCATGGAATTTCATCGAATGAAATCACAGATTTCTCTGAAGTGGATTGAGTTCGCTCAATAAGCCACAGTTTTCTGAGAAATATAGAATATCCGTATAGTTGAACCCATTCGTTCGATAATTGACTACTTTGAGAAGGAGTAATCATGTTCATCTCTTTGTCAAACTTGAAACTTCAGGCTGTATTACTCGATTTTCGAATAATTCTTCAGGTCCGATTGATGAAACATCTCTTGTTTGAATAAATCTCCATAAATTAATGGAGAATACACCAATGATAGATTGACAATGACAATATCATATCAGTTATTCATGGGAAGGTGTGAAGGAAAGTGAGAGATTCACTCCGAACTGCTAATCATGATGTTTAATAATACCTTATTACGATCGCACAGTTTTAACCGAGATCAGTACGGTCCATACATGAAGCATATCGAATGATCACTCTGATTCCAGGAAATTTCCACGAATAAGTTTTTCTCAAGTAGCGTGAAATGATTCAAAATCACCGTACATGAACCAGTCAGTAATTCTCAAGATATTTGATGATTAAGCTACTCCTCGTCAATATCACGATTGACATACATTTTCATTGGAATTATCCATGAGAGCGGTGTCTCCACGTTGAACTATGCCCAGTTAGGTCTCGTCAACAAATGTACCTTAGTTTTTCATGAGAAGTAATCCAATATTAAGATAAATTCATCCCAAATAACCGGATACGAATTTTTCGGCATTGAGAGTTTTCATGTGTATATCTCTGTCTACGGTACGAAGTGGAATAATGGGCGTGGTATCAGTATATTCTCACAATCAGGATGGACCAGGTTGAGTGAAGTTTCTTGATTGATTTGAATCAGGTTTTGTTGAATCTATCAATTTTCAGCATCGTAAAGCATATACGCTCCCAGATACTTGAATATTCCGAAATTTATGAATCATTCCAATTGGAAATCATTCAGAATACCCTCTACGGAATAATACTGATAATTGTATCTCATCAATTGGAGGAAATGAATTATGAAAATAATTAATGATTCCACCTCATCAATGTTGATATTCTATTGGAATTAACATAAAACGATCAGGCTAACCACACAGCAGAAGACTGCAAATGGTTCCCAGAGTTAATATAAGCCGCTAGTCACAACAAACCAAGCACTTTCACACTGGCATCGGACTGAATCTACAATAAACAGATGGCTAGATAGTACAGATATCACATGACTTCAACGTCGTTTTCCAGAACTGGATATTTTAATAACTGAAATACGGAACTTATTGCTTCTCGTGCCGCTTTCTATATCCACGTAGATCTTGGTCACATCAAGTAATTAGATTTTGAGCAGATTCAGTAACGAACATAGAATGACAATAAATAACGCAATTTAGTATCATACAAGAACATGTTGTATATCAAATGGGAAGTCAGAGAGCGGAATTTGGATATGATAACCTGGTATGAAACAAAATTTGTATCAGTCAAATGAATAATGTGGAGAATATTTCTATATGTGAGGAGCCTCAAACAACGAAATGGCAGAAGAAAGGGTGAGACATAAAGTTTAACCTTTGCTTTCAATCACCAATTGAGTATGTGTAGGATGATAATGTTATGGTATAATATGATATGGAATTACATAATCATTCGAGTAATAACCGCTTGGCATTCGGGTGAATTTCAATCGATCTCGCGAATGAAAAGTCTAGTTTTGTCTATACTTTGAACGCACAGGATCAAAATCTGACTTGATATTTTATTCACATCTTGAAGCTGCCCAAAGAACAATTCACTTGTGGGATCAAAATAACTCCTGAATCATTTCCGATATTGATAGTGTGAAATTCAAGAAAGTTTTAATCGACGAAGCTAGTATCATAGATTATAATATAGAACTCACATTATATAACCTCAAACCTTTTACGACAAAAAATGGTGAGAATTGGCATGAGGAAGAGATGCGAGGATTATATTTCATATCGAAACTAACTCACAATTATTGATCATGAGTTACATTTTGGTTGAAAAATACTAATGACATTATCAAAAACAAGTGACAAACACAAAACGTGATCCGTCAAGTCACGCGAAGTAGCATCTTGAAAAAATGTATCCAGGCTCACACACCATATAACAACGGACAGAAAATGTACCTTCTCATTTGACGCACAGTTTCTGGAGAAGGAAACGATGAGGTATACTCAATTTTAATTCATATTTTATGAAAAATCATCGTCTGTAGGCTGGAGTGTACTCTTCTCCACTCATCCAAGAGTTATAACATGAACATGCAATTCAGATATACTTTAATACCAATGTAATGATTTATTGAGAGCATAGTGTCATAAATATCACACTTCCAAATTGAATATGGAATTCGATTATGAATGTGAGCATTACTTACAATTTGGTACCGTTATAAAAAAAAATCAAATATGACAATATGTAGGCCTACCGTCACGTGAATTTCTTCCACAGCTTTCATTAATGGAACAAACCACATTCTAATACGAATAAGAACAACTGAAATATGAAGT
Source organism: Brachyptera risi (assembly GCA_964007535.1). Classification (NCBI taxonomy): domain Eukaryota; kingdom Metazoa; phylum Arthropoda; class Insecta; order Plecoptera; family Taeniopterygidae; genus Brachyptera; species Brachyptera risi. The sequence continues at coordinate 19,467,789 of OZ023334.1, forward strand.
GGAACACAGAAGAATGTGGAAATTGTAGAGAGATTGTCGATAGAAAACGAGAGGGTGGGGGGAGGCGTCGTTATGGGACTGAACGCAGCAGATGTCTCCTACTCCATATCAGTGTCCGAGCAAGTAGACGCTGTCACCGCCAGCCACAATTGCCGGTAGTTACGATTTGGGACATACATTCGGGTTATGATAATCTAGACCTTATTGAAATGATGGAAATTGCGAAGTGAGTTATGACAGAACAAACAGACTGCACCTTGACTTGAAATTTTCTCTTCAACCAACTCATATTTGAGTACTTTTCATCATCCAACTCAAACCGGATTATAAATAGTACTGTTGCCAGTCTGAAGTGAAATGTGTATACCATGTCAATTCTGATAACACATGAATTAAAATTAGAGTCAAGACGATTTTTAAAAGCATGGACCTAGAATTTTCAATCTTGTCCACTGATATCACGTCATCATGGCCGTATTGATATATAAGATATTAGGCTGACAGTAAATGATTATAACAAAATCTGAATCATAATCAATGGCAATTTCCCTGAAATGTATCATTCGACAATGTGATGTACCTTGCCACAAAGATGAACGCATTTGAATTAGCATTTTTCTTCCTCTCACAATTTGAAATGACCATGAAAACTGATCAGGATTTGGTCACGAATAGGGATTTTTGGTGGAGGTGCCAGGTTTCAGTTTTTGATCTCTTAATGTTTGGTAGACCTACGGTGTAACATATCAAATTGACTCAGTATCTCGCAGTTCAGTTTCAGAACTGGGTTGTTCCAAATTCAAAGTCAAATATGGAATGGTGCCATCGTTGGTGGGCATACAATTTGATTATGCATTGATAGAGATCAGTGGTATAAACGTCAGTTAACGACACAAGGTGATCTCGTATAATTTCACGTCAAGAGCGTGTGTGGAAGTCGATTCAGTGGAAAATTTGTTCTCCGGATATAACCTTGGAGTGTCATTTTTTTTTTAAATCGAAATTGAATTGATCAATGACTGAAATCGAGTGGATAATCAGCTCTCCAAGGTGGTACATTCTAACTTACAGTGAAATGGGGTGACTTTGACCTTTTGTTTGATAAATTTTCAAACTGCCACAAATGAAAAAGTTCTGATTTTATCCTATTCAACTTAATGGTATCTCAATATATACATATCAACATCAGATTACGTATCAAAATAGAAACGATAAAATCAAAACTTTCTCATTTGTGGCAATTTGAAATTTTCTCCAACAAAAGGACTAAGTCACACCAGGGGGTCAAAGTCACCCCACTTCACCGGTACTATATACATTGTGGACCCATAATATGGGTCCATCATATTTACACGTTTATTTCTGAAAAATCATGTCAGCCGTAAATACCTACTGGTTCAAATCTCATGATACAAGTACAATTATTTCATTAATGCATGATATTCCCAAGGTATTCAAAAGATCTGTGTTACTGAAGTATTGAAATTGGGATTTCTCTCAACATTCAAAGATTACCACTCACCATCGAACAACTAAACCTTTCTGAATCTTCAAGAGCTGAAGATGCAATAGTGTTAGTGACTTGTATCTTCGGAGGATGGAGGTTCCGATTGGTCCCCACGCCTAGTCTACACCTCTAGAACGCTGGTGTTACCACGGTTATAGGTATATTGTTCACAGGTAGAATGATATCATGCCAACAATAGTTTTGAAAACGTCTGTGCTGCACACTCAGCATGAATCATTGTGAACTACATAAACTATGGTTTCTTTCTGTCAGTTTTGAAATACGAAGCAAGGCCTATTCTGGGATTATTTTTCGTTGAAACTCTATATAAGCTGCATGAACAGTGCATTCGATGATTTGAATCCAACTCCTTCTCAAATTTGGACAAACTCTTGTATGAGGCTCTATTGGAAGCAGAAATATGGCAACTCAATCTGTTCAGATCATAATTATTCAAGAACCGATATTATATAACCTCTGCTGATGTTTGAATCCCTACGAATGATGGAGTTCAAAGTTATGTTCTGAATATGAAGTTATTATCTCAGTTTCTTATTGAACTAGCATCACAGATCCAATTCTGTGTGTGGATGCAGACGTAATTTCGAATTAGCTAATTGCAGTGCACAGCTATTTGTCAGAAAACGTTCGACTAGTGGTGGTATGGAGATGCTCATTAGACATGGAGAGCATAAAACGTGCTTGGACGTCTGTTCGCTATCAGGGATCTCTCAACTTTGTCTAGAGCTTGCTGGAAACAGACGTGCTTAGAACCTAACTTCCGTGATCAACATTAAAAGGAAATGGTTGCGTCAAACTCGCCAAACAAGTGTAAGTAATTACTGTTATACGGCAAACTTCATGTGGTTACTATAATAATAACTGTATATAATTATCATTACAGTTTATTGTTGAAAAAAGTTCGACTTTGATAATTGCTGTTCTTCAGGCCTGCAGTTATCTTCAAACAAAACCATCCCTTTCTAATTCTCGAATGGCACAACAACAATGATGAACGATCAGTTTTTCGCATGGATGATATTAATAATGACGTCTAAAATCTCGGAACAATACATTTTGTCAGCATTTTCAGAGTCTTTGTGCTCTTATACACTTCTGATTCCAAGGAATATTCATAATGAAAAACACTTTCCGTCTTGATTGAGATATATTATAAAAACATATCAGTGAATGATCATCTTTCAATGTCGCCGATGAAATTTAAATCACGGAAAAATCGAGTGTATACCTCCGAAAATTTCTGCAATGAAATAATGGATATCACATTTCACACACACACATGTATTCTTGCGCGTTCATGTAATTTCAAATCTGGGATGAACGGCTCATTGGATCATCATCATTTTGTCAACAATTTTTTCCGTAATGAATATGATAAAATTCATTTCTGATAGTAGAATCGTGATAATCGCAAGAAGATATGAAGTGTTGCATCCCTTGATGTTTCTTGGACTTGGAAGTGAAAATGGAGACAATTTGACAATTATGACAATTATTGTTTGCTTGAGGACACTACCGACAACACAGTTGTTGAAGTGAACTACCGGATGATAGATGAATGAACTTGAATTTTTTTCAAGTAAAACAAGAACCCAGTCCGATTTAACGTACGTCACCTTCTGAAGCAGACAGCAGTGGTTAGCTGAATAAATCACGGTGGCAACTGATTGTGTTCGTACTCGAGCGATGATGTAAATTGAGTTGATCATTGGAGTTTGCATGTTCATGCATATTGTGATTGTAGTCATTCAGTTATTTGAATTATTGGCGGAAATGCGGAAAGTATCAAATCAACAATGTTTTATGAACCATATCAATGATAATAATAAAAATAATTCCGATTGTTCAAGCTTGATCATCCAACAATACTTGAACAGTCCAAGAATGAGTCAGTATGGGAATGATATATATTCATAAATCAACAAACATTATTCGTAGTATATTCATGCATCGAATGAAAACATTGTTAACTAAAATCTCCTCAGTTTTGGATTTGAAATTATCATGGTTCTCACCAACGTCCTTTAACTTCTTGAAATGACTAGGAAGAAAATCAAGAAGTTCGTATCCCAAATACTTGGATTCCATAACAAAAAAACTCAGCTTATACCACTATGATATCATTTTAGTCCAGTTGGATTGAATTTTGTTTCGGAAAATTGATCGTCTTTTCTGCGTCTTGGATTACTTGAATAATCAGTATAAATGGGAGCCACCAAATCTGTTGAATTACTTGTGGCATAGATGGATAGTGAATATCATCGTTCATTGACTGCATATTTAGTGTTAAACGTAGAATGGAAATGAATTCTATCCTATCTCAAAAGTTTCAATCACTTGGAAATGGAGTTCGATGTGAAGGATAAATATATGAATAAAAATACGACGAAGTTGGAATCAATTGAATCTTCCACAAAATAGATCCTAGATATCCTATTCAATTAATTTCCTATTTGTGCGTGAGATCAGTATACGGTGTTGAAATTTTCTGTTTTGATGTCATTTTATAATAACACCATCCTCAGAAAACTCATCGCATATTGAATGCTTAGCATCAAATTAGAGATGTCTTACACACAGTCTCGCAGAGATTTTGTTGAAAGTCTCCGGTATAAAATGGTAACAAGGATTGCTATACACGATGTTACTCGTGAAAAAAATAGAAACTCCAATCATATTCTAACCTCGTAACGCCTTTGAAACAAGCTTCTTTGTATCAAAGTATAGGCTCTGACTGCAATTAAAACTCAGTGTTATGATTTTTATCCACGAAAATGTGAGTTGGAGAAAATGTCTTCTCTCATGTAGCAAAGAGAACTGGACGCGGCGTCATGTTAATTCATAATGGGAGTGAAATGATTTCATCAGATAAAATGTAAATAAAAAGGAAAATATTGGGATCACATAAATTTGATCAGGCTACTACATACAGATGCGATTATGATCGATGAAAATATTGAGCAGGTATGTCCAAAAAAAAAACGATAATATCAATCGATATAATTTTTTCATACCGATTCGTTCCATTTTCGCATACATTATTGATTTCAAAAAACTCTCATATTTATTGAGGAATTTTTGATCATCATCATGAATGCATTTTGATCGGATCAATTACAAAGTGTACAAAATTCTTTAGCAATCTCACTTTGAAAGTTCTCTTTGTGTCAAAACTAACAATGCTCGAGAGCTTTGTAAGGAAGTTATCAACGTTCAAGTTTACATGTTTGACTTTGTACTCTACTTGCCTGAGCTATATCATCTTGTGAAATAACATTCAATTCTGAACACAATTTCAAAGCCGGAGAGTTTAGTGCACCCACGTAAAGCTTCACCCCAATACTCGAGTTCTCCAAATTTTGAAATAATAACCCCCATTACTTGTTTTTACTTAAAAACTATTCCATACAAATATTCAAGAATGGAGAATTCTGATTTGATGGGATAAATCACTCAATACTTTAAAATCTCTGATCAAACATTTAGTATAGATATGGATTTTTCAGTTCATAAATGATTTGATGTACACGGTACTTGATAATTGGCTGGAGACTGGAGACTGGGACAGCAGTTCTCCAAAGTTCAAATTGAAATAACATGGAATTGGGGATTCTCGAACCCATCTTGGAATAATACAACCTGATTCAATATTCTGTGAGATCACCATCGATAATTCTGTATATATTTTTAAAGTAAGAGTATGAGAAATATTTGAAAAAATATATCGGAGGAACAAGAGAGTGGAAATGCTGAGATCTCTGATTCGTGAGTGAATATTTCATGAGTAGAACTGATCATCAACTTACAATTTTGACCATTTTAACAATTTTGCCAGTTTTTGACTATTTTCAAACTATGATCACTGAGAAGGGTGGGAATTCTCTAGCATACTTGACTGTCATTCAGGAACTCCAGGTTTTTTCCCAGCATTGGTCCAAAATCTTGACTGTTCTGTATTGTGATAGTTTTCTCCTGTAATTAAGGTGAATACTGAAAGGGTTTCTTTCTGAGAACAAGTTGACGATCGGAAACTTCCACTTATCCAAAATAATCTTCAATCACATCATTTCATCATCTCAACCATGGATGAAGGAGTATATATACTTTTTGTGTGGTTTTCAAGGAAGCCATCATCTGATACTGTTTCTTCGTTGGTTAAATTGACTTTTTCAAGATTCATATGCGGTCAAGTGAACCTCGTGGCATTTCGGGTACATTTTGGAACTCATCTCAAAGCGGCAATCTGTCTTCTTATGAGCATTTCTTATGAAATGATGATCAGTTTTCCTCATGAAATATACACTCACGAATCAGAGATCTCAGCATTTCCACTCTCTTGTTCCTCCAATATATTCTTTCGAATATTTCTCATACTTTCACTTTGTCAATATGTACAGAATTATCGATGGTAATCTCACAGAATATTGACATAGCATCAAACATTCATGAATGTTCATATATATATATATATATATATATATATATATATATATATATATATATATATATATATAAATATATATATATATATATATATATATATATATATATATATATATATAAATATACATATATATATATATATATATATATATATATATATATATATATATATATATATATATATATATATATATATATATATATATATATATATTTTTTTTTTTTTTTTAATAACATCGAAACTTGATACAAAATCATTGTTCCCCAATTAAGGCTAAGGATGAAAAGTAGGATCGTTTGGACGGGGCACCACAAGGGCGATCTTACCACCCCATTTTAAATATTTAAAACTAATGAACTTCAACACCAGGGCTGCGCTGTCGGTGACCATAACTTTTCGCCGCAGATAAAAGTCTTCCAGTTTCCGAAAGTCCGGAACACATTATAAGTAAAAACCGTTTCTGTGATATATATCCGGACATTATCAGCATTGGTATTAAGAGATATATATATATATATATATATATATATATATATATATATATAAATATATATATATATACATATATATATATATATATAAATATACATATATATATATATATATATATATATATATATATATATATATATATATATATATATATATATGTGTGTTTGTGTGTGAAAATGAATGAGGAGATGTATATATATATATATATAAATATATATATATATATACACATATATATATATATATATATATATATATATATATATATATATATATATATATATATATGTGTGTTTGTGTGTGAAAATGAATGAGAAGATGTATATATATATATATATATATATATATATATATATATATATATATATATATATATATATATATGTATATATATATATATATATATATATATATATATATATATATATATATATATATATATTCATATATATATATTCAAATTGTGCTCATCTATCGATCCGGACGGATGTAACCCAATCTCCTATATTGATTGCACCCCCAAATTCTCCCAATTCTCACATAACAGGTGCTCCGGAATAACATTGATTCTGTATCACCTGCGGTGTCTCGTGCCAGAACCACATTCACGTCTACGTCCCAGGGAAGTTCCTCTGCTGTATACCCGCGGTAATTAGATATGTGGTGCAGACGCCTGACGTCTCGTTCGCGCTATACATAATTATGCATTGACCTATGTTACCGTATCACTTCGCAGACGTGACATTATGTTGGATCGATTCTGTCAGGTAACGGTGTTAGCGCAGTGGTTAACGCAAACAAACTCTGATACTGGTATACTGAGGTTTCAACAGAAGACAAGAGATGAAATTGATAATGAACCTCATGAAAAAAAGAATAATGAACTGTGAGAGGTAATTTCAATCTGAGTTACTGGTTTGCTCATCGTACGAAAGGTCAGAGTTTTTCTCTTCCGTATATTATTTATATTACTAGGCAACCGCGAAATATGCGTTGTAAGATGAGCGAGATATCTGAATAAGGTATAATAACAGTCCTGCATTTGCTACTTTATCGACTCTGGTATTCTACACACTTTGTCCCTCATTTAATTGCTCCTTCATCTTCTCTGGTATTCTACACACCTTGACGAGTATGAAGAATATTCAATGCTTGTGCAAATATCGAATCTAGGAAGCAGTGAATCTTGGCTCATATCCATAATTATATTTGATCTATGACTATCGATAACGTAACGGGATAAGCAACATGGCGTAAGTCCTATCCTTTTGACATTAGGCCGTTTTCACCATGATGGAATCAGCGCGCTTTCGTGTACATTTCTGAGATTTGCAATTTCAAATCAAATCGTACGTTTTAGGCTCGTATTTCAATATATAGTACATAGTTGTATAATTGCATTGATTTTAATCTTTCTCGTACATGATGAGTAATTATCCAGTTATCAAATGGTAAATATAGCAGTAGGGCTCCTGACTAGGGGACTACATGCTTTTACATACCTATTTTGAATTTAGATTGGCTAATTCAAATGAAATTTATCCCAATATTGTTTAATGCAGTTGTAAAGAGCTGGATTCACAGATTGCATTACATCTATTACTTGTATAGATCAACACACAATAATACCAGCAAATCATCATAACATTTGTGAGGCGGCATCCCTTTGATTTGCGCATGGTGCGAAAGGAAAGCGCCATGTTGCTTATCCCGTTACGTTATTGATAGTCATAGATTTGATGTATAAAAACAGTTATTTGAATTTTTTTATTCAAGACGGCTGGTTCGAATTGCTTACAAAATTGTGGTTTTGTGTTTCATTTATATTTGAACACTCAGAGAAAATTTTATTATTTTCAGAGAGGTTTCATTTTTTCAAATTTTCTCACCCAGCCTAATCTTATGAGGTTTTTAAAAACTTTCACATGATATTTCTCAAAATCTAATTGACCGATTCATTTCAGAAAATATACAGTTCCAAGTTGTAAAAGTTGGCCTGTACAAAAAAAGTTTCATGTTGATCAGTCAAATCTTGCGACCTGTGCAGTGCCCACTAACAAACAAACAAAAAAACACACATACAAAGCCCTTTGAGAGTGGGATGGAGACTTCGCTACGCTCATCTGATCATCGAAAACTGAAACAAATTATTCGTTCATCAGATGAGGCTGAGCAGACAAGGTAGTATTACTTGAATCGGGCACCGGGATGAAAATCTCCGGGAGTGAATTTTTTTTTTTTTATCAGAATGATGAAAATAATGTAGCTCACAACCCAACAAACTGAGAACATTCCACCAATAAGTTGAGGGGATGTGAACACTTCATTGGATGTGTGAGATGAGAGAATTCGATCATCTCTTTCGTATATGTACACTTGTCAGTCGATTTTTCTCTGTCGTTTCTTTATCCAAATTTCCATTTCGTTCATCCGTGTAATATTTTCATCTCGTGGAAAAAAATGAAGTCTTCCTTCTCACCCTGATATATTTGGTCGATTAAAATTTGCCTCCTATTCATTTTCCATTTCTTCATTCTGTTTCTTGTTGATACGATTTCAACTCATGTTAAAATCGTTGAAATTCATTCGATTATATATTCTTCATTCAATCATCACTCAATTATCATATTGAATATAATATGAATACTACGATTTTTTTTATTGTTCAATGATGAACTGCACATCTGGTGGAAATGATGAGAGGTGAACATTGCCTAATAGACTGAGTTCATAGTGAGAGAATCAACATTTGGGAGTTTCGTTCACTCTTGACACTAATACAATGCTCCGATATACCATACAAGTGGCTTATACTTATTATCTGCATGTCCCGAGCTTTTGGAAACTGAAATACTTCCATCTGCGGCAAAAGAATATGGTCACAGACAGTGCAGTCCTGGGGTCAGAATTTATTTTGTATATCACTAGGAATAATTGAAATGAGAAAGTAAGTTCATCGTTGTGGTATCATGTTCAAACGAGCCTACTTCACTCACAGTTCGATTGGTGAACAATGATCATGTTTAAAGCCTCGATATTGATTGGAAAAAAAAATTATATATATATATATATATATATATATATATATATATATATATATATATATATATATTCATTCTGAAATGGCGTGATGATTTTTTCGTGTATTTTCATGAAAATATCTCGACCAACACTACCAGCATGATTGCACGGTCCAATTGTCTGAAGCACAGTATAGATACATTCTATGATTCACGAATAAAACCTTCCACTGACGTCATAAAATATTATCTTATCAAGTGAGTTATCCATTCAGTGGAATTTCGAAATTTCCAATCTGAGTATTCATAAAAAGCCCACAGTAAATGCTCACATATTGTATATATTTTGATGACCTATTGATGAGCCTCACGCTATCACTTGTCAATATTTCTCGAATGAAGAATATTGTTTCTTCAATTTTTAAAAAGTGGATCAATGTCTCTGCGAAGAAATTGACAGACCAAAGACATGGTCCAGTACGCTAACGCTCTTGCTTTATGTGATTGACGGATGAGGGTAGATCGGGCTTTCGTTTGTTTTCCGCTAACGTTCATCTTAGCAGAAGTTTGTCATGTTTCACCTCTATAACTTAGGTAAGAATCAGAATGGTTTTCAGAATCAGAATTTGGAATCATTGCAGCTCATATATTGCTGAATATTTTGTGGAAATATATGATTATATGGGTGTTGATTTAATCCAGATTCGAAACGTTATCTTGTTTCTCGCTCATCTCGTTACAATAAATATTGAGAACTAAAAAGTATCCATTCGTAATTTTTTCACCATTTTAATGTCCCTCAACGACCGAATCGATAGCTGTTCTATCCGGGAGTACAAATGAGTGTGTGATAATTGAAGGTTGAAGTAATAATGGGTGAGAAGACGTTTAAGAAACCCATTTCTCATGAGGGATCATTTATTATAAATTCCTCTACAGTTGAATTTCGAGTGATGTGAGGTACTGTGTGAAATCACTATCAAATCATGACATTGAACAATTCCATTCACTATGTTCTCATTTATCTAGAATCCTTTCACCCATTGAGATGAGTTCGATATTGGTTATCAAATTGATTTCTGAAACTGATATCGATGAATTTATAACAAATTCTAGATGTACTGACGAAATCTTCCAATTCTATTTTCTTATCAAATTTGAGCAAATATAGCGAAGATATCATCAATTTGTAGATAATTTCATCATATCCCTCGAAGCACCCATGGGCATGATTGTATAACAACATGGACAGAATAACTACTGATGGTTCACCCACTCAAATTCTACAATAATAGTGAAAACAAACAGAGTACAGTAACGAACAATGTGATAGAGCTGAACGCACATAAGCACAGTAGCCAATATCTACTCGAGACAGTTGTATATAAATGTTAAAATGTCCAATATTTTCTTCAAAATTCATCTCACAGCCGCACTAAACGCATCGAATTCAAGATTCTAACAGCTCTCTATAATACACGTTAGTATCTGCGAGATTTTTTTCTCATGGTATCTAAAGCTGTTGTGTTTTACCGTGACATCAAAATATGACACTCCCAGTATATTTCATGATCGGAGCTGTGCCCATTGTGCAAGAAGTTGAGGTGAGACACTCTGAATCTATTCTGGTGAAATAAAGTATATATCGCAATTTTTCTATCATGCATGTGAGACTGTTCTAATGACGATCGGTGAAAGACAAGTTCATTACTTGCACTCGATTCTTCAGGATGAGTGAATAAACTAAGCGCACGCAGCATGGGCCTATGCGATGTGAGATGAGCAAGATATATGTATGAAGTTAACACACCTTGACTCATATGAAATGTAATCGCGAAATCTACACACTTTGGTGAAAACTGTCAAGTCTTAAAAGTCGTCAATACAGTGACGATATACTGAGAAGAGTCATGTTAACTCCCATCTACAATATGGACTAATATTATGGGGTCATTCCTCAAAGGTTGAATGTATGTTTTCACTACAAAAAAAAACCTCGAGGTATTTGGCAGAGGCTGACTTTGACCCTTGTGGAGAAATGTTCTACAAGGACTCATGCAGACCATTTTTTATCAAGTTCAGAATTTTAACTATTAACTCCATGTATATTTTAAGCTGCATTTCATATGCCACTGACTCTTCCTCACAAATAAGATGTTGAAATTAATTCAAACACGAAAACGAGAAATGACAATTAACTAATTAAAATACACAGACATGGGTCTTACAAGAAAGGCTCTTCATATACCAGAAATACATTTTATAATGCATTACCAATAAGAATGAAAAGAATAACTCGAATTAGCTTCAAATCGTTTTTAAAAACCTGGCTTATCGATTACTTCTTTCATGGTCTCGAAGAATTTTTTAATCATACTGACTAATTAAGACCCTCAAAGAAGTAGATTATAACTTCTTTTTTTCATTGCTTATAAAATGTAATCACCTGTTATTTTATTCCATGTATTCATACTGTATGTAGAATATTATACTGCATATGTCTATCAATATGCTCCTTTACTGTATTGTATTTTATCTATTTTTTATAATTATGCTGATCTATCCAATATTACTTGTGATGCAATTGGGACCAATGAATAATAATAATAATACCTTTTTTAGTCATCTGATGAAAACCTAATGATTGGATAATTATTCTGCTCATAACTGATGTCCAATCTCGATGAGATTCACTTTCAATGTGAATCATGTGTGAATTAATGTTTAGTGTGAATCTGAATTCATGTGAAGAGGTTGATTGAAGAAAATAAAAAACTCCGACCGGCCTATTATTGCCCGGTCTCTAAAAATTATTGGATTGAAATCTCAAAATTAGTTCGACCAATTTGGCCCGACAACTTTTTATTTCCAAGTTGGATATACGTCTGCGTGTATATACATTTTAATGTTGCTCAGTCAACCCGTGTGACCTGTACAATACGTGAGAAGAGGAGAACAAAATAAACGGACAAAGCCTCATGCTAATGGAGTGGGAGTCTTATGAATAATATGATATAATGACATATAAATACAGTCAATTCGAAAATATTTTCAATTTCTCAATTCGATTCATTCGAATGAAATACTCCATCGTTCAATGATCGATTGACATCACTCAGATATCTATCCAATATAATAAAGTCACGGTAATTACTATGCCCTCAATAACCTTGTTAATTTCGAACCTATAACTATATAGGTTAACCACGAACGGGGAGGAAATGGATCGTGACACAGACAATTATGGACATTAATTTGTCAACTTCAATAGTGGAGGCGTAATTCTGTATCTATAAATAAACCTTGCATGAATCACATGAAGCGTGTGAATCATACAGTAATACCATCCGTGCAATAGTTTCAATACTTATCTCATCTTCTCTGGAAGGTCGTTTTTCACAGAACGTATTTATGGGTTCTGTATTCCCAGTGGATGGCTTAATTATTGATTCCGGTATGAAGTTTTTTTTATATTGGGTTTAACGACGCACTTTGATGATGACTGAGATCTATTGGCGTCGGATGAATGAATAATGAGATGATGGGATGATGATATGAACGTTTTTATGGGTAATGGAAAGGATGGTGGGAAGAAGGCGGTCGTGGTCTATATTGTGGGAACCATCCCGGTATTAGCCTAGACTACAGAGGGAAACCACGAAAAACCCCTGTAAAGATGGACGTCAGCGGGGACGCGTACCGGGTCCGACATGCCCACTACCTCCCGGGTCACATGGAGCAAGTGCGTTAACCACTCAGCTACCTGTGACGGTTGGTATAAAGTTTCGAGATATCAACTATTCTGTCAGTCTAACCTGTCAAAAGACACACACACTTGTGTTACGACGAAATAAGTTCAGGCCTATACAAAATATGTTTTGTCTACGTCACCTTGGCATTGGGTGCAGGTTGGGCACCATAGTGGTGGTAACCGAGTAAATAATGCGAGACTGTGATGCTGAATGAACTCATCCAGTTCGAGAACATAATTTCGCGGTACACCGAATCTAGAATATAGTGGCGGCAAGATACATTCGCAGTCATGCTGACCAGGGCATGTGTCAACTATGTTGTTGTGACCCGAAACCTTTATGCTGTTGTTGTTGTTGTTGTTGTTTTTGTTGTTTTCATTGTTGTTGTTATTATTGTTTTTTCTGTCCTGTTTTCTTGGTCGGCAATCAATATTCACTCCGAATCAATATAATCGGATACGTTTTTTAACTCTTTACCTCAAGACATTATCTCTGAAATTTTTTTTTTGTTTCAAAAAAATAGTTGGGCAATATCTATTGGGAAAATAATTTTATGATAGTGACGATTTCTGTAAGAAAATAGTGTGATGTGAATGGTGTGAAAATAGTGTGATAGCCTCCAGTAAACTTCATAAACCTCATTGAGCTGTTGACGAAACATAACATTGTATTCAATGTATACTGTGAATGAAAATCTATCCATATATCTATCTATCTATAACTACAATAAGCTCACCTGACTGACCTGAGAAAATCAATCTGATCTGCACTGATTGAATCTCACCTGAAACCAACCTGGAAATATATCAGTACACAACAGGTATGGGTGTGAACGACCACTTCGATTTAGTGACCGCTATTACATACGTCTTGGACATGAAATACACGGCAGCAAATCAATGAGAACGGAAACAACCTATATATATATATATATATATATATATATATATATATATATATATATATATATATATATATATATATATATATATATATATATATATCTATATAGATATATATATATATAGATATATATTATTATATATATATATATATATATATATATATATATATATATATATATATATATATATATATATATATATATTTGTAGCACAGATAACATGAACGTCCTTCCCCTCCCTTCTTCCCTATCCAATGCGTCTTCAACCGACGTAGAGTTTTGTAATATTAGGCCATACCAGTGATTAATGGCATTTCTACTCTACTATTGCAACTAACTCAGAGCGAGCAACTTCACCGTGAGACTGGGAAACTTTTGAACCAAGATATTTTGCTATACTTCTTTCCCTCTCCCTTTCTTTCTCTTTCTTTCACTCTCGCTCTCACTCTATCTATCTTTCTAACTTTTCCTCTCTCTCTTTTGCGCCTTGCGCTCATTCTCATTAGAGAAGTTTAGGTTAACTGCCAGTTTTCTGTCTTGTATTGTATTGCAAGAACGAAATTGTAAACTACGTGAGAAAAAGTGCCAAGATATAATGCTCATAAGCCCAGCGTGCAGTGAGTAGGTATTTGGTAGGTGGATGAAGGTAAATGTGTTTGACAATGATGAGTGATGGTATCCAAAGTTATTTGCACTTTGTAATGATGGTTGTTTGAGTGTTGGAGGGTTCATCTCGAACAGTGTCGATATCAGAAATATGATGGAGAGTTATAACTTCAATAATTTCCGTACAACACTTGACAAGCATCTGTGATACGAAGAACCAAAATTTCACTTCAAGTATTCTTACGTAGTATGTTGACATATGTTCTTGTATTTTCATGCTAATCCAATATATTAGGATATGCAATGGACCATTGGACCGCAGAAATCATCGCCCTCTTTCCGGCTCACAAAATAGCATCTCCACATTAGTCCACTACAGAAGTTGGAGTAGTTGGAGAGTTGGACGTGATAAATTAAATTGTGTTACGGTGTGTTGGGTACATCAGATTATTTCGGTAGAACTGAGTTAATTTCGGTTCTCGTTTAAAATATTTCTGAGACTACAGCAGTTCGTATCGTTGTTTCTAGTATTAAAGTTGATGTCATACTCATATTCATGAATTAGAAAAGTGGTCTATGAAAATAGGGAAACAAACAATATTCTAATGATTGTTTTTATTCCGTGAATTTGATGAAGATATCTTAAATTCTCATGAAGGAGTTGAAAATGATAGAAAATATGATTTCATCTCTGAATAGGTCAACTTTTTGCAATGCAGTGAAATTATTTGATGACGGAAATTATCCCCATTTAATGCTGATGGACAAAGTTTTTATCCGTGAATATGAGTGAATTCAATCCAAATTCATTTCCGATTGATCAAATGGTGTACATACACTCTCCAAGGAATCATACGTTCAAGACTCATTATATTCATGACCAACTTTGAAAAATTACGGAATATTCTATTGTACACAATACATCGAATATATATTCATCACGAACATTTTCTCTGAATTATTATTGGGAAACATATTTTCTACAGATTTGTATGTAATAAAGAATCGAGATTGAGGCAAGTTTTGGCAAAGTTTCCGCTCAACTTGTGCTGCGTGTTTGGCTTACAGATTCATCGAACTTTTGTTTGCTTCCACCTCTTTTAGTCAAGCTGCAATAGACTTCTGAATATCTAAAAAGACGTTTTGCTTTCCTGCTTTTTCTCTTCACTTCTTTTTGGCTATAATTCTGGAAGCTATTATTAATAAACTCTCGTTTGTGGTTCAATGCTTCGTTTTCAATCTTGGAACATTCATAGCAACACTATCTCTATTATTGCCCCGAATGTAAGTAGTCTGTATATTATCGTAGGTTAAGTTTTTGATTTATTCTCATGAGAATTCATTCTCAATAAGTGATGGGAGTTATGAAGCTCATGTGTATGAGAGTATGCACTACTGAGCATACCACTATGTATGCTATCACTATGCATGTGGAGGAAGGATATTAATCCATCAATTTGATCATTGGTGATTTCATTTTCAATCCAACCAATATATTTCCATGAAGATACATCATTTGACCGTCCACATAATAGATGTAGACGAGATTCAGTATAGACATGAGTATTTCAGGTGGAGAAAATAGATCTATCGATTGGAAGGTGAGAAAACTGCTGCTCACATATCCATCAGCAAACAATCAATCCAAAATGATGAAACGATTCATCGATCGAGATAGTTATCATTAAAGTCATTTATTTTGTCTCCCATTCTTGTATCATATACACTCACAGTTGCACAGAAGTGTGGTGGCAAGGCGTAAAACTGAATGAAAAATTTGGAATGAGACAAATTGACGACTCAAAATAGGTGTAGCTTCACTAGTCGGCTAGTTGAATCTATATCATTTGTGGTCATTTTAAGATACCTCGATTGGATATTTGAACTTCACTACAGTTCTAACAGCTCTTCTGATTGGACGATATAATTTGTGACATCAAGAGGGCAAAGACTGCGAGTCGTCAATTCTAATGAGCAAAAATACTGATCACTCAAAAACCAACCCAAAAAACTCTGAAAACTACAACAGTTCTCTCTGTACTATCACATTTGAGAGAAAGTTGATCCGACGATCTCTGCGTACAAAATTAATCTCCCGCATCTTCTCACACACACGTTCACACATCATGGTAATAGATGTGTGTCGGTGAATAATCCGATGGGAAGTAAGAATGACTGTGAGTATCATTATTCTCAGAAATGACCACTGTAGTTCTTTCCCTGCTCTGATAACGTATTACATGGGTTGGATATAGTTTTGACGTTTAGAACTCAGGATCATGGATTCTGTGTGAAACAAATATTTTAGGCAGAGTTTGTTATTTCTTGAATGAATATTTCTTAACATGATGACATGGGTTCAGAATGTCACCTGAAATTCACTCACTGTCAAAAAAATCAGTCAACTCATCTCAATCAAGATACAATTCATCACATTTATTTATTGATGTTTTGAATGAGATGTCTCAACATCTTTCAATAATATGATGTCAAGTATCTCATATAGTAACTGTTTGTTGATTCAATGAAGACGACGAATATATATTATTAAACAAGCTAGGGGTACAAGCTGGGTACAATATCCCATTGTAGCCATGACAATATCTAGTATTATACTGGGGCAACTTGTCGAAACATCTTAGGATTATTTTGAAGCTCGAAGAAATCAGCTATTGAAGGTAAAAGTATCATGCCAAGTGTAACTGCTCTGTAATCGTACACAAATCATCACGTTCAATACACAAGTACAAATTGCAATGATTTGAATTTCTAATGATACAGAAACGCAGTATATGCGTTGTGAGATAGCTCAGGAGTATGGTAATGTAGAATGAGAAACATTCTCTCAACTTAATCCATATCTACAGACCTTGAATTACTTCAAATGTTCCGAAAACTTGACTGCCACTTGTTGATATTTATAATGCAACCTGTTGCATATCTACTTTGTGAAGTCTGTTGATCCTAATCACAGCCTTCTTTAATCAGATCATTCTTATATCATTTATCATTCTTGAATAATGAATAAAGAAGGCTGTGATACTAATTGATGAGCGTAGCGAAGTCTCCATTCCACTCTTATAGGGCTTTGTCTGTGTGTTTTTTTTTTTTTTTTTTTTTTTTTTTTTTTTTTTTGTTTGTAAGCACTCCACAGGTCGCAAGGGTTGACTGATCAACATGAAACTTTTTTTGTACACCCAAACTCATCCAACTTAGAACTGTATAGTTTTTGAGATGAATCGGTCGGACCGATTTTGAGAATCATCATCTCAAAGTTTCTAAAAACCCCATAAGATTTGGCTGGGCGGAAAATGTTGAAAAATAAAATCTTTCCAAATGGGATGAAATTTTTCTCTAAATGTGTATACATGGATTTTACACATTATTACGATTTTTTAAGCAATTCTGATCAGTCGTTTTGGAGAAAAAAAATAAAATGACTGATAATATTCATAAAATATATCATAAAAATTATGACAGAATTAAGTTGTCAAGATTCACTGCTTTCTAGATTCAAGAGTTGACCAACAATGAAGTATTTTTTATATGCGTCAAGGTGTGTAGAATACCAGAGTCAATGAAGTGGCAAGAGTAGAACTTCTTTAACGACTTTTATAGCTTATTCAGATATCAAGGTGTGTAGAATACCAAAGTCGATAAAGTAGCAAGGGTAAAACTATTTCAAGGACTTTTATACCTTATTGAGATATCTCGCTCATCTTACAACGCATATTTCGCGTTTGACTAGTATTCGATAAAATGTATACTTTTATGGCATCTTCTCCGTTATCTTCCATTCGATTGTTAAAAAAAAAATCACTTGAAATCTGTATAATGGGGTTTCTCATAGTCAGTAGAAATTTGAGAGCTCTTGAAGAATTCATTCTCTCAAGTATTTGCTCTCCGGGTCATTCTTATGAGGATTTTCTAAACTTTCCGATCTCTTCCGGAAAAACCTTGGAACCATTTTCTCTCAGAGACAATCTCAACTTTTTATGATGTGACATCAATCCGAATGAGAAGTTCTGAGTGGATCGATCTCTTTTACTGATCTGTAGGCCTACGCCGCGCACAAAATCACAAGAAGACAAGAACATAAAAACAGAGCCATTTTTTTTGTTTTAATTTTTTCATGGAATGGAATTTTTCGCTACGCTCATACGACCATTGCTTTCTGAAAGGAAGGTTATTGCCAGGAGCCACTGGCTATGGCAACTTGACAAATCCCATGTCAAAGAACGGGAAGACCGAGAAACGTCAGTTTTTATTGAAGTTGGATCAACTGTGACTACACGTCCTCGTGACGGTGGGAGACATCTTTTTTGATCGTGATCTGGATTGCAATTGGACAAGAGATATCGGTCAGTTATTTTGACGAAGAACAAAAAAAATCATACACAGTGTGAATCATGCTGTTCAATGACCCAGTATTAACGTAGTTGGCAAAGCTTTTGACTTGTTTACAGATGAAGTACTTTCTTGCCGCACGCGTTTTTCACCATGTGAGATGAAAGTTGAATGAAAACGCATTGCGAGTACCGCAGTTTTCAACTGAAGTTCACAGTATCTACGTACTGCTGTGGTTACATAGAGTGGTCGATCAAGCTACTTCAAAATGCACCATGGAGAAAATAAACTGGCAAAAAACACACTGAAATCAAAAGTCAGTGTGCACATGCGCATCCTACGTGAAGTAGTTGAGAAAAATTAGCGATCGAATATGCGTAGATTTTATTCACATCCGAATTCGAAGTTAAGAGTGGACCATTCCGTGTGACAATAAGAGTACGTACAATCTTGATGCTGAAATTTCTGCATTTCACTTGACGCATCTTTCTATGGACCCTAATGCATCTAATCTGGTGATTATACACCGATGGTATTACCACGAATAGACTACTCTTTTTGATACTTCTTATTTGTTTCCTGTGGAAGAATTGATACATTTGTGTTGTTCTCTACATTGGATTATCAATCGTTCTCACCATAGAGTCAATGTACACATGGTATTCTCATTTGAATATGACATTGATTCGTCCGTGTGTCATTCTGAGTCCAACAACAAATGGGAGCTATATTTGATCGATTCAGATGGTTTTATTTCCATACATGGAGAGAAAAAGTGTGTCGCTACACGAATCAATCTTTATATTTTTGTTCTTCACAAGCACAATATGGCATGAGGAAAAAATGAAAAACATTCGATGAAATGAAAAATTATTCATTCCCAAAACAAACAAGTTCGAATATCCATTCTAATTGGAGAATGTATATTGATCAATCAGGAAAAATATCCTCAGGACTCTGAAGTAATAACAGAAAAGGTAGATCTACCTGAGAATAAATCCAACACAACAAACAGAAAATACAAACGTATTTAATCACAGACATAATAAACAAAATTAGAGAGGATTTGAAGGAGTAAAAAAAGCAATGACAGTTAATAGATAGCGCTGTGAAAACAGAGCGAGAGAACGAGGCTTAAGGAGATTAGAACAGGACGGGAGAAGAATAATCGAGAGGCGTGCAAAGTTGGGCGCTATCTTGACGCATCTGAGAAAGAATAATGACTGGCAAAACCTTTAAGTATTCATTAGCGAGCCACAAAACAAGCAAACAAACTGCGAATGAACAAAAACATGACTTGATGATGTTACAGTGCATTAATAACTATACGATGCTTTTTACTGCTCGATACAGATTTAATTGATCGGTATTTTCACGCTTGCTCTATTTTGTTCATCAAGTCGATGGAATTGTGATGGCATTATCTTGATTAGTTTCGGATGGAACAAGAAATGATGGAAGAATTTCTTCAAATTATTCTCTCCATGCACGAAATACCAGATAGGTGTACTGATCTAAGAGAATACAGGTTCAAAATAGATCAAATAATTCAGATGAATATATTCTATCATTCAATTTTCAGAATTATTCTCACTTCTGATTGTTTAATCGATGGTTTCAGAGTTGCGTGGTGGATACGGAAAAAATATTCATTGCTCCTCATGAATTCATTTATGTATAATATATAATGGGGTATATATATGAATATTCAATATATATATATATATATATATATATATATATATATATATATATATATATATATATATATATATATATATATATATATATATATATATTCATATATATATATATGTATATATATATATATATATATATATATATATATATATATATATATATATATATATATATACATATATGAATATATATATATATATATATA
>OZ023334.1:19493787-19531287 GCA_964007535.1 Brachyptera risi
CCTTTCACAAAAATTGGACTGAATAAAGAACACCATACTCGACACAGTCATTGGGAATGTTCCTATAGTGACATTGACAGCATTCTCCATACATGAATATATTTTTTAAAAAGTTGAATTTTTTTCAAAAACAGTATTGTATGAATAATCGATCGAAATCAATTCAAGTTCAACAATATTCTATGATACGTACATAGTATGAATTTTTTCACAGTATAAATAAAAGAATGAATAGCCCCCATAATGAGAGATTTGAAAATACTTCATTCTATACTTCATAATCGGTGGGAGACGTAACTTCTTATGCGAGTTAAATCTGTTGGAAAATCAATATCTCAATGGGTGAATCGTCCCTTCGAATTAAAAGCATGACCATTTCAAAAGATTTCATATGTTGTGATTAAAAAAATCGTCAAAAATATCGATTTTGATTTGTTCAGTAATGTATAATTTGGAATGTAATGTTTGGTAATGTTTATTGGATTCAACAATGCACTGAGCCCACTGACTTCAGGTGAATAATGTATGATGGAATGATGATATGATGATCTCCCAGGTGATGAAGAGTATATCAGAATGAGAGCGGTCGTGACCCATATCGTAGGAACCATCAGACTTTTGATTTTGAGCCAAATATTTTTCAATTCTCATTGTTAAAACTCAGTACAAAAGTAGCAATCACAAAAGTTGTAATCACACTGAAGACAACGGGTCGTGACACCGAATGAATACTATGACTATCGCTTCAGAAGCTGAAGATACCGTTGGGCGTGGGTTCGAGTCCCGTATAAGGCATGAGTTTCTGTGAACGTCCTTTCACTTATCATCACTTGATAATTCATCATCCGCTCATTCGCACCCCCGTATAGCCTAGCTGTTGGTGGGGTCGTTAAGCAAACAATAATCATCAACTATGACTATCATACAACTAGGTGAACAATATTTAACCGTCGAATCTTCTGACTGTCTCCACGTATTTTGTCGAATATCAAATTCACAGAAGAGAACAAATAAATAATCATTCCAATTTCAAAATCAGTCTCTTCCAAATTGCTCACTTGATAATGAGTAATCCATCAGGCTTCACGAACATATTTCACTCTTTCGTATTTTCAAAATTAATTTCCATCAAACAATTTGGGTGTTGTACCTCGATCAGTTGGGGTTTGGCATCTTTGAGAGCGACCAAATTCTGTTGAACAAGTGAATTCGCGTCTCTTGTTGTATTTTAAACTTATAGTCACCTTAATTCTTGATGAATGCTGATCTCTTAAGTGCGTAAGGGAGTTGATTCAGTGAGACGTTAGCGGTTTGCTGATAACTTTGGAATGGTATGAGATATGAACATTGTAAATTAGTGGGAGCACAGATGTTTCGAATACCGAATATAATATAATCAGTGAAGCTGAAAAAAGGCTCAGTTCCACTGTCCTTGAAAATGAGGATATTGTTTCCGATATTTTTGGTATTATTATCATTATTATCATTTATTTATTTATCCAAGTAGTTTGAAACAGGTGGTAGATTGATGTTGAAATATGTACAATATGTACTTGAGACTGAATAAAACTGAGTAAATATTTTGAATAATGAAATAGAATGAATAATAATTTCATTATTGTAATGAAACTTGTGCATGTACACATGAGGTTTGCATAAATTAGGAGAGAAAAAAAGTAGATTTTCACTCACGAGAAAAAAAGTATTTCGTTTGGAGAAACCGATGAGAAAATATATATCGGAACCTTGGCTAATACATACACCAGATCCATAAAATATCATGAAATATCCATAAATACATAAAATCATATTACGGACACTGGTCGGCGCACCGCTCAAATGGACATTCTGTGGTATCTTATTGAGGCGTTTCCAGCCTTTATCGGGCAAAAAGTTTCCACCAGGATGATTATTTGTGAGTATATTGTGAATATTTATTATGAATCGACAATATTTCAGAAGGTACTTCTTTTCACGTTATGAAGCAGTTTCAAAACAATACGTGCCACATCTGAAAATTAAGTCACCACACTTGTTCATGCTTGAGTTAAAATGGTCACAATATAACATAAACTATGGTGACATAAATCATTTGACTACTTATCGAGATCTTTCATCCTGTATCTTATAAATGTGTCCGAAGAACAACGGCCTTTTGACTAAATGAAACTGTTCAACCATATGCACTTGGCATACTAGACCAGGATAAGTCACACGTCATGTTTTGTTGTGAATCAAAGTGATATAAACTATTCATCCATATCGGAACGGTTGCAGGTATGCTTATAAAATTCGGTTCATCTGACGGAAAAATGTTTACCAAACCGATGTATCAATTTTCATCTCCATTTCCACTATCCACTCGTTTCGTTGTATGTAACGGTTCAACGTATTTGGCAACCAGTCGATCCAGAATTCTCTCTGAATCTTTCACTTCTCATTCTTCTTCAAATTATAAATTTACTATTTCAACATTATTACTCATACATGTATAAAATAACATAATATTTGATACACGGTCACAGGTAACTTGAACTTATATTGGTGAAAGTTGAATATCAGTCGTTTCATCATGTCATAATGGTCATCAAGCTGATGATTACCCAAACTTCAACTTTCAAATATCCCACTACATATCCATCTGACGATATAGATTTATTTATCCTCACAAATTGATCCTGTTAACTGAGCAGATATTTTTCCATGTAGGGTAAGGAGCGAAAGCTTTTCTTCAACCATCAGTTTAGTCCAATCCTATTGTATGCGATAAACTTTGTTGTTCACAAGATACTTATGGATTGCATTGTAGAGAGCTAGCAAAGTACACTTGCGGTCACATAGAATCCATTTTTCCAAAATGAAGATTGGATTCTGAAAATACTTCACACACACAATTCCGATTCCTATTTTTTCTTGGACTGGATGGAAAGTTTTCATGTATTGCCTACTAATTCTAATGCGTTTAATGTCGGTTTATTTTTTCAAGATGGTTTGTAGCTCTATCGTCCACCTCATGTGACCGCAACTATACGTTGTTTCAGCCGTTGAGGAATCGATCAGAAAGTAATTAAAATATGTTTCATTCATTATATATAATAGTTCATCACATGTGTATTGAATACAGCTGTGAGAACATAATAATTTTGGAACGTTATTACACTGTAAAAAGCTATGGGTGATGATCACCATCATCTCGATCACGTCAAATCTCAAGCACATGCGCTGTGAAATGTGTCATTTATTTGACTGTGATAAACTTCGAGTTGATTTGATTCATGCCTTGAAGCACTTTTAAATACAGATATCTTGTATTTTTTGTATGATGTTTTTAATACAAGAATTGCTCGAATGCATGAAGCAAATAAATAAATTTGATGTGGGAAGAAAGTTTGAACATGTGGATCAATCAGACTCATACCTCCGTGAAAGAAAATATTGGAGTTTCATAATAATGAGTCGATATACATTCAGGTTGTACACACATATAGGAAACGTATCGAATGAATTGAAAGATGAATAAGATATTTGTACAAAATGTGCATACAAATCTACATAGAAAGGGTTTGAAATAATTGGGTTCGAATTATCATTTCTCCTTTCAAAATTATCGACCGTGACCTTCCTTTTTCATTCAGTGAGCTTGTTTTCTCATGGATTGATCAGTAATTTATTGATTTCATCGAACCATTTGCAAGTAATCTATTCTCAATTATCATCAAATTCTGGCGTACCATTCACATATTCCGCTGTATGTGATATGGCGTATTCACAAATACACAAGGTTTCTTTCTTGCACTTAGTATTGTATCTCCTATTCAACCAGTATATTATTAGAGCTGTGTATAGTAGTGTTAATATAATTGTGTTGTCATACAAAATATTTACCGTATTCATAACATTGTGTTGAAACTTATGAATAAAATGAATGAATAAATAAATAAATATCGTGAAAATGGTTTTGAACAATAACTGAACATACTTTTAGATCCATATATCGTCTGACATGACTATTCACTGCCCAGGTAATTACCGTTTGACATGTCACCATGTCATCCATGTTGATTGACCTCTGACACGCTGTTCTGCATGTCACGAGAACTGCCAGTTGTCATGTCATACACCATATCATAGCAATGCCATTGTTAACAGTCGGTTAACAGTACATTGTACTCGATTAGTTGTATGTTCAAGGTGACAGTGACAGAGAGGCTATGTCAATATTCTTGATTGTGTGCTTCATTATCTGTGAGAATTAAACTATTGTATATCACGGGTGAGCAGATATTCACATGTGGAGGGTAACAATTGGTAACAATTTTCTAGTCAAGATGCCGCATGTGTCTACAAAACTTCCACGCTTCACTCTAAAAACCGAGGTTTCGAAATATTGATTCGATTGTTGTTTATCATGTTATTGGAGAGATTTTCCAGGTTTGCGCCATCATGTTTTGAGAAAAGATGAGCTAAAATCGTCTCTAACATCTGTTAGCTCTTGAAGTCGGTTGCATTTCTGATACTTGGAATTAACTGTTATTTTGTGAGAATATCAGTGAATATGTTGACATATTCACATTATAGAAAAGGCGAGGTATCTCTTGATGGCATTTTCTGCTGCCGTTCTGTTTAAAGTTTTTTTTTCGCTGGGATGAATGATTACTCCGTGATGATAGATTGAAATAATGAATGACTGAATGTGTGACGAGATTCACGTTTTTTTTATCGAATCTGTGCTTCAAGAAATTCTCAAAGTTTCAACTTGTCAACACAACAGAAGAATATATTGACAGAATATTTTCAACTACGATTCATCTGAGTTTGATTAATCCGATCCCATTCGATGTGAGTAGAAAAAAATTTGGAATGGCTTGTTCTAAAATGACGTCCGTGTATTTCATAAATGTATCGAAATGTTATTGGGTCAAGTATGAAATATGTTATTGACAGAAAATATCCCACTTCTCTTCACCAATATCTCTACAGCGGTATAAATGAGTTCATTCCCTCAATTTGAGCATGTTTCATATAATATAATGATTATTCGATTGTTTCAACAAACTTATTCCGTCATTTTTGAAGTTCAAACTCTCATGTATCGTTAACATTGAAATGGAAAAAAATGTGAGTCCCCTATTGGGATTCTCCGCTTTGAGTGCAGCCGTTTTCCGTTCAGCATTGGTGATCTGTTTGCAAGGTATTGCTATTGCTTTGCCACAATGATTTATGTACCATTTAAAAGTGGGAGGATTCGGTGTCGGCACGTAGAGCAAGAGGAAATATCATTGATACATCCAGTAACTCGCGGGAGATTTATAATGCTAACCAAAGAAAAGGTTCCTTTATATTTGAGAAAGTCCATTTCTAACTTTCTTTCGTTATGTGAATGGAATGAATAAAGTGGGTGTCTTTTATGTTTTCTTATTCATGTCGTATGTTGCGTGCACGTTGACTAAACTTGGAGAAAAAATAATGTTGAGAGGTATCGAAGGGTGAAATGGGAAGAAAGCAGAAAAACACAGGAGTAACTATTTTGAATATAAAGTCAACAGAAGTCTTTAAATAGTGTTCATTCATAGATATACGAACTAAATAACATCATATTGGATATGGTTTGGGTGAGGTTTGTGGGTGTCATTCGAAATATGGAATGAGAATATATTAGGTAGAATAGCCGAATGCTCAAACATCGACTGTTCTCTTGATTCTGATACAAATGATTGATTTTTTCAAAAATGAGCACTCATTGAATTATTCAGATGCATCGATCATTTTAGATCATGGAATGAATTATAGACTGATGAATATTCTATAAGATAAAAACTCAGAACGAAAAGTTGTCAAAATCGTGAGTTTCGAATGATACTCTTTGATGAACAGATACATTTCAGGTTCGTGAATCGATTGAGTACGTCACGTGTATAGTCATACCATGAATAATGTACTGTACATTGATTTTGTCACTCTTCTTTCCGATGGTTTTATCCTCTTCGAGGAGAATGTGATGAAAACGGTATGAAATGAGAAAACCAAGAGAGAAAAGTTATATCCTCACTCGGTTAATTTGATTCAATAATATCATTTCTAGCTTGAGAAAAGAATGATTTTCAATGCATGGTCGAGTATTTCAACAGTTAACTATCCCTTATTTCCGAATCCACATGACTGGAGCTACTCCACGGCAGATCGGATATTTTTCACCTTGATCTATTTTATAGCTTCGATGCCAGGAACCACCTCAAGTAAATACGACAGAACATTATCAAATATTGATATTATCAAATACATACATATATATATATATATATATTCATATATATATATATATATATATATATATATATATATATATATATATATATATATATATTTATATATATATATATATATATATATATATTTATATATATATATATATATATATATATATATATATATATATATATATATATATATATATATAAATATATATATATATATATATATATATTTATATTTATATATGAATGCAGTGTTCGTCAATTGAATACGATCGATCTCACAATATGATACATTAGAAATTTGAACAATATATTGAATGCTTAGTTCCCATTATTACATAAACGAGAGAGTACGATTTTAAAACCTTGATTGAGGATTGGATGAATATTCATCCACAGTTTGAAAATGAAAGAGGCGACTGTTTATGTTCCTGTGCCTCTCGTGATACTCATTCAGACGGCTGCAATAATCCCATTCGTGTTCCGTTCAAAATAACAAACACTCTGACTGCTTTATCAGTTAACAACAAAA
Organism: Brachyptera risi; assembly: GCA_964007535.1. NCBI lineage: Eukaryota > Metazoa > Arthropoda > Insecta > Plecoptera > Taeniopterygidae > Brachyptera > Brachyptera risi. The sequence goes on from OZ023334.1 coordinate 19,500,574, forward strand.
CGAGTACTCAGTGATTTCACCAATGTTTAAATACATATTCACTAGCCTTTATTGTGTGTCAATATGGCTCAGAATATGTGAACTGGCAATTGATAATGACTGAAATATGAATCGATTTCCACTATTTATATAATATATTCTGAAATATGAATCGAATAATCATGAAATTAATGTTGAACACTATGTCCTAACATTTGATTTGACATGCTTCTATCATTCGAATCAGAGAGAGAAAATTATGTTGCGTTACATATCAACTCGTTAGAACATAACTTCACGACATCACAGAATGAGCAATGCTTCTCCCATGACGTCATGAAACTTATGTGGAATCCATGATCATATTTCGAAATTTCGGATGCGCGTAAGCGAAGACTTTCATTCAGTCAAAATAAATATCTCTCCCACGCATTTCTTTGATCTTGCGTGTGCTCCACAGAAGCGATCTCAAAGCAAAACCGATCACATTGAACCTTTATATGTGTGCATGACTCGTTTCCCAACTCAGAACTGTTCGATGTTCGGTCACAATTTGTCGAGTAGATTCTGATGAATCGATGATTATATTTCTGAAAATGTCCAGATGAGAATGTGATGTGAAAAATGAAGTGATTAGATATTTCACAGGAACAATTCGAACAATTTTGGATTTAGATAAACTGTCAGGACGAAAGAGACTGATTTGCCACATCTTTCTGAAAATTTGCTACATGCAGCTCCAACACAAAAAGTTTCTAGATTTATTCCACATTTCAATTAATATTTCGCTCATATTATAACGCATTGCTGCGCTTTCCTGTTCTACAACAGCACATAAATCGAGGATTATTTTTATCATAATCACAATTTATGAACACAATTTCCCGCAGCGTATTTGGGTCTAGTTTAATTCAGTCGGTTTGTTCGGGGTTTGGTATTTGCACCGGATCGGGAAGATGATCTTGTATTAGCGCTCTGTAGAGTCGACGGTATATTACACCAGAAAGCAGAGGAAAGAGGTAATCTGAACTGTCCCTAAACCGCAGCTCGCTGTATCATGCTATCGCGTGAAACACTTTTAATTGGTTCTCCTGAACAGCTGCTCTCACTTCACCCCAGCGCCTCTCTATGTTTCAACCAGGTCTTCCGGGACATTTCTGTAATCATTTAATCCTATGGTCTTGTTTGGGGATTCAATCTGATCAATTGATGACTTCAAAATTGATTCATTGTGTTGATTACAATGTGTGGTGGTATCAATGATTCTTATACACTCGATCTACTGTTTTATTCAATGCGATATATTTCTCGAATGATTGTTCGAGCGTACACAATTGACAGTTACCCTCATCGATAACGAAGCGATGCCAATTTACCAACTTTGCGATATCAAATAGAAGCATAGAATGAGAAGTCGGAGAAGATCTTCATCGTTTATGGGATACACAAATTAGACGACCGGAGTCTCCGGACAAGCTGAAGTTCAGATTTCAAATTGAATTTGAACATTTACAATATCGCCTAGTCACAGTAGAAACACATCGATTACAGTGGTCATATCGTAGAAAGAGTCACAATCTACGATCATAATTCTGTTCATCTGTACACTATCGATTGAGTCCTATCTTAGTGTATATCAACAAGATATATCAGTGAAACTTTGAAGCAACAAAAACAGAAAAACTTGGTGATAATAAAACTCAGACAGCAAATATGAAAACTCTACGTACCAATGATAGAGTCTGCAAGAAACAAGAAGAAAAGCTCAGGAAATGAGATGTGAATCTTAATTCAACAATCATTGACTCAGAACAATATCCCATGGATTCAAATTTATGTTCCAAGGGTGCTCGCAACTGCAAGAGAGAACAGTAGTATATAATAGTGACTCACATTGGGCACCAGTCAGGCTCATGCAGTCCCCGACGACATCGACTACTGTCACAGGCTGCGAACTGGAACAACAAAATAGGAGAATGAGATACGAGAATGAAGATACAACAAAATCAAACAACTACAATAATGGCCGGATTTTACTCCCCGAGAGTGGAAGAAAATATTTTCGCTTGTGAAAATCAGGAGTGAACTTTAATCACCAGTGTAGTTGGTTTCGTCAACACTAAGGATACAATATCAATCAACGAACAATTAGCTGCAATAAATAAACATCTGTTATGGTTGACACGTAGCATTGGCCGACTTCCGTGAAGATTCGTCTGGTTTCGGGGCTGGTCTCGGTGGAGGATTTTCCGAGAAACAGCTGGACCCTCGGACATCCCCACTACAATTCAAGAATGAATTTCCTGATATGTAGTCATTCATCATCACCACTATGTAATATATATATATATATATATATATATATATATATATATATATATATATATATATATATATATATATATATTCATATATATTATATATATATATATATATATATATATATATATATATATATATATGTATATATATTTATATATATATATATATATATATATATATATATATATATATATATATATCATATATATGATATCAAATATATATTTAATATATATATATATATATATATCATATTTAATAACGCTCACATGAATTGTTGTGAAGTGATTGTGGAATTATTGATGAGATAAAAGTTGTTCAAGAGGCTGATTTCTCGAGAATAACTATCCACCGAAATACAGATCGGAGAATCCATGTACATGGTTCAGAAACAAATGGGGCGTGAGTTAATGTAGGATTGATCGGAGCACAAATGGAACCGAACTCAATTCAAGAAGGTCACCACGATTATTTCGAATCAGTTATGAGTTGTTAAATAGAAATACAGAAGTAATTTGAGAGTGAGCTAGAGGGTCTTCCGAATATAAAAATAAATCAGCATGAATCTCATACGGAATGAAAACTGATGATTTACATATAGAGACTTCTCAAATGTATCAAATTGATGACAATATTCGGTTTATATGTGATTCAACTGTTATTCCATATCAGAAAATGATTGTGAGATGTCAGCTAAAGCTCGGATATGCACCAATACAGTCCTCATGGTGAACATAATATATCACCCGGGTTGCTCACATGATACAATGATGTATAAGCAAAATTGCAATCATAAGAGCTCGAAATTAAATGATGATTCACCTATCAAATGAGAGATTCAAAAAGGTATGAATATGCTCTAAAAATAACCGAGATAATTCATCATTCCCAAACTATTATGAAGAATGGGAGATTTTGATGTATGATGACCAAGTTCCATTTCATGTAACATTATTGATTATTTTATTATTATCATCATAATTATTCCTTACATGACTTGTTACAAGATACTTTTTTCTCTTTCTCATTTGAATAACAGCTTTGGAACATTCACATTGACAAGTGAACATTGACCATTGGTAGATGGATTGACAGGTTTCTTTGAAGCATTGCCAGTATATCGAGGAATATTCGGAACGCTGAGTCTCACTCTTTTTTATATCAGGTTTCAACGACGCACTGTAATGATGACTGATATCTGTTGGTCCCCAATAATATCTCCGAATGATTGATGAGATGATGGGATGAGATGAAGGTTTTGAGGATAGTGAGAAGGAAGCGGTCGTGGCCTATATTGTGGAAACCATCCCGGCATTAGCCTAGACTACAGAGGAAAACACGAAAAACCATGTAAAGATGGATGGTAGCGGGGATCGAACCGGATCCGATATGCTCACTGCTTCCCGGATCACATGAAGCAAGTGCGTAGTCTCCTCTTCCGGTAACTGATTGTTTTTCTTGATTGATTTGGTTCTCTTCTGTGAAATTGATATCTTCAATTCACAAATCTAAATCTGATATAATTCTTCTGAAATTCTTGAGATCATGGTTCATTCCAATCTTTACTGTGGTGTCGCGTTTGACAAGCGGATTGACCTTCCCAAATAGGATTGGTATCCTGCATTCGTCCGATATATATATATATATATATATATATATATATATATATATATATATATATATATATATATATATATATATATATATATATATATATATACATTTTTTTTTCATTGAACAAAATAACATAGAACATACATGTATAAATAAAATTGAACTCTCTTCCACAAAGCCCGGGAAGGCTTATCTGTGGGTTGAAAATGAAAGAGAATATATAATATATATGAAGTTCAGACTAAGATGTGAGATAGGAATACGTTTAATGCCAAAAAGTGGAGTGTTTAGCTTGGGATAAATAGTTTCTCGGTGTTATATTTCATCGAATATACCTCTTCAGATACATTTCATCAATAACGAAACACATGATTTCAAATCTCGTATCAGCTTCATAATTCATTCATATCCTCATTGTCATTTGGGTGGTCATGTTTTTTTTCAATTCGTTCTTTTTTTTTATACAAAAATCGAACCGATTCAATATTATTTGCTTCGTGAGAATAATCCATACTTCAAAATAGTACATACAAATATCACGAGTGTGCAAAAGTACTTCTATGAGTTTTCTGTATATCTCGAACCATAACCTCTTCTTTTGACATAATAGTATCGACTGAAACTCACTTGCTGAATAACGATTCTCATGATATCCCTGGCTACTCGAATTCGTTAACAATGATCGTATGAAAATGCTAACGTTTTAAATATAACTTTTCATCATAAATGCAAATGAGGCACGCATATTTTTTTCTTTCCATTGGTGGAACATATTCCATCATATCCACCAATGAACGTCTTCTCATTGGAGAACTGATAATCTTGATGACCACTCCACTCTCAACTACGAATTTAATTTCAATTGGAAATGTATTATCCTTTCATTATCTTACGCACGACGATCCACGGCTTCGTGGCTCAACAGTTTCCACCATGGTGCGATTCCTAGATTATATATCATATGATTCAATGTGTTTGTCGAGATATAGATGAACAAAATTTATTCACGGATGCGATTCATGAGCGATATATTACAACGTTTCATCGAATAATGAAAATGTGTCCATTCAGAGACATGTACCCAGGCTCTCTTGGTTCTTACACAAGCTCTATCCTTCGAGCTAAACGAGCAGCCCCATTGAAGTCGAACACATATTCACATCTACACATTTATATGACGAGATAAATATATGTAGGCACATTTTCATGATCTGAAAAAAACGTTCATAAGTATATATATTCTCATCTTGAGAAACAAAATCAACTGGAATCATCCCCATAGTCGATAATCCTCTTGTATTCTTTCTAACCACGCGTAATATGAGACTATACTCTCTAATTTGAGAACATCCTTGCATTACTATTACTATTATTATATCAGTTACCTCCAAAAAACATTGTCTCATTGTGAATTATTAGCATCATTCCATGAACTTTGAGAGAGATTACAATAAAATCAAACATCATAAATAAATTTTATGAGACCCATAATCATCCATTATTCTGCAGAGTAATTGTTTCTTCGGAAAATAATCCCTCTATCCGAAAGGTATTACGGCGACTGAACGTTTTAATGGTCGTAGCAACTACGTTCTATATATTACACGATAATACACGAGTACTCCCTTTATGTTCTAAATTCCCCGCGCTTCTATTCAACTGGCAGATACTTTCACACAAAAAACTACGTACGTGTACTCCATAAATATCCCGGTTTCCATGAATATTTAAACAGCAAATGAAATGATACTTCATTTTAATTTTATATGAAGATGAATGGTTCAAAGGGTATAACCAATGTTTGTAGTTCACATATTGCACTTAATGACAGCTCGGCTATATCCTTGAATCTAAAAGCTTTTTTATTTGACCATCGCTGAGACTGGAGTTGTGTAGAGTGGTGAAGGGGAAAGGGTAGTTAGTGGAGGGGTGAGGAAAGGGGATTGGTTACAGCATTGGGTTTCTAATGGATATTGGACTGTTACTAGTCAATGTTCAGCAGCGCCGGATTTCTGAATATTTGAACTGGTAATGGAAGCATTGGATATAATATGGAAGTCCGATTTCTGCAATCAAACGTGGAGTGGTTTATTTCCATTCAGTTGTTACGTTCGGGAAAATAATAATGTCGTACATTAAAACTATTTTTCAATGCTCATTTATATGTGTGTATACTGAAGTCTACGGGAATTTTGATTGCAATAATTTCGGGAATTCTCCAGCTTTGAACAATATTCATGGATCAATTGATTCCTCTCATCCGAGAGCCAGGAGTTCTAGTCACAGTCATTTGTCAAATCAGAGAGATTACAAAATCTCAAGACTGAATATGTGGGTGAGTAATGAATAAAACATTGAATGTTATCACTGGATGTTTGAGACATGTCAGTCAGAATTCCAATCATCTACAGATCGATCTGTGAAAAATCTATGTGGAATTATCTGGAAATGGTACGAATAGAAATTGCCGATGTTGAAAAAAAAAAAGAAAAAAAAAATATATACATATATATATATATATATATATATATATATATATATATATATATATGAATATATATATATATATATATATATATATATATATATATAAATATATATATATATAAATATATATATATATGTATATATATATATATATATATATATATATATATATATATATATATATATATATATATATACCGGTATATATATATACATATCCATATATTCGAATATATATTTATCCCACATTATCATGAACACAATATTAGGTTCAGAATTTCATTATACAATTCTCCTTTCTCAAACTATGAATTATCAGTCAGCATACACACAAATAATGGCGAAACTCTTAGTTGATTGCTCCATGCAGATGAAGTTGGGAGTACCGTAAATCGAGTTGGTACAAAATTTCGAGACAACCCAAAGATTTTTCAACACTTAATATTTCCATATCGATCTGATCCCATTCACTGAATTGAAATTATTTCTTCATTGGTTGAATGTGGATCTGAGTAACGGGTGTCCATTCTAACACAGGAGCTTGACAGGTTTCTGACTGAGTAGGTGAGGTTTTATGTTATCACTCTCCTTATTTTCGCAGTATAGACAACTACTTCTTGAATTATTTGATTCGATTGTTCTTGATTTCAACTGAACCATCAAAAAACCGATAAGGCGTGGAAAAAGTACAAGGTGCATGATTCAGAATAATCATGCTGGGACTGAAGTGAATTGTGCAACATGATGAATACTGGAATGATAATATAGTGTCTATTGTGGTCAGATTCACATCAGCATTGGTCATATAGCATCATTTGATTCGCCTCTCGAGGATCCTCACAAATTTCAAGTTCTTCACAATCTTCAGTTTCAGCTTTCAACTTTATTTTCATTCCGTAACATTTCATTCTCATTTTTGATTGATTAAGTTATTATCATACAATCATGCCTCTCTTTTTTTCATTTTCTCATTCGAACATTATGAGTTATATTGATTCATCCGTCCTCTGTCTTGTTTCGAAGTTATCATTATCATAATTCAATTTCCATCAAAATCATCACTCGATTTGATTGACTTCTATTTTGTTCATCTCGTTCCATTATTATTTAATTATCCTCAGAAATATTATTATTGTAGATTTTCATATCTCAATGAATTGATTTTCACTCAATGTTTCATGAAAACCGGAAATAAGACTGAATCTCGAAGAGAAATATATAAATATTGATTGAATTCAACAGAATGATCGAAGTGATTGTTGTGATTGTTACCACTCAGAAAGAATACATTTACATATCATGAGATACAAAGAAATCAGCTGTAGGTAGAGTGAATAATGTACTACTCATTCAGAGTCGAATTCGTTCTTCAAATTATTCAAAGGTCAATCAAATACCTAATAGGAATATTGGATTTTTTCTATGAAGATATGATCATTGAAATGAGAATTGGAAACTCACCCAGAATTTCCAGTATGAAGTTTTGACTATAGAATCCATCATCATCATTCTCTTCTAATCGTTTCATTGATGAAGCGAACGGGTTTCAAGAAGTTTCCAACATGATCCTGTCTTGATGCTCTTTGAACCGGCTATCAAGTTAATGTATTAAAACTCAACCAATTGACGCAGATGCCTCAATTCTAACCACTTTCTTCCACTTGGAAGACATTCTTATTTAGTCAGTGTGTCACCAAATAAATGCTTTTAGCAAATTGGAGCGACTTTTCCGTTTTTTTTTTTTGTTACTTCACTTGTCTTTTATAAATGTAAGACGAGGACGAAGATTCGACGGTTTATACGCTCCATTGAACATGAAATGGCGTCAAAATGGCATCTCTTTTGTCGTACTACAAATGTGGCTTGAAAATTGTTCCATACCCAATTCTGATTTGAGTTTAGGCCTTTTTATTTTATTTTCCATTCACCATTTCTTCAACTTTCTTTCATAAGACTTTCTTTCTCTTCTATAGATTCTCAAAAAGAATCTGTAGCAATGATAAAACTTGAATGGATAGAACGGTAACACTTAAATGTGTTTTTCTAAGGGTACATTCGGCCAGCTTCTAGAATTTCCTGATATAAAGCAGGAAAGTGGATTTTGGCTCGGACTGAGGAAAACAAAACTCATCTACACCAAGAATTTCAATTCGCACCGTTCGATATTTCTTGTTCGCAACGACTCCACGGCGCTTTAATCTGAGCTAGGAGGAACACGGCAATATTTCTACACCCCACCACCCCAGGGCCACTATACACACACACACACACACTCTCTTTTTCTTTCTATCACTCTCTTTCTCTCTTTCTCTCTCTCTTCTTCTCTCCTGGTCTCTCTCTCTCTCTTTTTCATATTTTTCTCACTTTCACTATTTTCTCTTTTTCTACTCTCATTCTCAATTATATCATTCACTATTCCTCTATTTCTTCATTTCTCTTAATTCTCTTTCATATCTATTCATCTTTCTCTCTTTCATTCCCTGTACGTTTCTCTTCCTCTTTATTGTATCTATTTTAATTTCTCTCCCTCTCTTCATGTATCTCTTTCGTTCACTCTCTCACTCTCTCTCTATCTCTCTCTCTCTCTCTCTCTCTCTCTCTCTCTCTCTCTCTCTTTCTCTCTCTCTTTCTCTCATCGGACCCACAAGTTCGACCACAAAGAATTCCTCGATATCTCAGCCGGTATTTCAGATTGTTACCACTATCTAAATACACGAGGTCCATGGGCGACAATACCTCATGAGGACCCCCTAACTATCTTCAATCATATTGACTCTGTTAGACTACAGGAGTTCTAGCACTCATAGCTCTAGCAGTTCTAGCTTTTTATGAGCTCATGATTATTTTATATAATAATGAAAAATTCATATCGTTTGGGTATTCTTCATTCAATGGAATTAATAACCGTGAGGACCTAAGCGCAAGAGCAAAGAGTAGCACTATACGGATGAACATGTAAAAACTTATTTTGTCAAATTTGACTCCAATTTCAATCCGGAAATATAAATATTTTCAAACGGTACTCAAGATTCTAAGTCTCATGATGACGTCGAGACCTGGTGAATTAGTGATTGTTTATGACAATTGACGATGAACAAAGTAGAATATTTGACTGGATAAAGGGCTGGATATTTCTGAGAGAGTAGTTTAAAATACATCATTAGAGCCTCGATTGAACCAATTGGCCAAATTCGAACCTTTGTTCGGCCAAAATTACACAATATGAGGAATAATTCTGATTCCAGTCTGTTACTTTTCATGACTCCACATGTTCATTTGAGAACCGATGATTTTTCAAAAATGCATTGGAGGCAACTTGGACAATCATTACTCAATCAGATACTTGGAACTCCACAAATGTTAGATTAGGGATTAGGTTGAGCATTCATATTCCATATTCGGTCATTCTGGTTACTATTCAATAAGCTGTTATTATTTATTGTACAGATATAGTTTATATTCAAAATAACTAATAAAACGCTATATACGCGTTGTTGGACGGGCGAAAAGTAATAGTATGTCGACTTCTTTGCCAAACTTCTGCCTAAATTCGCCAATTGGGTGACATTCAAGTTATAAATGGGTAAAAACTGCTTCGAGTGCTACCAATTTAGCACATTTCATATTTTTTTAATTCAAAATGGCTGACCTGATCAATCTGAGAATCTCAAAAAATGTGTATCAAGATGTGATTCAACTTCACACAAAATTTCATTTTTTTGGAAAATATTTTTTTTTTATTTTTTCCCGTCGTGTTATTCTAATGGGTATTTTTGAAATTTATAAAATTCATAATAATAAAAGTTATCACCCGATGATGTCACGAAACTATACAGACCTAAGTTAAATGAGGAACCATAATGAAAAAATGTTTGGAGTTGATAGCTGAAGCCGTTTGACCTGTGGAGAACCGACAAAAAAACATAAAAAAGCTATGGAAGCACCTTCAGATTCAACAATTCCTGAGTCATGCATTGTACATTTTAATCGCTCAAAATTATCGGGTGGCACCTGATGCTTTGTTGCTCAGATATCACTGGTTTCTCAAAAACTTCGATTGTTATCAAACAATTACTACGTAATTATTTCTTCATTGGAACGGCTCAGCCAATTCATTTGAGATTCCGTCAAATTGGGTATCATCGTCATATTTGAATCAGGTGAATATTTGAATTTATCCGAAAGCAATGTGTTTCACGATTTTTTTCCTCCTAATAACCGGTACTCTTCTGTCGTTTTATAAAATTTGAAATATGTTATTCTCATGACTGGTGCAACCGATAGCGCCTCGAAACTGTACAACATCAAAGTAGATGATGAGACCTGTGGATGCCAAGTTTTAACCCAATCTGTACTCTTGTTCGACTAGTGAAGCGCAAGAACTTATTTTTCCAAGTATGGTGAAACTGAGTCTTGGCTTCGCTCATCCAGAAAAGTAGTGAAAATTACATGAAATCAAGCCTTTTTCTCTCACGTGAGACGATGTGTAGTGCACAAGGAATCAGAGTAGCTATACACATACTGATAGAACTAATCTTTGAGCCAAGTTTTCCATATATTCTACGAAAAAGTGGGAATGCATTGATTACACCCGCTTGGCAACCGCGAGGTATTATCACAGTAGAAAGGACAATAACAATTCGTGGAACTGAAATTGTCAATAACTTACGCGTCTCATTGAGCAGAATGTCTGCATTAAGTTGCTATTGTCTCAACTTTGTACACAACTGAGTTTCCCTCGTTATTAATTCAAATTGATTGTATTGGTTCTCGCAGGACGGGAGAAACTTTAATGAAATTACAGTTTCAACTTGGCGACAAAAACAAACAACGAGATGTTTTTAATTGGAAGTCACCTCTCTTGTACGGTCATGATGGAATTAAACTCTGTTCAGATGTATTTCTGCTCTCACAAGCTTGGCAATGGCCATGATGATGGATTAAATATAATGCTGTTGAGACCAATTTCATCTCTACTTAAATATTCTCCGATAGCTAGAGGCCACCTTCGTTTGGTCAGAGAATTCAAAGAGAGAACAAGTTTATCTCAGAATAGAAATTCCATCAGCAACGCTGACATATCATCTCGTGAATGTTACAAAACTCGGAAGGAATTTTAAGTTGCAATGTTGCCTTATCTCATCTGAAAAATCAACAATCTCCCCTCTCGAATCAAGTGTGATTCCAAAATGAGAATGAGTATACGTAAAGTGTTCTGACATGATTATTCTCATGACATATCTATCTTTGATGACACTTAAATGTCTTAACTCATCATCATCACTCCGAGTTCATATTAATCGTCTTTCAAATAACGCAAACGCATGAAATGTAAAAATTGTGTGTTATAACTGACGAGGAAATATCAGATATATTCGACATTATATATAAGTAAGATCAGTTAGTCTATCACTTGTCTCGATATCATGAACGGGCACGTCGTGACGAATCGATCACCAAATATTCGTGATTTAATCATCCCCATTCTGCTGGAACGAATTTTCAAATATTTCAGCGTGTATCAAGTTTGATGAAATCCTGTCCTCCGATAGGCCAGAATGACAGAGTATGATATGTGTAATTCATTCGTGAAATCATGAATAATGAATCATGGACAATGGATTCTGGTTCAAATCGCATCGCTGTTTGTCTTCCAGTCATTCAAAACCACATGGTCACTTTTAAATTGAGTCTCCAAGTTTTCTCACAAATTCCATGAATTTTTAATTAAATATTTCTCAACCTGTTCAATATGGACCCATTATATATCCATTATTATTCAACCTGTGACCTGACTATCGGTACCAGTATTTATTTCAACGTTTGAAGAAGACCAAGGGAACTACCAGTCAGGATGAATGAAGGATACACTGGAAAAAATGAGAGTTCAAAGTATATGGAAGTTCAAAATTCAATGAAATCATATTTATATTCTATCATATTCTAAACGCAATCAATTATGTTTCCCTATATGAGCTATGGAAATGTAATATATAATGGGTGGTGGTGGTGCCGTGCCAGTCGATGCTAGCGCGACTTCCAGTCCATTCGTTCAGCCTCGAACTAGTGCTAGCGCGACCCGTGCACTGCGGGCTGCATTCAGGGATGCTGATATGATACGATTCAGATTTTCTTTAGGTAGGCCCATAATCATGTTTCTCATTTCTCGAAGGATGATTATTTGTTATCCTGATGATTTTTCAACATGTGAGAGGAGATGAAAATGCCTACACGTACATACCCGATGATACTCGGAAATCATATATATGTATATATTCTTCTTGTCATCTTGGGTGTGGTGTTCGGAATAATGATGTTCATTCAGGTATGTTTATCATGTGGACAGTATCCCTGAAAATGTACATTGACGTGTCATAATCCTCCATGATTTCAATCCTAATGCATGAAATGATATATTTTGAATATATCACAGTATATTCTCTGAGCATCGATCTATCGTTTTACCAGCGATGAGATTTGGTTCTGACAAATATATTTTCGGTGAATTTAATCCATATTGATCGACACTGAATATTGATACATGCCCTTTCTTAATTCGATTAGACTGTGCTACGCTATGATCTGGATGTTATGGGTGGTGGTGCCGTGCCAGTGAATGCTAGCGCGACCCATGCACTCATCGTCAACGTGTGTAATTGTCCAATACCGACGGAAATATCTCCGTGAAAGAGGTTGTAATACAGCTTATAAAGTTGTGTTGAGTATATTATGAAGATATTTTTTCTGATCATGTATTTCATTTTCTGTTCACAGGTAAGTCCACGCAGTTACGAATCGCTAAAACAAATCATTCCAAACGTGTGATAATTTTCACTCCAATTTCATCGGTGAGTTCACGATGTTCTCTCTGAACTTGATTCAGTTATTTTTATAATTCAACAGAATATTGAAGTTATCCTGCGAGAGCAATAATGAGAGATGGAATTTATTAAGAAAGTAAATTGATATACGGATGAGCATGAACGAAGACTCCCATTTGGTAGAAGAGTATTTTGTTCGTTTGTGCGTTTCATATCTGTGTACGGATCACAGGTTGTACGAAATATTCAATCAATGAGATTTCCTCGATGGACACGCAGTCTTGTCCAACTTGTTATAACTGCATGTACGGTTTTTGAGAGTCATTGGTTTGACGTATTTCAGAAGTGAACATTTTCCGAATAGTTCTGAGAGAGTTATTTGTTTCTGTGAGCATGTATATATGTCTTTTCTTTCATCAAATTTATTCTCAACACTCGTTTAGATTACATTCCCCATGAAATTTGAGAAAAATATTGATTATATCCTAAAGATTTTCTATATATTGCCATTTTTATTACTTGTTCATTCTTATCCATTAATATCGATACTTTCTCAGCTCATTCTTTACTGCCAGGAAGACACCTAGTATTTTTATGTATGCTTCAGCAAAATATTGAAATAATGATTCATAATATTGAGTATAAATGTTTACGAAGATTTTCTTTGAAATTGCATACATTTCAAAATCTTCATTATGAGTGAAATAGCCCAAAGCCAAATAGTCACTTGAAATTTTTGGACCATTGAATCTATAAGATTCGAATTAATTGAAGACCATCATTAGGAATGTATATGAATTTCATTGCTCAGAGTAGGATTCACGTCGCGAGATGTTTCCATCTATCTCTATGCAACATATGAATGTGAATACATCAAATTCAATCATCACATATCGGATAACAATAAGATATTTTTATCTCGGTATCCACTCATATGTCCAGTTCATGAGGATTTGAGATCATTTCTCACAATATTATGCTCCTATGATGTCATTCTTGAATATCGCAACTGTATTTGAAAACCGAACACAAATCTGGAATTCAGTAAAAATCATGAAGTCTGATTGATCATTCATAATATTGGAGACGAATGGTAACCATCAGGAATCACTGATGGTAGAATGCAAGTATTAGATCCGGTATTGCCAACGTGGGAGTAGCTCTAACTGATAGTTTAAAGTTGCCATCACCATTTTCACCCATGATATTTGTTCTCACTAACTCTCAGATGAAGGCACACTGAACTTAGTTATACCTGACTTCAACCTTATGAAACTCGAATCACTTGATTACTCGAATTACTTCACTCAACTCAATTGATCACTGTAGATGGGCGTAACTTATACGAAGCAGGGGTAATGTCAGATACCTTGATTGGTTATTTCCCTATTTCCCCTGCTCTACTGTCCACTTGATTGTTTTTTTTATTTTGTGACATCACGAGGGCGGACGATCTACAATGGTCCATTTACTCAATCAACTATAAGAATGTGTACTGTAGAGCAGAGACTTTCAATATATCATATTCATCTCCATCTTGTTATGATCAATGTTATTGAAATAGTTTATATGTTCTTAAATGTCGACTATACTTCTGAAAAATAGATTCCTACTTTTTTAACGATGGAAAAACTGTTCCAAGGATTTATTTCATAAATCATCTTTATCTGAGATCTTTGCTCGGCTGTCCACGCGGGATCAAAATAAAGAATGGGAGAGAGAAAAAAGAAATATGTTAGAAATAGAAAATGAGAAGATATATCATAATATAGATAGAGATTCCGAGCTCAGTCTGAGAATGAAACAAAATACTAATAACTCTCGTTGGAATTGATAGTGACAAGCAGAAGTCAAACTTGAAAGACGAAATTATAACTGTTATATTTATAGTTGATTTTTTTTCATTTCCATGATTTTCATAGGAAGATATATACAATATGTTTAGTCTAGGTTGAGTACTCAATGGATTGAGGTCAAATGTTAATTAATTCAAAGTGTCAATAATAGTATACAAGCAGCGCGATATGAGGTATTTTCGGAGTGCACCGTTGAATTCTCTTTTTAT
The DNA here is from genome assembly GCA_964007535.1 of Brachyptera risi. NCBI lineage: Eukaryota > Metazoa > Arthropoda > Insecta > Plecoptera > Taeniopterygidae > Brachyptera > Brachyptera risi. The sequence goes on from OZ023334.1 coordinate 19,515,862, forward strand.
GAGCTTGATGTCAGTAAATAGCTGATTGAAGCGTCTTCCTTCCGACTGGATGATCCCCTATCCGATGTACAAGTCTGTATCTGATACAATATTAAGTATACCAATCGAGTTGCTCAAACTGCTCTCACAGTTCCATGTGACGAGCTTCAATTTATGATGACGATTCTTTTCCGCTTAATAACTGGAAATTACTGAAAATGAGTGAATGAGTAGTGTATCCAAAAATCCATGCCATTCGTTAGACGCGAACACGTATGCCTTCATTTTTGGAAGAAGTGCCTTCTATGATAGTTTATGTATCAAAAGTTTTTCTGAAAACATTATCATCATTATACAATCCATACAAGCATGGACTGGAGATCCACTTTTTCTATGATATGAGGTACTGCCAGGTTGAAACGGAGAATATTGTGATGGTTGAAATAATGACGCAGTTATTAGGTCGGCGTATGTTTCATTTCACAGAGTGTGAGAGAGTAGGATTTTGTTTGCGCTCAGCTTATGAATTAAAATCACGGCAAATCAATGTTCAAATTATTTGATAAAATCTTGAATTCAACCTCAGGTGATATCAAAAATATCATTCACACCACTGTAATGTGAGCAGATTAGTTCTAGATTTGTTATTTCCAAATTGTCAAGATTTTCATATAATATACATTCGCTATTTGATGACAAGTATATCATCATCGAGGATGGATGAAGGTTTAAACCACTCGTGCGCTACTGGTAAGTGCTGGGTGAGACGGTCGATCGCATCCTTTCATTTCCTAATTCATGGTCCACACACGCGATGAAGGCTTGAACCACCCTGCTGTTGGGTATCTGTGATGGCTGAGACGGTCGATCGGAACCTTCATCTCTCGTAGATACTAGTAATACGCAAGAGATGACGGTTCGAATCATCCGAGCTCTATAGTAATATGATGAGGAAAACACCTGATCGAAACTTCATGGCTCGTCACTGCTTGTATATGAACGCATACAGATACATGACTTACTGAATGGCATAATTTCCTCATTACTCAGCATCGAGTAATCACTTAATTGGTGAATGACACTGTTTTTGTTCATTGGACTATCGATACTACATCAGCATAAACGTTATTTATTGGTCCATACTGGAGACAGATTACACACACAAGAATTAACTATAGTCTGCAAAATGGATGAGGCGAATCACTCTTATTCTAATTGTGGTTCAGTAATGTTTTTGTCGAAATTAAATGATTTATGCGATGTTGTTGGTTGTTTGCTACACGGGCCGACGTAACATGTCAAAGTAGACTGAAATTCAAACGGATTGCCATTTAAGGTGATGTATGACGAGTCATAACTTTGTTTCTTGCTACTAGCTGATATATAAAAGTGGAACGTTACTTCAACAAGAGGTTTTTGAATCATCGACAGAACATGGTAATCGATGTGATGGAATATTAGTTTTCTGATAATATGTTTTGAACGCTGCAATATATCAAAATTCCAATATGGGGAGAAACAGATCACAGGTATTTTCAATTACTTCCAGATGGTGAAAAGTGGAGAGGATCCGAATTATATTGCATAATTTCCACGGGTCTTTCACCGGAAACACATTTCTGAGCTGTATGCATTTGAAAGTGTTTGAATACAAAGTACATGATTTCGTTTTACATTATTTCAATAGCAATGAAGATATATGTGTTCATTTTGTTTTGGAATTTCGATATGCCATATTGCTCTCAAGCCATCCTGAAAAAACTGGTGTGTCGGTGAATGAACACTCATGCTCTGATGTATTCGATCGTATTTCTATAACAAAAAATTGCTTGATGACCCCACCAACAGCTGAGTTGTACGGGAGTATGAATTAGCGGGTGGATGATGTTATGGAGTGATGATGACTGAAAGTACCTTCACAAAGAACTTGTCTCATGCGGGTCTCGAACCCAAGGCCAACGTAAGTTTGAAGTCAGTTTCTAACGTGGTGCGTTAGTGACATGAGCGTTGAGCCCAGGGTGGCGGAAATCATCATCTGCGTTCTTTTCGACTAGAATGAATGTTGGTGTATTCAAGTGTAAGGTCAAAACTTTCTTGTTAGAGAAAACCTTTCTCTCGATTGACGAATATCTTAATATAAATTATGTAGGTCAGTTATGATAGGCCTACATATATGTGATTTCAATTGTTCAACCTTTTAACTGTCATTCTTATTTGATGTTCATCATAATGCCATGTACTGCTGTACAGTCTCCGATAATCAAAAATATTATTATTGTCATTATTATTAGCATCATCATCATCATTTTGATAGGATCACAACGAATATTAGGATTCGAATGACGCACTTTTTGATGAGAATATCCAAATCATGGCAATGCGCTGATATCACTTGAGAAAGAACAGCATAGTTCACACAGAATATTTCAGTGTATAAGCCCCATACAATTCTAGAAATCTACAATTGAACCATTGATCAACAATATAATTTTGATTCTTTATGAAAGTGAAATTGAATTATTCTGCCAATTCTGATTAGAACGTCCTCGAATTCTGCAAGAAATATGTCGTTTTGGAATATTTCGGAAATTTGAATCAAATTGTGATAGTAAATTGAATTTCTCTTCGGTGAATTTTGGAAATCTGGAGAATAATTGAGAGCTATCGGAAACGAAGTACCGAATGAACGTGAACTCATCATGTGGCGTTTTTCTATCAGCTGTTATTCGAAATTGAAGAGAAAATTACTATATTAGAGTAGAAAATGGAGCATTCCATGAATCCTCTCTTTCTCATCCCGGTATTGAAAGAGAACAGAAGGAAACACTTCTGCATTAACCATCAGAAGAAATAAAATGTATAAGCATATTCCTCATCAGTTCTATTTTATCCGAGTGAAGAGCACCAAAAGTACGAATATCCAGTTCAACATAATAAATTGTATAGTTTCACCCCCACATTTATACCATTCACATCAATTGTACCCCTAATGCACGTACTACTAGCTTGAACCACTGGTAACTGAATAAACTTGACCCAATTCCATAACATTCACTATTCATTTTCTGAAAACTAGTGTAACGTTTCATTTCAAAAATCGAGGTTGTACATCATATTACTTCTAATTATATCGTTCCCACATGAAGTAGCCAGCAGAAAGCACTGAGCCAGGGCAACCTTCCTCTATACGATAACACCATTCTGTAATAACATAACCTCACTTTCGAAATGGTGCTACTTACTTTAATCACTTTGGCTCCATAGTGTAGTCTTCTGTTTGAATCCAATGTTGGATATCACATACATACACACACACACACATATATATATATATATATATATATATATATATATATATATATATATATATATATATATATATATATATGTATATATATATATATATATATAGATATATATATATATATATATATATATATATTTATATATATATATATATATATATATATATATATATATATATATATATATATATATATATATATATATATATATATATATACACACACACGGAACACGAATGAATGTTTTTTGGTGGAGAGAAGAAAAGCAGTCGTGAGTAAGAAATTGCGTTAGCTTGTGAGGCTGACTGAACAAACACGGCGAAGAAAACTTGAGACAACAAACTACAGATACTACAAAAAATAAATTAGTCTTGTTCAGTTCGGCAGCCATCTTAGAAAACGGTCACGCACTGCACGTAAAAGATTTTCTCTCTGTTGGATGTTAATTTCATTTTGTGTGACTTAGATATTATTACAACTCAACGCTTCTGTGTTAACAGCTTCATTCATATTGAGTGTGGCAGTTGAACATTATATCTTGATGCACTGCTCACCAAAGAAATTGAGAATTATCGCATTATTTTCTTGAACAAGTTTTAAAACTCATCAGACTCGATACCTCCAAATCTTCCACACCATTTGAGTTTTACTCCTTCACATTTTTCGGATAAATCTCTATCAATGAAGATCTATAAAATCACACACTCCACTATTGAGAACATTCCATCATATTTAGATACACTCAAATCAATTTCACATCATAAAATCGTTAACATGGAACTATGAATGATTCGAATGATTTTTCAATCGAAGATGATCATTCAAGAAACAGTATTACAGTTCATGCAGTAACAATGCTCCAATGAAGTCACATACAAACCTATCCTAACGATAATTTTTTTTCTAAATGTCGATTGGTAGTTGAAATATCACGTGATTTCATTCGATTTTGATCATCGATATATTATCATCATATCATGAGACTGTTGCTAATTATATCAAAATATTCATTCGAACACTCACTGTATCTCACATGAGTGATCATGAGGCTAGATGGCATAGATATAACGTTGTTTTCTGGATAAAATGCTGGAATGACAGGCTTGTTATTGTGCGCGGGTGTAGTAAAAAGCTAACTCGTGCTGATATGACCCTTGGGAAACTTGGAACAGCCAAGAACCTATTTTACTTCTCAATGTCCATAACACTTTGGTCTGAACAGCTGCGTGTATTCCATCCTAAGCCAACACTATTGCCTTGGGCGTATCTTCGTTTAGACGAAATTATCTTTTTGCCCTGTTATTCACAGGAGTATAAATATATATATATATATATATATATATATATATATATATATATATATATATATATATATATATATATATATAAATATGTGTGTGTGGGGGGAAAAGTGGTTTCGTGTGATCCAATAACAAAGATCTGATACCAGAGAGAAATTCTCTCATATCAGTTTGATGAGTTGAAGAAATTGGTTTCAAGAGGTGAAATCCTCATGGAAATGCATGTCACAACAACCGTGTGATGATTATGAAGCTGAAAGCTTGTTGTCATTCTCAAAACTAAATAGTGATTTGGAAGACAGTCCGGTTCAGCTGATATTATCATCTACTCAAAAAAGACAATACCAAACAAAGAAAAAGGACGCGTATATTAAAAAAAAATTGATTTCCTGATCAGTCAAATATGATCAGTTAGATTCGGATTTCATTGAGAATATAATATGTCGAGCTATTCAGCCGAAGCATCAAATGAACTTTTTTCATACCATACAACTGAAGTGCTGTTGAGTATGCGATCGAGTGCAAATGTTCCATATTGAAAACATACAGAACTTCACCAATATTCTGAGATATTTGTCCACGTGGAACATGTCGCAAATTGGCATACAAGTGCTCATTCATCGACTGTCAAGTGAATTATATGAATGTATCTGGAGATTATCTCCGCATCGCCAAAACATTTCCGATATCTTTGAAAGTCAACATAGAAACTATTGAGATCTCTCTTCTCAACCTGAGTCGTGTCTGAATTTTCACACATATTGATTATTAAATCATCGATTCATTATCCATTCAGAGAAAAACCATCTACTTTTTCTTTAGTGATCATATTGCTGAGACTACCCAATCCTATAATATTGTAGTGATGATGTTCCAAGCCGTATGATATTATTTACACCTTCTACAACAATATACAATTCTGTAACTGTCCATACCTAACCTAAAAATGATCTACAGAAATCTTCTGATTCCCATTATATTCAAGTGTTGAAAAAAACAGCTATGTTTACTATTCCAAGCTTGTGTACATTTTTGCTACGAAACATAATAGATTTCCATTCAAACGTGGATCTTCTTTAAAGTCACCCTCGAAAACGTGCCTGTATTCTTCGTATAATATTGTATTGACTTTTTCAATACGTTTTTATTTTCTCTTCTCACAGCTGCGCACCTAAAGCAATTCCGCTTCTTCTACGATACGATTAAGTGTATTGGATTCAGTCGAAATCGCATTATCGCCTCCTACCTAGGTCTCGCACACTCTTCGCTTGCACACGTCTCCAGGCCTTCGCAGCGGTTGATTACGCGCTAATAGTGTAATAGAAATGCCGGTAGCACACAAAATTACCCCGATTCTCAAGGCTTTTCTCTATTCTCATCGCTACGTTCCCCACGAAGGTGAACTATTGTGACAATTCCGCACAATTTATCGGATTTCAGACTCTAGGTAGGAAATAAAAAATGAAGAAATAATGAAAAGACAAAGTTGAATCTATGATATCATTAGCATTGTATTGTAATCGTGGATAAGTCAGGAAATGAGTCGCTAGAATGATCTCAGAGCTTTACGTACCAGTTCTCAATTGTATGAATGCGAATAATTTTATTCAGAATTAAATTTGCAATTTGAAAAAATATGATCGATGATGATGGTTATTTGTTTGTACGTATGGACAATTATAGATAGATTAAACGGGAGTCGAACCCATGCCCATCTTGACTCCAATCACGAGAGCAGTGCATCGGCTGACTGAGCCAGCGCGGAGCTCGAAATATAATCTAAAAAAATGAAAAATTGAAGAATAAGCGTCCAAATATCACATTTTGATAACATAACAAACAAGGCAGAGACAGGCTCGGAAATTTATGGGTATTGCATTTTTGAAAAATTGGATGAGCAGAAAAAATCATAATTGTCAAGTTTGCCGCGTAATCATCACGTGCGAGAAAGTTCGTTATCAATAAACCAGCCCAATTCATTCGAATTCAACACAATTCAATTCAATTCACTTCATTCATTCACTCAAATTCATTCAATAATTCATTCCTGATCCAATTCAATTCTTTCCATACATTTCGATTCATTGGCTCCCATTGAATTTCAATTTCCGTGATGAAATATATTATTCACCAATAGCTATGTAATTTGAATGTGGCTGACGCTTTGCAATAAAGTCACATTTTATATTAGTATTTCTGCTATATTTGATATCCTCAAATGACATTCGATATTGTATGCATCAATCTTCTTGTTTCAATTTCAGAGTCGTACACTTTTAGTGCCCGGGAAATAATGACGGTAGTTTCTGCATACATACACATGCAGTTTATACACCGGTGTAGCGTATTCATGAAACCGCAGAGCGAAGTTTCATTGTTGAAATGAAAAACAACCACATACAGTTAGTGCAACTGAGAAAGCTCATTTCGACGATATAAAAAATCGGATGAGATATATATTTTCAATTAGCCACACCTGCAGCGGTTGCACGAAGAGAGAAGGTTCAAACATGGCTGTTTTTCAGTAGATGTAATATGGAATTGAAGCATGGTACAATAGAACAAGGTATTTGGAGTAAGAACCAGGTGTGAGATCGGAACAACTATATCAGTAATCGATGCTTGAACCATGTTGAATACTATAAGATAAATGTGAATGATCACATTTAATCAGAGACTCTGAACTTGGCATGATTTTCCATTTTCATCGTGTAATGAATCATCGTACAGTGAATTCATATGTTTAACTGTATTGTAGTGAAATAGCTTCACAGTATTCAGAGAGGTTTTTTATGAAATTTTGGCAGTCCCGAATGAACATTTGTTCTAGGTAAACACATTTGAGTGAGATTCCCATTCTTGGTGAGGTATAATTCCGGAGATTTCATCATATATGAATATTAGCTCTCATGTTCGATACAAACAAGTATTTTCGAACAGAAAATCTAGTATGTTCTTCAAATGACAAATTCGAATAATTTTCCAAGAGATATATACATTGTGTTGTCCAGAATAAATCATACTCGTAGTCAACTAAGCACAAAGTCATTTCATATTCTCATTCAACAGAACTAATTACAGTATTACGTTGTAAACAATAAATATAACTCTGTATTAAGTCTTGTTTCAGATTTGTTTTTCACTTTATTCTCTGAATGGCTGGTCGTATAAAAGCTACATCAGCATTACAATGCTAATGCTGGCTGAGACTCGGCAAACACAATAGTCGTTGCTCACTCGAGTTGGAATAAAATGCATCCACTAAATGCAAGATAAATTAGTTATACATTCATTTCATGGGGAAACGTTCAGCATACTGATAACGGTAACCGAACAATCGCAACAAATTGCAACAACTGCAAGTTTATTTACATTCCCTTTCTTCACGTAATGATCTCCACTCATGAAGGTATGGGTTTTCCGAAGTCAGGGAACAATTCACAATCACACAAGCCAGTAGGAGTAATGAGTACAAGATAAATGATGCGGCCAACTCGAATAATAACATGGGCTAACACTAGAATGAGATTATAATGCAAATATAAACAGTGACTGACATACTTTCGAATCAAGATACCCCGTTCAAAATTCAGCTATGTGCTATGTGTAATCGATGTTCTATTTGAAATTACGAGCACCGGACACACAAGAAGCTTTTCTTAAGGTGAGCCTTTCTTCCTGATTTGGGCGTGTTAGAACTCCGCTGGCGTCGATCTCGCGAATCTTTCTACTCATCACAGTATTCAGAAAGTGATAACCGTGAAAAAATTTCTTGGTAAAATGACGTATTTCCAGCCAAGATACATGTGACGTCATCATTATGGTGAGGAAATAGATGCCTATTGTTTGCTCAATAACTTCACGAGCAGCGACAGGTATATGAAATGTACCTATGGTTTCACGAGTGACGTCAGACCTGACTTCAGTGTCATTGGTTTCTTGACTGACTGAGCGGCCATCATTCTGATGCTATCATATCCTTCTGGAGCATACGGTTGAAGAGTGATCCAGAGGAGTTCTTGCTGGATAATACGTATCTCTGCATTGGATACGAGTCGAAACAACATGCCTCCGATCATCTGCTTCAGGTAACCGAACATTTCGGAGATAAATAGTCACTCGCAAAGGTTATCTCTTCATTATTTTAGTGAAGAGCGAGCGAATGTAAACGTGAGGTCGTAGTCAAACACGCGCTGATTACGATACGTTGATTCCATTAGATCTCTATAGTGGCGTGAACTTATCTCATTCGATTGAGAACAAAAAATTAGAAATGTTATGGTACGATTACATTTTTCTTCTTCTTCAATAACATCGAAACTTGATACAAAATCATTGTTCCCCAATCAAGGCTATGGATAGAAGATAGGATCGTTTGGACGGGGCACCACAAGGGCGATCTTACCACCCCATTTTGATTATTTGAAACTGATGAACTTCAACACCAGGACTGCGCTGTCTGTGACCATAATTTTTCGCCGTCGATAAGAGTATTTCAGTATAAACACACGAATGTTGATATCTTTCACTTTTAACTAAGTCTCTTGGGCAATGATCACTCCGTTCCATTAACAGCAGATGGAAGCGATTTAATGGCTTTTTTTATATTGGGTTTTTAACGACGCACTGTAATGATTACTGAGATCTATTGGCGTCGGATGAATGATTAATGAGATGATGGGATGATGAGATGAAGGTTTTTTATGGGTAGTGGGAAGGATAGTGGGAAGGAAGCGGTCGTGGCCTATATTATAGGAACCATCCCGGCATTAGCCTGGACTACAGAGGGAAACCACGAAAAAACCCTGTAAAGATGAACGGTGGCGGGGATCGAACCGGGTCCGATATGTCCCTTCACCTCCCGGATCACGAAGCAAGTGAGCTAACCACTCAGCTACTGTGCCGGTGATTTAATGGCGTAGAAGGTTGAGAGCATATAGCAGATTCAGAAGCCAGCGGTCAGCTCTTGAGATAATATTCAGGAATGAAAAATAAGTATCAAATGTTGAAATTTTTTGATTACATATATCCGAGTAGGAGATTTGTTGTAGGATCACTTGAATGATCACTTGAATACGTAGAGAATCGGGTCAGTACAGTGCTCTGTTTTTCTCTGTGGCCATGTTTCATTGGGTAATGAAATTATATAACTGTTCTATTGTTTCAATGCTAATCCATTCTCGATATTGTCTGCAAGTGTAGACTAACACAGGCTTCCCATATGAACATGCATATAAGGTATCAGGTGTTCCCATTTCGCATAAATAAATCGAATCGAAATATCAATTATTCCCCATATTACATTTCACTCAACTGCCATGCATAAGGTTCATCCCAATTGTGTTCTGTCTCCAAGAGGAGCGTCTCAACTCACTCTATGATCAACTCGTCTGATTATCAACTCGACTAAATCTCATCTAGTCTGAATCTCATCTAGTCTGAATCTCAAATTGTCTGATGTCTCAACTCGACCGAATCTCAACTCGACCAAATCTCAAATTGTCTGATGTCTCAACTCGACCGAATCTCAACTCGACCGAATCTCGAATTATCCGATGTCTCAACTCAACCGAATCTCAACTTGACCGAATCTCAAATTGTCTGATGTCTCAACTCGACCGAATCTCAACTCGAACGAATCTCAAATTGCTCGATGTCTCAACTCTACCAAATCTCAACTCGACCGAATCTCGAATTATCCGATGTCTCAACTCGAACGAATCTCAACTCAACCGAATCTCGAATTATCCGATGTCTCAACTCGACCGAATCTCAACTCGACCAAATCTCAAATTGTCCGATCTCCCAACTCGAACGAATCTCAACTCAACCCAATCTCAAATTGCTCGATGTCTCAACTCGACCGAATCTCAACTCGACCGAATCTCGAATTGTCCAATGTCTCAACTCGACCGAATCTCAACTCGACCAAATCTCAAATTGTCCAGTCTCTCAACTCGATCGAATCTCAACTCAACCGAATCTCAAATTGCTCGATGTCTCAACTCGGCCGAATCTCAACTCGGCCGAATCTCGAATTATCCGATGTCTCAACTCGACCGGATCTCAACTCGAACGAATCTCAACTCGACCAATTCAAAAATAAATTGACCAAGCTCATATAACAACCGTTTCAACTCGACTCATTCCCAATTTGATCGAATCTTGACTTGACCGAATCTCAACTCATCCGTTTTACAACTTTGCCTGTTGTAGGCAAGTTGAGAATCGGTCGAGTGGTCGAGTTAGGACTCAGTCCCTTGTAAGACCTGATATACTTGTATTATTCTCCGATACTATTGAGTATATGCTCGTATCAACCTATGTTGTATTCATTGATTAAGAAAGTAGATCATCTTGAAAAATATATCACCGTCATTTCCTGAAGATGTGGTGTTTTGAAATGATTCTCCCATACAAGACTCAAAATTGAGACACAATCATGTTTCTCATTTTCTCGGCTTGTATCATCATTTTATCCAAGATGAAGATAATAAATGTGAGAAAATGTAGAAAAAATCGACAGAATAATACGATGAATGCTAATGCAGAGGATGAAACACACTTCTGTGCGTGCTGAAGTTGACAAATTCATACAAGATGAGAAGAGAAGAGAGATTATCAAATTACAGTTTACATTACACATCATCATATCATTACACATTCGCAAAACTTGCGAAAATGTTAAATGGAGATGGTGACGCTCAGAACCCCACAGATTTCAATCCAACGTGACATATACGAATCATCATTTTCTCAATTGTATCCTAATTGTATCTTATACGTCAATAGCCCCGAGGTTTGTATTTTTTTATCACAATTACTCGTTACTGTTTTCTCATTGTCTCCATTTCACTTTCACCATCATCATCCATGTTTTCTAACAATATACTCTCTTTTTTTTAGTGTTCAACAATTATGGTCACTATGTTGGTTCGGGCCTATAGGCTTCTGTCACGTAACAAATGACAAACAATCGTTACCATAGCAATACAGCGAACTGGTGGACTACTAAACATTATGATTGGTCAATTCCAACTGGTGGACATTGTTGTCTGTCTCTTTCAACAATGAGTGACGTCACTTGACAGGAGCCTATACCTCCGGTTATTTCTATGATTATTGTGTATTCAATAAATGGATGGATGAAAAAAATGACGAAATATTGTTTATCGATGAGGTGCAATTACTAAAAATCATAAACAAAATGGTAGATGATGAAATAACAATGGCGTTGAGAGGTTGGAATTGGAATCAGTTCATTTGCAATTACAGAAACCTTCAATTATTTTATTGGTAGACGATCTCCTTTATTTGTGAATACGAGTGTATTATTACTTCCACATTCATTATCAAAACACCACTATATCGATGACAATAAGACAGGTTCGATCCATCGAGTTGCTCGAATATCATTTCTGTTCCTGTAACGGAAACTCTCTGCGAAAGACAAATAGTGTAATCAAACAGTCAAAATTCAAGTACTGTCCATATCCCGTATTATATAGTTCATCGGATATTGAATTAATAAATGAGATAAAGCTCATATTAGTATTGATAATAATATTATTAAAACTTATTGATCTAATTCACAATAAACAATTCCATATATATGTAGTTCCTGGACTAGTGGACATGTTATTGACGAAAACCATATTCATCCAGATGAAACTTATGATGGAAGAGACAAAAGATCAAAAGTTCTTCTTCGAATATCAAGAGTTTTATGAGCTAATCAACATGGTGAAATATCAATTGATTTTACATCCAATAACTATACAAAAATATTGATTATATCGTGTGAAATGAACAATAAGTGACCTTCACATATGGATACAATAATTGTGTAACATCAATGATAAAATATCATATATATTGAGCCTTATCTGGTGAACATTTTTTTTTATCACAGGTGCGTGGTTGAACTGAATGCGGAATACCTATATACACATTTCGTTTCACTAATTGAAAGTTTGAATTTCTCAACATTCACTTCTGAAGGGATTATTCATTAGCCGGATGTTGTCCATGATATCTTCTGAGCACACTCCAGATAACTCATTCGTGTTTATTTAGATTGTGAAGAGGCCAAATGAAATCACTTTCTTGAACGTCATTAATCATATTCACTGTATCGCATATACACACTTGTTTATTTTATTCAATCCAAAGATTTGTACATGGCACAAATATAGGAAGTATAAAAACTAACAACTGGATATAAAAATGAGTAGATGAAAGAATAGATTGAAAAAAAGACAGAATGATATATATATATATATATATATATATATATATATATATATATATATATATATATATATATTATATATATATATATATATATATATATATATATATATATATATATATAATAGTACAATGATGGTCTACAGAATGATCTGTAATCAGAGTGTTCTGTATGCTGTTCTGGTCAAACAGTCGAGTAAATCTACTTCAGAATAAAGTTCAATTCGTAGTACCTAATTCCGTCACTTTGGAAGTTGGCATCATTATCATGTACTTTCGATTACAACTATTCATAGATTGAATTTACATACATTTTGTTTCTCCTTGCATTGTTATTTGATATCCTTTCGAATATTTTATTGTTGCTTATTTTCATGTTTTAATTCATGCTATGTTTTTGAGCAATCTTGAATGTGAAACAGAATATTCAATGGGGATATTTATACAGATGAAAGAATATGAGAGTTCTGAGACATCCAAATTGAGAAAATAAAAAAAAAGATTGGGAATAATCCCAGAATATTTTATTTGGAAAATCCGGAAGATGATATGTCGTATGAAAATGGGGAATCAGTGTGATCAAAGAATGAGAATGAAGACAAGTACTCATTTCTGTATTGCTATATTCATGAGATTTCTATCTAGATTTATGAGACCACTTTTTTAATTGGATGTTATTGCTTTTAGTACATTCCAATGGTATGTCGAATAATAAGAACGTATGTAATCTCAGGATTGCATGGTCAAGGATGATTCAATATTAGAAATGTGATCCGGTATATCACAAAATTCAGCCTGATCAGCCAATCTGATCATTTTTTTGTTTGATATTTTCAACAATATCATCATTCATACACTGAAAAGCTTGAAAGAGAAAGACAGTCTTCTTGTCTTTCAACGATTATTGACCATATCAAATCGAATTGATCGACAAAGATCCATATTTTTTCAAATCACCATGGGAATATGATGAATCGACTCAAATTTTCGCAACTAAATTAGAAGTTTCCAGCATCGAATGAACTGTAGATTTGAATTTCCGGTAGAATGTCTATTTACTTCTATATGGGAAACTCTCATCTAGTATCACTTCAGATTCTTCAAGGAGAAACACATCTGACATAACCAAGCCCTGCAACTCACAACGTACCTTTCAAGCATTTGCTGGTTACTTGTCAACAGAGTCTCCCACTTGTAAGTTGCTAATCATCGACGACTTCCACAACCTCATTGAAGAACATACAGGCATTCTCAACATGGAAGAAAAACTAACCGAAAACAGTTTTACGATGATTCGTAGGGCGTTGTAAATCAAGTTAAGTGCATTGAAAGTGCACTTTTTCACTTTTAAAGTGCACACTCTCTGTTTGACTGAGTACAAGAGTTTTATTGGCTAGTGGACCGTAAAAGAGTGAATGGATGGACATTGGTATGGCGGAGATGGGGCCTGGGAATTCAAGAGGGTTGAGAGTTAAAAGTTGCAAATGGTGCGGAACTAAACTTATTTTCTTTCCACGACCTCCACTTCTTCACCCCCTCCCCTCTTCCCCTCCTCCTCACCTACGCCCACAACCCCTCTTCACTGAGCAGTACGTCATGGTTATGCCTGCAGGGTGTGAAGTGTTGCATATTGCATACCGCCAGGCGATCAGCTGTTCTTATGCATGGAATACTGATCTGACGCGCGTTTCACTTTCATAGGGTGTTACTGATGTACATGTGTCAAAATATCCATTCATTCTCTGTATATATATATATATATATATATATATATATATATATATATATATATATATATATATATATATATATATATATATATATGTATATATATATATATATATATATATATATATATATATATATATATATATATATATATATATATATATGTATGTATGTATTCGTCCAACGTTCCTATAATCATTATTTCATCCGTTTCCACTGTCAAAGAAATCATCATTATCGGAACATAGATTATGGCGCTACTTATGTTACTCCATTATTCTTCAACCGAACCGCTCGTTGTTTATCCAGCCATAACAAGAACTGACCGATAGTGAACTCAAAGCGCTGTTCAATCCATTGTTGTACACACTATAACCCTTTAGATGTAGTATATAATGATGTTTCAAATATCTATACCCTTGTAAATAACGGTACGCCTTTAAACGCAATGGCCCAAGGTGGAAGAAACCATTCAAGAAATTGTTCTCTTCGGAAGCCAAAAATATACATCTCTCATCGATTCCAAGATATGAAATATCTTTCAACCCTTAGGGCGAACACAAAACTACCATCAAGTCCCGAATATATATTCTTTCTGGAGATAAGAAAAACTTACAGCAATTTTATAAAAAAAGAAAACCGTTCACAGTGTAGGAAACACCCGTTATCACTATCAAATGCTAAATGGTTATAGGGCATTGATTGTGTATGGTATAATAACAAGATTAGCATTTTGCCGTGGCGAGGTCTTGGAAGGTTTTCAGCCGAGAAGTGTAATTTAGTCATACTCGAGGGAATTGCTTCCACATAGCCTACACTATACCAGATACTATTAAACTAGGAGCTACGCTAAACGGTTTTGG
>OZ023334.1:19533787-19543787 GCA_964007535.1 Brachyptera risi
CTGAAGGCGCGGGAAAATAGGTATATAGTGCCCCATCAGACACCTTCTCGAATACTGCAGAGAAGTTTGGGATCCTGACACCAAATTATCAACCAGATACAAATCATCATCAGAATCTTGTTGGTATATTTCTTCTGATTGGTTGGAATAAATGTGAGGATATAGTTTCTGAAAATCGAATTCGTTAACCCTACTGAATGGAAGGTATATACCAACGAAAATGTTGACGTTTCAAACTGGTAATGACAAAGTGAGCCTACTGACGATTGCCGTTAGAAATTCAAGATTGACGGCTTGTGATAGGATGGCTCCAAGTTGTACCTCACATGGACAACGCATCGGGGGGATTAAATTCAAAGAGTACACACGGAAATTGTCGAGGCACTAATGAGTACTGAGAAGCACCAACGCTTGCAGATGAAAAGTTCAAAATTGAACAGAATTGGGAGTAGCTGTGAAAAGTTGGATTCTCACATGAACAACGCATCATGACAAATGAAGCATAGAAGTACCAACAAAAATATCCACGGTACTAACGGATACGTATGAATTCACCGACGAAAATCGTTGGATTTTCCATAATTGAACATTTCTGAAACTTGAAACTCGATATGCTATTCTGACCAAACGAATAGGGCAACTAAAAAAAAATCATTCGCACGAACCGATACTGAGAAAGCACTGACGCTGGTCGTTGCGGAGTTGTGGAGATAGCAGTTGTGGATGCTTTTATCATGTGAGACCTCGTGATAATTCACATGGGTTATATGCTCTCGATTCAATAAAAATCTCAATTCTTCCAGAAAATATTTTTTTCAAATTTTTCCCCTTCATTTTCAAATTCTCAAAAATGATATCGACCCGAAGGTGGTGGCATAAATGAGATAATTCTCAAAAAACATGAATATTGTTGTTCAAATATGACTTGTGGCAATAACTCGAGAGCAGTTCGAGTTGCGTCAGGTGTTCGTCAAGGTACAGTTCTCGGAATACTTTTAATATGTAAGAGACCAGCATGAAGTTGACCCTTCAAATAAAAAAGGTGTTATGACGGCGAAACCAGATAGGTGCTAACAAAAATGTTCACGGTAACGATGAGTAGGCCTACTAATGAATCATTGACGAATGATCAAATGATATTATCATGTTATCTTATATGTGAAGGACTCACTTCATGAACTTTGAAATTTGACACTTAAAGTAACGACAGAATGTGCTTCCAAATTCCGATATGGCCAACGGAAGATTATAGAACAAGTTATTATCAATACATAAATATCATTGTTGAGATAATGGGAGTCACAGCCTTCTTCATACAGATAATTCTTCTCTGATATAAGAAATGTATGATTAGAATATAGAAGGCTGTGATGGGAGTACTCCATTTTGTGAATTTTCGTAATTTTCGTTAAAATCCAGACAGCATAAGCCTGGTTCACAATTGCAATAGTGATTATGGAATATGGTATAGTATTTAAGCAAAATGGATGATGGCGTTTCCATGTAACCGTTCACAATAAAGAACTGGTTATAGTGATTAGGTCATAAGTCATAGGAAATGAGAAAAATCTATTTCTTATGACTCATTCCTTATAACCGTTATGACAAGCCAAATTCTGACCAATCAGAAGATTCACTACTGTACTCAAGTGACTTACCGTTATGTATTTCGAGAATTTTATTTCTCTCTGAGACTCAAATCAGACATTCTCGAGAAATGAATGTCAAACAAACTTTTGACAGTTGCTCCAAGGCCTGATATATCATTTCAGAAGGAAAAAAGGATGATAATAGAATAATCTGGAGGGCCTTGATTGTTGCCACTGCTACTAAAATTCGAACCGTTCAAGGCGAAATAATGATTTAGGTTGGCAGTAAATCATTGAAATAAGAGGCTATTGTGGCCCGACTATGTCACTATACACTATAACACTATTGCTATTTCATAATCACTATTTCTTATTTAAATTGTGAACCAGACAGAATACCAGACAGTGCATCAATTTCTTGTCGAATAGATTATTGCTGCTGCACAAAATCATTGGTGCGCTTGTACTTCAGCAAGTTCTTCAGATTCGTGGCTGTCCAGCTGAAAGGTGATCTGAATGACATCACGATCGCGTTGTGATGCGTGATAACGCATTTTTTTCAATGTTTGTAATTTGTGTTGGCCTAACATGTCACACACCACATATTGTACGATTACTGTTCTACAAATATGAGTATATTTCTAATAATAAATAATAAGTAAAATCATAATTATAAGTACAAACCATTTCTATATCACAGAAACGGTTTTTACTTATATTGTGTTTCCGACTTTTGGAAACTGGAAGACTGTTATCTGCGGCGGAAATTTATGGTTACCAACAGCACAGTCCTGTAGTTGGAGTTCCTCTCTTATGAATATCAAGAATGAGGTGGTAAGATCGTCTCCGTGGTGCCCCGTCCGAACGATCCTATCTTTCATCCACAGTCTTAATTGGGGAACAATGATTTTGTATCAAGTTCCGATGTTATTAGAAAAATATATATATATATATATATATATATATATATATTTCCAACTTTCTATTGAATGTGTGAAACAATATTGAACTGCATCAATTACGGAACGAACACGCTTCTATGAAATTGGGTAAAGGAAATTTCAGGAGGGAAAATTACTTCCATCATTTTTCTTCTCACACTTCCATTCTTCCGTGTCAGTGGCGATTGTTATATGGTCGTATCTTAATTAGATCTGGAGATCTGCACGCCAACGACGAGCCTGTCATGAAATAAAACATTAAATCATAATTAATTTCAGTTTTGAATTAGGGCCACGAAAGATAGGCATGGACATTGTTTGAGCAGTCTCTTTTACCGCGCACGAATCGTTCAATGTCTGTAATGGGATATTGCCTATTATTTGAATGAAATGTTTCTCGAACGAAGCGTGAAGTTTGTAATCATTATTATTGATATAGCGAATGCAAGAATTGTGGTAATATGTGTAGCGCACATTTGATAAACCTCCTAATGTTTCAATTCAACGTGATTATGGTAATGGAAAATTATTGATTTTGAACACATGGATATTTAAATGTGCGACAAAATATGTTTCAAATGAGTCTTTTGACGCCCGATAATTTCCTTCTCATATTCCAACACACTTACTTGAGTTCATCGTGAAAAATGTTAATTCATATTATCAACAAGTTTTCACATTGATGAATGGATAGTCCTACAATAATATAATTAATTATGTTAATTGTGCTGATGTTTAGTGATCATTTAGTAATCGAAAATTCGAGAGAGTTCACGTATTTCCAGAACATAGCTATGAGCAGTTCAGCTTTCAATTACATATGCGATCAAAAGCGCGAATAGGTGAATTCTGTGGCAGATTGGAGTCATCATGATGATACTAGCTAGGTGCTGCGATAGAAATATTATATTCATCATCATCATACTTTCATCGTTGATTTCATTGTGGAATATATCATCAACCTGATTTATCTATCATTAAAAGAGGATAATCATCAGCGAATTCGAATATGGAACACTTCGTTATGTATACATACCTGAATATTCATATATATATATATATATATATATATATATATATATATATATATATATATATATATATATATATATATATATATATATATATATTTATATATATATATATATATATATATATATATATATATATATATATAAATATATATATATATATATAAATATATATATATATATATATATATATATATATATATATATATATATATATATATATATATATATATATATATATATATATGAAAATTTCAATGTATATTTGAATAATATGTATGGTCATATGTGTGGGGGTTGTTTGTATGATCATTCAATATGAACCCTAATGAATACAATTGGAAACCGTGGTACATATAATATTTGTTCATTATTCAGCTAGTTTTCTGTCGATAAAATCATTTGGATGCACCCTTCACGCTCACTTGATATATTGTTCCGAAGATCATATCTTTCTCTGTCTAGAGGAATATTTTCTAATGCAATTTTATCTGGAGGATGATTGTACCAATATATTTTTTTTCAATCTCGTAAAATAAGTTTTCAGCCATTCTCCTGAAACAAAAAAACATAACCTTGAGTTGTAATCGACTGCAAAAGTGGGTAGGGAACGACGAATATACTTGATGTGATTCGAAGAGATGATGCATTATATATCATCATTGTTGATATGTCACACAAGAGACAATAGAGTGGATGTCTAGTTATAACAAGTCAATCGAATTGAACGATGTTACCACTCGTGTTTGTTTAATTCGGTATATTATTTCATTATTCTACAAACAAGCCTTCCGAAGGCTTTGTAGATATTTTTGAGAGTGTTCATGTATTTTCATTCTTCTTTGTGACAGTAAAAATAAAATATTACACCCACGAAAAAATATGAAGAGCGATATTGTGCACTGCCACCACTTAATACTTCTCATGCGAATTTTCTTTGACGATTCATTCATTTTTTACAATTTGGAAACGAATGACGAATAAATGGCAATGTTGATCCGAGAAATATCGATAAAACGATCTTCAGCCGATCCCGTAGCTCATACAACTATCGCTAGCTGTAGATACTGAAGTTGGCTAGGGCGTCAGTTTGAGCCACGCATAAGGCATGGGTTTTTGTGTACGTCCTTCCACCTATCTCAACTTCTTCGTTTCATCATCATCCGCTCATTCGTACCCATGTTTCACCTAGTTTTTGGTCGATTCGATTAGTAGCATAAATGATGAATGATAAGAACAATCTCCTATGGATGACTATATTTGATGAGATGATGCGAATGATGGACACAGTGAATAAATGAAGTAAATAAATAATGGATTCACCATGTGAGACGTATATATATATATATATATATATATATATATATATATATATATATATATATATATATATATATATATATATATATATATATATATATATATATGTTTTCTTATAACATCGAAACTTGATGCAAAATCATTGTTTCCCAATTAAGGCTAAGGCTGAAAGAGAGGATCGCTCGGATGGGGCACCACAAGGGCGATCTCACCATCTCATGTGTATTATTTAAAACTAGTAAATTTCAACACGAGGACTGTTCTGTATGTGACCATAATTTTCCGTCGTGGATAAAAGTCTTTCAGTATTTAAACACACGAATGTTGGATATGAGTTAATTGATCAATTTCACAGTATTCAATCAGGTGAATATACGCATCATATTATTATATAATATCAATGTCTCAGTCCAAGTTATGGCTATCGATATTAGCCTACATTTATTTTCACTCGGTTATTCATCGATCATCCAGAAACTTGAAATCGGAAGGGAAACTTGAAGAACTTGCTTTGTTATATTTTCTTTGTATAACTTGATAATGATCAAAGAAACTGTCATCTATCGATTCGTTGAAAGCTGTAATCGAGGAATCGCGCTATTCATATAAATCTTTCACCCTTGCTTTTTGTATTTTTCATGGAGTTTTCTCGTGTCTGGAATGAATAAACTTTATACAGTACTTCGAACATGAACAATAAAACAATTTAACATCTTTGTTTTACGGCCGTTTGTTTTTCTGATTGCCTGAATGTCGTTAAACAACTTGACTTGCTTCTCGCATTTAATGACCTATATTCACCGTGTAAGGAATCCAACCATGTGCCGTCCATGGCTGAGAGTGGCATTTGTTCAACCAACATTGGTCATGAGAACTTATTATTACAGCAAACATACATTATTCAGTTCAAAATATATGAATATACAGTTAATATCCCGAATCTTATTATTGCTGATTTTGATTTCAATTCATTGCATTATCGTGGAATTTTGTTGATACTCAAGGTTTATAGTTCAGGGTTTTCATTCATATAAGTTGTGTGCCATGTGAATGTCGGCATTAACCCAGATTCATGAATCTTGGAATAACGAGAAGCAGGCAAATTTGTAATGTTTCTATCTCTGGTTTCCGAGAGGAGAAAGGTATGTGCAAAAGTGTTGCCGAATTATAGAAAGATAATAAGAATTCCAATCAGTTATCAACAAAGACATCACATGACGTTCTGAGATGATTGATGTCTCAAAAATTAGGATGAAAATGAACGGAAATATATATATATATATATATATATATATATATATATATATATATATATATATATATATATATATATACATATATATATATATATAAATATATATATATAAATATATATATATATATATATATATATATATATAGATATATACATATATATATATATATATATATATATATATATATATATATCATATTGGAATTAATTCTTGGATGATCATAGTTTTCTGGGACTAATTCAGATCTCATTCAGTATCGTCTTGACATACTAA
Organism: Brachyptera risi; assembly: GCA_964007535.1. NCBI lineage: Eukaryota > Metazoa > Arthropoda > Insecta > Plecoptera > Taeniopterygidae > Brachyptera > Brachyptera risi. Next base: position 19,540,198 of record OZ023334.1, read on the forward strand.
AAAAAAAAAACACTTCTAGTGTATAAAAATTTTCAGGTGAATAGAAGTCTCATGGAAAAAACAGTGAGATGTGATATGAATCGAAACAAAAGTACTCACTTATATTTCGGTAGAATCACATGCATCGGATAACAATAATCCACAACACCATTACTACGTGATATTATAAGTGGTTATATGCATTCATTTCCTCGAGAAGTTGGGGATCATGCTCACCCAGCGTCACAAAGAAGTTGTGAACCTCCACCTACCTAGTCGAGATAAGCGAGCGTTCTTCGGGGCATATGTGTTCTATATATATGTATATATATATATATATATATATATATATATATATATATATATATATATATATATATATATATATATATATATATAATGGACATACAAGGAGCTTTCCATAAATTGCCGATTCGCGTTGGAAATACATGGTGAAGATAATAAATCATGAAAATCCATTTTTCATCACCTAGCGCCACGATAAAAACAATAGTTTTTTTTTCGACTACCGGGAGTTGGTTCTGGTAGAACATCAAACACAGAAAATAAGACGAAAATCGCTTTGTCGCCTTTTCTAAATGTGATTTTTTTTATACGTCTCGATCCGCATTCGAGAACAGCCAATTTCCAGACCGTATAGCATAACAGTATGAATTTATCGCTTAAAGAGTTTGTCTATAATTCTCGGCCGATGACAGCCTGCATGGAACTAGTTGGCAAAACTCGCCTTCAGAGCGAGGGATGTTTTCAAGGGTGGCCAACGGTCACTCCTCGATGTTCCATGATGCTGGTGTCGTTTGATGAACAACTCCATAATCGGCTGGATTAAATGGGGATATTAGAAGTGAATTACAATGTATCGTACATGTATGAACCATGTGTACAACTTTCTCATGATGAGGAACCAGTATCAGAATTAAAAATTGAGAGAATACCAGAGAGTGTGACTGAAATGAATTACAGGAGAGGAGAGAGACTATATGAGGATGAGGAACATGTTCATATCGCATGGTGATGGAGCATGACGGGCATCAGCAGGAAGTCGAAGGAAGACTGCTTGATCCCCAATATCGAGCAAGAGGAGACCATGTGTTCGAAATAAGACCAATATGAGCCAGAAATAACGATGTGAAACACTTGTTATTCAACAAAAGTTATGAAGAATCAAATGAGCTTCGATGTATCATATTTTGCATATATATATATATATATATATATATATATATATATATATATATATATATATATATATATATATATATATATATATATATGTATACATATATATATATATATATATATATATATATATTTATGGGTGTGTGTATATATATGTTTTTTCCATTTTGCTCTCTTGTCATGGTCAGTATCATTGTTTGAATCATGATTTTTTCTCCATCAATTTTTTTTTATTTCAATCATAATAGTGACATTCGACACCTGTATTCAATTAAAAATGGGAAATTCATCGGATGAATGACCAGAAAACTTATCGCTCAATGAATGACCAATGGACTAAAAGTGGACTCAATGGACCACACAGGATCGTTTGAGCTGGGTCATTATACCGCCCTATACAATGAATGATGGACGACACGCGATGATGAAACGAATCAGTGATGATGGCTACAAGTATATTATTCACATCAACTAATGTCTTATGTGGCACTCGAACCCACACCCAACTCGAATTTCCAATGTGAGACATGAGCTGATAGAGACTTGAATATGGCAATACTTTCAGTTTGTCGCACAGATTTCAATTCCAGACAATATTATATGTTGATTGTTATTTGATTGCGTTGGGATATTGATTTTTCTGGAATGAACGTAGTTCGAAGGAATTAGAAATCGACTAGAACGATAAAGTTCATCGAATTTTCACCATCACAACGGATTGTGGAACATCATAAGATATAAATGGATTGCTCAAAATTACAAGAACAATAGACAATTTTCAAAATCCGTACTCTCACCAAGGCTCAGTATATCAATGTTCAGTTCAGATCATCTATTTATTCATTGTACATCTTGAATAATGAATGAAAGTTGCTTTGTCATCTGGTAAATCAGTCGACTGAACTATAGTGCATAGAATTCAACAGATATCTAATTATATAGACATACGATATACTTTCATTCATGATTCAAGCCTTACAATATATCAACACTGGTTACAAAGGAAGTAACAAGTGAACAGTCGAGTATCTTTCAAAGAACAATTGAGAAACCGAAAGAGAGATTATATTAGGCATATTTGTTGTATCGGTAACACTTCCTTCCATCAGAATATTCATAACGTGATTTTGTAGCATTAATAACTCACCATTGTTTAGTATTTGAAGACATATGATTCTCAGGAATATCATCAAAATTGTAGTCGGTATAATTTTTCTCTACCGGCACATGTAGCTGAATGGTTAACGCACTTGCTTCATGTGATCCGAGAGGTGTAGGATATATCGGACCTAGTTCGATCCCCGCTACCGCCCATCTTTACCTGGGTTTCTCTTGGTTTTCCTCTTTAGTCTAGGCGAATGCCAGGATGATTCCCACAATATAGGCCACGACCGATTCCTCCTCACTTTCCCTACCGATACCTAAGAAACCTTCATCACATCATCCCATCATCTGATTGACCATCCATTCGACGCCAACAGATCTTAGTGCGTCGTCAAAACCCAATGAGAAAAAAATCTCGGTCGATTGCTCTTTCTTGATGATAATCTAACCCGATCACAATTCGCAAGATATGATGCAGATTAGCTGCCATTGTTTCGAACAAGTCAGCTATCGTATGAACACAATATGGAGGGAACCTCCGATAAAAATGACTCTGAATGTTGCATTGTTGACAACATTGTATAGACAACCATTCATCGATCATCTTCAATTCATATGAGTGCAATGAATTGTGAATATTTTGTGAGAATATGTTTCAAATTGTAGAATGTTATTATTGACTCACAATATTTTTTTCCCATTTCTCACTTTCAGTTCCTATTCAGAGCATGGTATCGGCCGCGGTTATCGTAGCTCACTGAGACACTGCTTCAGAAACTGAAGTTTCCAATTTTCCATAATTATGATGATATACCGAATAATCCCAATGAAATAAAATCTGACGTTATTTGACTATTGATTATTATTCATGATTGACTAATTCAGCTGATATTCTGATAACAATTAATGTTTCTGAGTCTTGAATATATTAATTTAAAAAAAAACGGAGATGTAAATCATACAAATAGGTCCATCCATGGAACTTGGATCTCTTGAAATATAATTGGAGTTATAAGATGATTCAGGCTTTTGCATCGAGAATGTGAGAAATATGACATTGAGAGATTTGTTCGCGTGATGTGAGATGTATGAAGAAACTCAACATTCCGGCCTTCATACTGAGACCAATATCAAGAGTAAGTCTTCGAAAAAAATAGTCTCAGGAGAAAGAGAACATCTGATCAAAATTCAGCTTTCTTTTCCTCTATCCTTCTTCAGAATCGGTCCTTACTATCTTTCGGACTCATCTTATCTGACTTTACTCAGAAGAACTACTCTTGATCACGGTCTCAATACGTAGGATGAAT
>OZ023334.1:19548787-19578787 GCA_964007535.1 Brachyptera risi
GAAATATCAAGTAGACCCGAGTGATGAAAGTGAAAAATATTAATGCAGAAATATTAATATATTCTCATTCTCTTTCTCATATAATGATTACTCTCTGTTGTGAGATGAAAAAATACTTTGCAATATATTCTCATGAACATATTATATGAGGTATTTCTCAATCGTTTAACTATTCCATTAATAATTTCTCAGAAGAAGTTCTATGGATTTGCTTTTCCCCCATATCAGTATACGGCTAATCAAATTTTATACTATCAGGCCCACGAATTATCGAATCATTATACAAAATCAACAGAATGTTTTTGTTTTTTCTATGTCTCATTCTGGAAATTTTATGTTGATTGTGTCCGTACGTGTTACCACCATTTCTCAATGCGGAATCATTAAATCTCGGTTTCTGCCCACTCCTGGTCTTGCTTCCACATCTTCCTTCACTTCGTCACTACTGATGGGTCCGCATCTTCCCTCTCAACACAAGTTGCCTTCAACCTTCCCTATTCTTTTCACATTCCTCAGCTCTCACTCCATTCCATTTTCAACCTCCCCCCTTTTCTGATTACTCAGACTCACACTATCTCTTGTCACTCTCATATTGGTCTTCCGACTCTCCTCCAAGATCTTGAGTATCGTAATCGGTATCCTTCCATCTTCTATTTGTATCATATGCCCAATCACGTGAGTGTCTCTCTCAATTCCAAATCACAATAATCCCACTCCTGCTTTTTACATTATCTTCACACCCCTCTTACTCTCCATCCGTGAGCCATTTCCGCTCTGCTTCGAGCAAATTCCATATCCGCTGAATCCATCTTCTTTGCATCCCTCCTTTTTGTCCGCGTCACCATTCCATTAAAATCATGAAGATTTCATAATACTCATGAAATATTCTGATATTGGAATTGACACTTTGTCCTGCTGAGTTGTTGAAAATATTAATCATCAGGGCTGCATCGTATCATCAAAGACCTTAGTATCTAACTAATCTGAGGTTTTTGGTACCATTTTCACATCCGGCATAACAAACGAAGACTCCGCAACTCCGGAAAAGTTGCATTTGGGGGACAGGAGAAACAGTACATTCTCCCTAATAACCTATAGCTGTTGATGGGGTTGTTGAGCGACCTAAAATCATCTCACAGGTTCAATTCATGGTGGAGTGGATACACGTTGGAACCATCACATGTGATCTCGATCACTGTGAGATTGATTCGAACTTTGAATTCATTATACTAACTGTCCATGCACCAGTATATTTCGCAGAAATGAGGGGAAATCACTTGAAGTCACTCTTGGTCATGTATGCGATTTTATCCGTGATTAACAGATACTCAATATTCAATCTTCAGTTGGTAGGCCTACCCGGCCAATATTACCACAATACTTTATACAGCTCCAGTGCATGGAACTCTGCTATGATTGATAACGGTATATGATAACGGAAATGGATGTTCTCGGACCAGAAAAAGTACTATGCAATGAAAAATGAATTTTTGGAAAATCAACATCAAATTATTCTCGAACAATCATTATTTTCCAATCGAGGCAAAAAATGGATTCATGCATGGACGGTTTGGATATACGATACCGTGTGAGCCTAAATGATGTGATTCAATCTCTTTCTTTCTCTCTCTCTCTCTCTCTCTCTCTCTCTCTCTCTCCCACTATATATATATATATATATATATATATATATATATATATATATATATATATATATATATATCCATATATATCCAAATATATCCATATTCATCATATAAATAAATATAAATATACATATATATATATATATATATATATATATATATATATATATATATATATATATATATATATATATATATATCCATATTAATCATACATATAAAAATATATACATATATATATATATATATATACATATATATATATATATATATATATATATATATATTTAAATATATATATATATATATATATATATATATATATATATATATATATATATATATTCGTATATAAATATATATATATATATATATGAATATATAATCTATGAATATATGAATATATGAATATATATGAAATATATATATATATATGAATATATATATATATATATATATAAATATATATATTTCAATGTATATATATATATATATATATATATATATATATATATATATATATATATATATATATGAATGAATATATGAATATATATATATATATATATATATATATATATATATATATATATATATATATATATATATATATATATATATTAAAATATATATATATATATATATATATATATATATATATATATATGTTGAGAAGTCAATTTTCGGAGAATTGCCCTTCCTTGAAACAACTGGTGGCTCTGAGAAGAGCCTGGGATTTTGACGTTTCGGCTGAAAACGTTCAGCCATCTTCTAGAGTCGTTGTTGGTATCTTAGCCGGAAATTCTATACCTATACAACGACTCTTGAAGATGGCTGAACGTTTTCAGCCGAAACGTCGAAACCCCACGCTCTTTTCAGAGCCATCAGTTGTGTCAAATAAGGGCAAATCTCTGAAAAGTGACATTTTATCATCATCTTCCCACCCTCAAAGTCTACGCTACAATATATTATATATATATATATATATATATATATATATATATATATATATATATATATATATATATATATATATATATATATATATACTGATCAAATTCGCAGTAAATATGCAGAAACTCCAAATTCTGGAATTCAAATTCGATGAGATACGTTATCAGGTTACATAGTCTTGTGAAAATAGTCTTCTCTTTGAAGGAGAAAATATCCCCATTTCTTTCTTTCGGAATAACTAACAATATAACCCGATTCATATAGCTCACCGAAGTGATAGCGAGTTAACATCTGAACACGAGGTGAATACGCTTCTAGGCCTTCCCCATGGGGAAATCTCGCACACAAATCAGCATTAGATATTTAAGTCCATGCTCTCATTATCCCGGTCTTCCCGATTAGAAAGCCAGGCCGGTAATTAATCTGCAGCGCCAATGTGTGTGACGGAGACAGAGGTATAGGTCAGAGAGAGAAAGATAGGAAAGGAGAGGGTTGGCATGGTTTCAAGTGGGGACGAAATTGAATAGCTCGTCTATAGATAGGGTTGAATATTATTGAGGAAGAAACGAAAAATGTCATTATATAATACATATAGTTATTCTGATGATCAACCAGAGAAACGCATTGATGAGAGTGACAGGCGTCTCTATATGAATGAGGAGTATAAATTATCCGTAGCTCATCATATTCGTACTATGTATAGAGAAAAGCATGAGAATGCACTCACAATTCAAGAATTAATTTTCATAGAATCAATGGTTCACAGAACATATTCGAAATAAGAAATTTTGATACAATAGTTTCGAATAACAATGCTGTAATTTGATGATAAGGTACATGGGCTTAAGGACTGATGAAAGTGGGCGAGTGACTAGCACGGTGAACCACCATTCACAGAACCGACGTTCGTTAGCTATGCTTTTTGTTTGCTTAACGACCCCACCAACAGCTAGGTTATAAGGGGGTACGAATGAGCAGGTGATTATGAAAGTATGAATGGATGATTAGTGAAAGGACATTTACAAAAATCCAAGCCTTATGTGGGATTCGAACCCACGCCCAACGGTGACTTCAGTTTCTTTAGCGTTGCCTCAGCTGACCGAGTTACCTTGGGCGGCTATACCTACGTTCGTTTCACGCCATGATTGGCCATCCTGACAGAGGGTTTCCGTGGTTTTTCACTGTCGTTCTGGTCCATACTGGGATGGTCCCTCTACAACAGGCCATGACCGGCTCCTTCCCACATTCCGAAAACATACCATTTGTTTTAATCCATATCGAAAACTTGACTCAAGACCATTGTTCACCCATACAGAATAAGAATGAGAGAATTACTGATGATATATATAAAACCAGTATTTTTATTATGTAAACTGAGAGTGGTCGAGTGGCTATCCCACTGAACCAGTGTTCGATTTATTTCATCGTCGACCATCTTGAAAGTTTTTTTTCGTGGTTTCCCTCTTCCATTCAGGTGAATACTGTGATGGTTCCTCAACAGCAGGACACGACCGACTTCTTTCCACTATTTCAAAACACTCTTTGCAGTTAATCTCATTCATCATTCACCGAAGCCAATAGATTCTATGCGCCGTTGAAATAAATTCAATTCGAAAATATATTTAACATAATTCTCGATATTTGACCCGATTCAACATATTCTTACATCTCATCAACTCATTCACATTTACCGATTCCAATAGATCTTTACCATCATCTTCACAGTGTGTTGTCTAACTCTTCGGAAATACGAATTGATGAAATGATAATGGGTTAGGTGAGCTCAGGTTTGATAGTTGAATTTCCAAATTCAACTCCTCAGTTGAATAAACTGACGATGTAAATGTCGTATAGTTATTGTATTCCATATGTTCATGCAAATGTATTGCATAGGTCAGAAGATTTCCTCTAGGCTCCATTCATGTTCTTTTCACTATCCAATTTTTTCATGGCGAACAAAAATTTGTACGGCCGTATATTTTCCAAGATGTCCATCGTTCGGACCGTTGAATACCATCATTTGTATCTCAAAACAATATTATGATGATCACTTTTCATGCCAACTCACTGACAAATGTCTGTACTCATCCACTTTCCATTGATTTTATATTCAGTCAACAAAGTTGAGTAATTAGTCATAAGTGCTCATGACCACTAAAAATATATATAATAATGCATTCATCACCACTTCTCATGTGTTTATTTGAACCGAACGTGAATTCTCGCGATTTTCACCATTATTTGTGTGATGAATTTCATTTGTATCATGCAAAGAATGCTTATGCATCTTTTTTACTATTGGGTTATGTTCTTGTTTCACTTGCAATATTCATGAATGCATATGATTGGTCATCTTCTGTGTAGATTTCTCAGTACATCACATCATTTTTCATCTGTTTATCACGTCGTACCTCTTCACTCTCTTGTACTTGTGACCAGAGAAAAGCCGTGAAGTGCGGTTGTGTTTATATGTGAAGCGTGACGACTGAAGGATGAAATATGTACCTTGTTAAACAATTCAAGAAGAAAAACATATATCCACACATATATTATTCAGGTACTATGTAATACACAAGATCATGTGTACAAATATACTTTTTGAGTATCACACGCACGTCCCCGTGCTATACAACCCACGATATTGTGTCACTTTTGTATGCTGATGATCTGATGAGGATATTATGTACCTTTCAACACAATATGAGACACAGTCAATCTCCACCAATTCCCGACATTCTGTAGATATCATTCTATATGCTGTCTTATGTTTTGATGAGAATTGCCTCTATTATTCCATCATGTAGACTCACTGATACGTTTCAGTTCATACCAATCTCGTCGATAGCAACTTTATCGAGAGTAAGAATAAATTCCAAGTTGGAAACGTTTTCACAACAGCATCACTGGTAATTAAATTTCCAATTGTTATATGCAATATGGCTTATGAATTGAGATCCTCAAATCCCGTAATATATTATCCATGGCTGAAATAGTCTTCTCAGTGTTTGCAAAGTTTACCACCGAATAACGCGTCTAGAACCTGATAATCTGAAATTAATTGGAGTCGCTGTTATACGTTTTCACTGCAGAACGTAAGAGCAAGAAATCGGTTAATTCACACTCCGTGTTGAGCCTATAGGCAGAAACGCGATGAAAACTTACTGATCCGACTTGGAAATGTGATTCTGATAACCATTATGAGAGAGCGTAATCAGATTTGTATGATTGTTTTGATGAAGACAAGAAACGGAATTAATTCTTACTCGCTTTTGATGCAATTAATTAGAGAGACAGGTAATCAAAACTCCAGAGATGTTCTATGTTGAACATATAGCATCTGCGTACGTATATATGCCTGTATAATTCATTTACTATGCATGTATATAGTGTCTTTGATATACCTCTTAGCCATTACGACTCAACACCGTGCTGATATTGTGGTGATATATATATATATATATATATATATATATATATATATATATATATATATATATATATATATGAATATATATGAATATATATATATATATATATATAAATATATATATATATATTTGAATATATATATATATATATATATATATATATATATATATATATACATATATATATATATTATATAAATATATAAATGTATATATATATATATATATATATATATATATATATATATATATATATATATATATATATATATATATATATATATATACATACGTTTATATATACTCACTTCCCATACTTTTCTTCATGACTTGACTATCAAAACTCTCGAATACATCTTGATATCGATGACATATTCAAGATTCAAGAGGATTCATGCAATCATTCCTCATTCCTAGATTAGGTGAGGAAGTGAAACAAAGACCTGTGAAAACGTTCAAATGTTACACGTGTGGTAACTTCAAGCCCTTTACAAAGCTAGACCCATGAAGTGACGCCAGTCTGAGAATAGTCACGTGTCAAGATTAATACTTTGGTAGCTCAATAGGGATATATAATAAGCACCTGTCTGGCAATCGGGAGGTCCTGGGTTCGAGTCTTATGAGGCATATATTTTATGACATCGCTATCAGATCTTGAATGGCTTGATATTGGATCGTATCTGAAAAGTCCAATTATGAGAAAAAAATATGTCGACTATCAGTTACTAACTTCTGTACTGTATTCAATGTCTGACGAGAATAATTATCATTAGTGATTTTACACAGGAGAAAACAACGAAAGCTCATTATTCTGTCCGGTTTTGTGATCCACATATGGAAAGTGATCGAAGCACCGGTCCAACTCAATCAGGGTATGATCATTGGATGATCATCAAGAGAAGATATTCTATAAAATTCATGCATCTCCAAATAAGTTACTTCGACATCAAACTCGGCATTCTCACCAATATAATGAGTCGGGGCATAACTCACAAATCCTATGAATATTCGTGCTCTCTCAGTTCTTTCGAGATTCTCACTTGTCCATCATGCATGTTCATCGATGACCGTTGTCCCATCAACATCAAGAAACTAAAATTACTTCAGATGGATGAATGCATGTATGAATGTTTTTGGAATTCTTTGTTGCGTCAAAGACGTTGAGATTCATTCTAATGAGATCATCGATATATATTTCTCCGTGGTGTTATTCCTACCGTCTTGAAAAAACCAGAATTCAATAATTCCTGAATATCTTCTTGACTGATCTCGATTCAGGAATTTGACATACTGAAAAAAATTGGTGTTCGTTTTTATGTTTTTTTTTATGTTTTTTTGTTGGTTTTCCACAGGTCAAACGGCTACGGCTATCAAATTCAAACTTTTTCTCATCATGGCTCCTCATCTCACTTAGATCTGTATAGTTTTGTGGCATTATCGAGTCGTAAATTTTATTTTTATGAATTTCAGAATTTTCTAAAATACCCATTAGAATAACACGGTGGAAGAAAATGAAATAAATTTCATTTTCAAAAAGAATGGAATTCTGTGTGGAGTTTAATCACATTTTTATACACATCTCTGGAAATTCTCAGCTTGATTGGGTGAGCCATTTTGAAGAAAAAACTTGAAATGTGCTAAATTGGTACCACTCGAAGCCGTTTTTACCCATTTATAACTTAAATGTCACCCAATTGGCGAATTTAGGCAGAAGTTTGGCAAAGAAGTCGACATACTATTAATTTTTGCTCGTCTTACAACGCGTATATAGCGTTTTCCTAGTGAATATATGTCCCTATGAGACTGTGTCCGAAGAGATTTTTACGATCAGAATCCAGTTTTACAGTGATTGTTATCGCAATAAATTGTCTTTGGGATACACTTCGCGGTGTGGCTTGATCGACCACTCCATGGACCCCATGTGTGAGTCTACTTTGTAACGTACGTATTATTTCAATTTTTGACGAGTTCAGGGATGATTATTGGCATGAATTCATCAGAATTCAGGAATATTGAACTTGCTCAATTTGCGAATACCAAGTCAGCATATCAAAACTTCTGAAATTAAATGCTCTGTATACCCAAATATGTTTTTGTGTTCATAATAATAAAAACCTAAAAGATGAATTCGAATGATTTTGTGCGAGTTTCCTATTTTCTTTCTGGGATCTGTATCTAGTCATCTCATATTTCCTCGATTTTATGGCCAACTAATGTGACTATATATGTGACTCCTCGAAAACTGGGTAGATGTGGACAAATTGATATATTGGATAATGTGTGATGATGTGTTAAGTGATGATGAATGAAAATTTAAAATTCTAGGTACGTGAAATATTCAAGTGTTCACACTTCTATCGTTAGTCCACGTGAAGTATAGTGAGTTCTGTCACGGATAATGATATCGAGAAATTTAATGTCATTCTGTTTCGATAGAAATTGATGGAAATCGAAATTTGAGCTTTTAATGTTTCCTTATTCTGAAAGGTCATACATTCATATCGTTATTATGGACACAAAGTTCGATGGCTAGGCCTCACACATGACAACATTCCGAACATCACTGATACGGATAACTGAAACGATTTTTAACCAGTCAAAACTATTGGATATGTCATCAGATCGATATCATATTTTACAGTCAATAACTTCCCAATTTAAAGGCCCTTTACACGATCAACTAAAATAGCAATGCATTTCGGCAATGCATTTTCCGTCGTGTATAGGATCCTAAAATTTTTATTTTCTACCGTAGCGGTGCCAGTAGCCTGAACCTTGAACTAGCGAATGCCAGTAGCGCAACCTAGCGCTCAAATCACTTAAACATAGATCGACAGTTGCGATAAAATTGCTACACCCATTAAATTTTCCTCATCCTCACGATCCATAACATCTGTTTGAATTATTGGAATTTGGCGATCAATATAAACATAACCTAGAAGTAGCCTGTCATCTGTAGGCCTATATCACTGAAAAAGGTTAGTCGATCGAAAATGGTCAGTCACTAATCTTCGATCCTCTCCCACTCAACGATATGGCGTCAACAGAAGCTAGGCAGTCAACGGAATGTGACGTTTCACTTTACTGGCCGCTGATTGGTCGGCTACTGGCAATATTGCCTCGAAAGTTGAGCGTAATCCTACTCGAGGCAATACGTTGACAGCAATGGCAATTTTTATTGTAGTGTGAACGCGAGATAGGAAAGGCATGTATTCTACTTGGTAGCGATACATTTTAAAAATGCATCGCTAGCAATAAGTTGATCGTGTAAAGGGGGTATTAGACACGATATTCAAAAAATCTCAATCTTCACTTGCTCAGGGTTGGAACGTCGTCCAGAATTCCATTCAATTATTTGACTGAGGAAATGTTAGGAGAACTTATTCCATGGGATTGTATTAGCTCAATCAATTGATGAGCATTATGAACAATTTCAATGAAATTGCATGAAATTATTGAGTTGGAAACAATAATTAGAATTGAATTATATCAATCCTTCAAATTTGGCACAGTGTGGAAATAATGCCCGGGTTAGCAGTCATCTGCGAGATCAATGCAATTGTAGAAATTATGGTCAATGACCATTGATGAATCTCCATGAATATCGATGACTTGAGAAAAGTTGAGAGAGGAAAAAATATTCACGAGGACTGTTCATCTTCACGATGAATGACCATGAAGATGATTTGATATTGATATTGTACAAAATAATTTGACATTTGATATTAGAATACTATGTTGAGAAATCTCGAGAGACAAATTGGTCATGGAACTTCTCAATTATCGAAATTAGGTTGTATAATTCATGATACTGAACTTTGCTTCCTGGAATCAGTGTGTTCGTCACATAGCAATGATCTCCGTTAGCTTCACTCAATTGATTGAAAATTCTATTCTTTTCGTCTCTTCTGCCCATGAAGGTAAAACTATTCTTCAGATTTCACAAAATGTTCACGCCAAACTCATGATTCATCTTCCGAATTGAAAGGTGTGTATCGATATATATAAATATAAATAAATATATAAATATATATATATATATATATATATATATATATATATATATATATATTTATATATATATATATATATATATATATATATATATATATATATATATATATATATATATATTATATATAATATATATATATATCATCTAGAAATATTCAATTTATAGCAAATGAATATATATATATATATATATATATATATATATATATATATATATATATATATATATAGATATATACATACATAAATATGATCATGATATATATATATATATATATATATATATATATATATATTCAACAGGAAGATTAAAGTCGTGTCGTGATTAAATTGTGAAACCTTCTTATTATCTCAACGTTTCAGCCATTATATTATGGTCTTTTTCAAGATAATTATTTGAACTGATTGATATGACAGAAATGTGATTGATTTTTTCTCAACATATGCACTTGGATACCACTACGTTTCAACAGAGTCGCTATATATATGCAAATTAATATATTTATATTGAAATGCATTCTAATCGTGGCAAATTTACCGTGAAGACATATTTACCATCTAACATCGGTCACGAAAATCTACGCGCTCACACACACACATATATATATATATATATATATATATATATATATATATATATATATATATATATATATATATCCATATATATATATATATATATATATATATATATATATATATATATATTCAAATATGGAGTCAATATATAATATATATATATATATTAATATATCATAGATGTGGATATATGTATATATATATATATATATATATATATATATATATATATATATATATATATATATATATATATATATATATATATATGATCATGAGAAAATACTGTTCACTCTGAAATTTCATCGCGGAACCTCACTGCCTTCACCGACCGAAAAGTCCTGGGTGAAACTAAATACTTTTTTTCATTCCAGCCATCTCATATATGCTCCGCATAATAACGTCAAATATCGTGTAAGTGGAGTAATTCCAAGTTTTCCTCCACGAACTTTTCTTGGAAAGTATTTGGTTCATTTCAAGATCGAATTTTTTCCAAGTTTAATCTAGAAGTTTGCCGTCCATGTTCAATTTAGCTCCTAGTTTTGGCTTTAAATTGCTATTCAGGTTTCTGACGACTGTAAATGCCACATTGGCTCTTTCTCATTATTACTGCGGTCTGGCCTGAATGCGCGAGAGAGACGGACATAAGAAGTTCATTATAGAAGTGAGAAGGAAGGCGAATGATTGGGTACGACGTAGCGGGGTGTTAAGGGGGGGGAGGGGGGGGGGAGGGGTGGATAGCAGAAGGGTTTTCGAGTCGGGTTCACGAGTTTGGTCACGAACAGACGGGACCTGTATTATTAGACAATTGGTTTAGACATTGTCAGAGCAAGATCCAAATCAAACTTCGTGCTCACACCACTCACACATATAATATCATCCATCTTGATTTTATATCCTCAATTATGTCGGTACATATACGTTCAATCAGAGCATTTCAGACACTTCTATCAATATTCTGAAAGTAGTTTCAGTCACGAGGAAATGAACTCTCCATCAGTTCATTTCTAAAAATTTGGTATCGTATTAATCAAAATGTGAATACGGTTTAACGCAATTTTTTGAATTGAACCAAGGTGGAGAGATTATTCATCTGTATCGAAACTGTCATGGCTATGCCGATGAAACTCAATTTATCTGATACAGGAATGTTTACTTAACCAATTAATCAATTGTCATCCCCATTTCATCCATTTTCTACATTCTGTAGTAACTAACGCTTCAATGTATTTTCCAACTGGTATTCCAGATTTTTTTCGAAATGACCAACTAATTTCTTCATTCGGAATTTTGTATATACCATCTGAACATTGGTGGATCAATGTATAACAAAACATTCGATACATTTCTTGTATGTGAGTTTCTTCCAAGTTTTGCAGCTCGGTCAGAAATTAGGAGCCCCGTAACTTGTTCGAAACACTCAATAAACTTCATGATTACCGTACCTCGGATGGACTCAAATTGGCTGCATGATGATTAGGGAGCAGAAGTATAGTGGAAAGGAGGGGATTAGTAGTGAAACCATTGTGTCATATACTGATCTCTCATTCAACTAGCTCATAAGTATTATCATGCGTATCGTGTCATGATGTAGGCCCATCGATGGCACGATAAATCTTGTGATACAGTGTAATGCAACGTGCTCTTGCTCAACCCCTCAAACCGGAGTACAACTATACGTCTTCTGTTCGTCCGATGCTTGTTGAATCCCATGAAATATCGTGAGTTTGACTGGTGTAGCCAGGTATGAAAAAGACATTCACTCTTGGTTTAGGTTGTACAATAAGATTGAAGCACACATATAATTGATCCACCAACAGATAGCACTGCTGGATCATGTGTGAAATATGAAGGACGGGGGTCAAGCGATTGGTGTGTGGACGTCAACAATAACTCATGCCTACAACGGGACTCGAACCAAGCTCCAAATATCAAAGCGATGACGCGACTGCTTGAGCCAAACGGACGGCGATGAGCTTTCCAAATCACAATGATATTGTAACGTTTCTGTATATTTGTGATGCTTAAATGACGCTATATGTATATATAATATAAGCTCTTGTGTGAACCGTGCCCCGCTGTGTATATGGTTTTAAGCTTAGACAGGTCACCGACTCTAAGCTTATACTTGCACAGGCGTATCCCATGTTGTCACAACTGAAGGCAGCTTATGTTTGGAAGCTGTTTCTGACAAACCGGCCCATATCGCATACAATAATTATAATAGTCCCACTATGCATTTTTTGTTTTTTGTTTGCTTTCATTTGCTTTTGTTTGTTTTTGTCCCTGGTCGTATTTTGTACAAAAGTTCTCATTATTATTCATATGATCATTTTATGAATATCTTCTGTCTTTTCACTCATTCATGTAAAAACATTGATGAAGTGGAGAGGAATACAATTAAGCGAGCAGGAGCAAGGTGGGTGGGATGGAGGGACCGGGAAAGGGGTGATGCAAGAAAAACCATTCCATACAATGTTATATTCAATGGACATCATCTCATTTGAAGGGTACACGGGAATAACGATACAAGTCACATATTGTGAGTTCTGAGATAAATGCAATTCAAAGTTCGAAACCATATCACTTTCTATGTGAGGTCGATATTTCAACTCGATTTTTCGTGAACTTGTATTATTGTTACCTAAAATCTTGATGCATATTCAGAAAGCTTGTGGAAAACCCTGATAGATGGCATATCTAACTCATTTTTTCACATAATGTGACTTGTATCGTTATTCCCGTGAACCCTTCAATTGATAGAGGTGACATAAAATGAACAATTCGAATATCACGATATTGATTGGAGCTGAATGATGAATTTTTTGACGACGATATTTGTTTTTGCTGAAGAGTTGGTGGGGAAAATAACTTATTCTCCATCTGTCTTTGTGGTTTGGAACCAAGTACGTGTGATTCGAATTATTTGAATGACATCACCATGGATCGGAAGGAATTGATTGATTTTCCAAAATGAATTATTGAAAAGCAGCATATAGATCATAATCATGAAGTATCATAATCGAAAAGGAATTGTACATCTGTATCATCAGCTTAGTGAGTAATCGTAATGTTGAAACAAATATGTAACATTGCTTTTTCATCGGTCAATTGTTTTGAATCTCATTTTGACTATTCATAACACGTGACTGAAGAGAGATCGACAAATCTTGTGCATTTGAGTTTCATCCTGGTATCTTTTCTTCTTTTTTTTCTCATTGGTCACATAGACTGATACAGGAAGAAAAACACAATTACAGCAAAAAAAATCTACAAAGCCCTTAAAAAAAGCTTAACTGTAGGTTAAAATAGTGACTTATAAGTACAATTCAAATTCTGACGTATTCTCACAATTACAATTTGTTCATTCACATATGTATCTCTTGGTCTCTGATTTTAGGTTGGTGTGAAGGATCTAAGGTGAAATAGAGGGAAATCAGGGTTTTTAGTTAAGTAGGAAGTGTTAACGGATTATGAATGCTTCCGGGACAGCTGCATTACTCTATCGAATTTTGTCGTTCTACAAGAGTCGATCGATTTTCTCCTGATTAGACCTGCACCTTGGACAGGTTTATCTCACATTTCATCAATCCCCATGTCTTTTTTGATTCAATACCTCAAAGATTGCTAAAAAAAAAATGAAATGTTGAGAATGAAAAAATACTTGACATCGCTCATGGTGAATTGTGTGAAAAAGCAGTGAGTCCTTCTACTCCATTGTAAAGTATCCGTGTACATTTTTTATTATGTTTCATGTTTGAAAATCTCAATGAGAATTGAACTTCAACAGTTTCTCATATACTATATTGAATACATTCGACTGGACAAGAGTCATCTTCCACATACCAATTCAAACCTATGAAAATAAATCATCACATTTCTCGATTGACTCTTCATCGCATGAACAGTTGACCATAGGTACAGCTTAAAAGAGTATAAAAGAGTTTCTAGATAACACATGAGCTGTTTTTTGAACTATGTATTGATAAAGATTTTGAACTCATATGTGTGTAAATATGTATGTATTGTAATGTATTCGGTATCTTGTAATATGTGTGTATGTGTTTTTTTCCATTGACGTGTTAAATATCATTTTATGATCAATAATGACAATAAAGAAATAATAATAATATTAATCAACATCCAGAATTTAAATTGCCGAAAGTAGTGAAGAGTTATGAAGATATGGTGATCAAATCGATAACTTTGGTGATACTTGAAATGTGTGATCATGAATGGGAAATAAATGTGAATATCTTTCATTCCAATTGTATTCCAATGTATTTGTATTTTGTGGAAATGTATTTCCAAATGTTTCATAATTCGAGTCACAACGAAGAATGAAATGTTGTACAAATTATTGAGAGCATGGAATATGGAATAGAGTTAGATTTATCAGTAAGTTAGGATCGGGTGCTATGGTTATGTAGCATTGTTCGAGCTACCAGTGTCAGTCAACTATATCACTCTTGAGGTAAGACAGTACATTCTTCAGACTAGGAGTGACGTGACATTGAGTAGGAGATGCGACCAGCCATGGGTGGTTGACAGTTGAGTGTGAGCTAGCGGGGTGTGGACGTATTTCCGAGTCGTGGACCGTGAAACATGAGTGTTCATTCATTTCTTAATTCATATTGAGTTCCACGACGTACTCTACTGATGCCCACGATTTATTGACATCGATGAATAGTATATGAGATGGTGAGATGAGAGGTCATTTCACCAAGTGTTTCTGAACAGTGAGAGGTAGTCAGTTATGGCCTGTTTTTGAGGAAGAAATCCAGTATTAACCTGTATGACGAAGGGAAACCAAGAACAACTCCGGTAAGCAGGGTCGAACATAGCGGGAATCAAACATCGGTGTCCTAAATGATGGTTCAGTGTATTAACCACTTGACCATACGTCTCAGTAGTATCATTGCTAACTTTGATGTAGCTCTGAAATAAATAACGATGCAAAGCGTGTTACTGAGCCTCTCTGAGTAGAACTCGAAGAGAAAAAACGATATAGCTATATCAAATTTGGCCATATTATGACTCATGAGCGTGGGAGCGATTGAATACCTGTAGCCTCACTTCTGTACGTTTCAACTGTCTCAGAATTTACTTATGTCCTTCCAATTCTTGAATAACAGACTTGCACTGCAAACCACTGAATCTTTTTTCATCGACTCTCATCATATCAAGTCCGACCGATTCATCGTTCCTCACTGATGCGTATTGATGATGAAACATCATCAGTTCTTCATAGACAAAATTTCTCGAGATTCAAAAAATTTCCAATCTGGACTGGCTTCTACACATCAGAAAAAAAAAATACAACTACAATATTCAGCTTCTTCTTTCCTACTTCGTCGAAGCGGAACAATTGTCAACCCTCAAACCCCTTTTCTTGTCTACCATACCTATTCCCACTTTCACTTCTGGGGTTCCTTCCGAGCAGCTAAACGAATGTATATATATATATATATATATATATATATATATATATATATATATATATACTTGAATATATATATTTATATATATATATATATATATATATATATATATATATATATATATATTTATATATATATATATATATATTTCATATACATATATATATATATATATATATATATATATATATATATATATGTATATATATATATATATATATATATATATATATATATATATATATATATATATTCATTTATATATAAACGTATATTCTTATCTATGAATGGATTAATGGCGATACGACAGAAAGAATGAGTTAACGATAACTCACGCAACAGTCACAATGCAGAGGAATTGAACTCCTGAATTCGATCAAATTAATCGGTCATGATAATAATAACAATGATGATGATATCAAATCAACAGGAACAATTCTCTTCTCTGTGAAAGTGTGGCAATTCCACGAGTTCAATTGGTGCAAAACTGTTGTCTATATGGATGACGCAGAGAAGTAGTATTCTCACTGACTAACTTCACAACAGAGTACCACAGAATGGGTGTTAGTATCCGTGTCATAAGACTGCAGTACACGTTTTGCAGTTCAAAACTTCATGATCCGAGTAATCAAAGAACTTTCCAGCGTTACAAACTGTAACTGTGAAAGTAATTAAGACTCAAGATTAATTCAGTTGAAATTCACCTGAGATGTTGTCAAAGTATATGAAACTGTTTTCACTTGCTCGTATTCATATTTTTAAGAACCGCACTTGGGTCGAAGAACTTGAGAAAACGGGATGAAAAATACTGTGAGAGAGGCGAGGCGTGTAAGATGAAGAGACGAGATGCTGTATATTCAGAAAACACTTCACTCAGGAGTGGTACAGCAACAATGCCTACACAAAGGAATTAGAAGTTCAAAACAAACAGAAATAGTATGCCCTTTATATTACAGACTTGTAAACAATTAAGTTCACATCCGTTCTTTGGAGATGGATGTTCAAGATGCGAATGAGATGTGATTTCAAATGAGTAGTAATTATTTCATCAAGTTCCATATCTGTTATGATTGAACCACGAGTATACATTTTTTCTCCGTATGGAGTGCTGTCATTCGACAGCAAGGATGTTGGTATCATCAAATTTCATCCAATTATGTTCAACCGAGCGATATGAACATGTATACACCAAAATAAATTCTGATGAAATTTGTTTATGATTGTGGCCCAGCTTTATGAGTTATGAATTTAAAAAAATGTATTGAAGAACTGCAACGTGAGTTGACTTTTTTCACGTCGTTGACCATCACTTTGAGAACACAAGATATGCGTCGTGAAATTAGCTCAGAAGTATGAAAATATGAAATTCTGTGAATTCACTCAATCTTAACAGACCTTGGATCACTTCAGATGTATGAGAACCCTAACTGCTGCCTGTTGATGTTCATAGAGTGAAAACTGTTGCCTCACCACTTGCGACATCTTCTGAATTAGAACTCCGATTTGAATCAAAATATTTCATTTCACTGCGAGGTTGTACATATACAGGCACAGCGAACTCCATGCCATATCTCTAATTTGCCGAAAACTAATGTATTCATCTCAAATTTCGATTTCTTCCCGTCAAGATACTTTTAATATTCACTTCAAATATAAACCTGATCATGTTAATTTCAATTATTCCTCAGCAGAAGATTTACTATCATCGAGGAATTAACATTTTTATAACTTTATTTTCTGTATACCATGTGAAGAACAAAATGAATTGTGAATTCTCACAACTCAGTGCAACTATCTTTTCTCATGGAGATATGCAGAAGAATTGTCAAGATATTGTTGATTATTTCAAGTTTATATCAGCTCTCAATTTGATAACCTTTCATCACAATTTCATTGAACTTCATAGAACTATCTGTTCACAAATGGAAACTGAAATTATAGAATTATTAAGAGCAGTCTTTTCGCATGGTGTATATAATCTCGAACGAATAAAGTCATGGACTTATATCACAGGATGTACTTGCTGTACGTTTAGAGTATAACTGGAAGACCTACCAATGGACTCACAGCATCGCATCTACTGGCAGTGATATATTCAATGAAATTAATTCCATGAAAGAGATAAAAAAATGAGACAAGTGGAACGGACGTCACAGAAGACTGATGTTTTATTCCTGCTATGGTCGACCATATGATAGTGATTTTCCGTGGTTTCATTCCATCGTTGAAGTGACGAATATTATGAAATGACCAGGCCACGAAATTTCCTTTCTCATGACCAACCATCTCAAAATGATGATCATTCATCTCGTCGTACTACCAACTCATTCATCATTTACCGACTACATTGGATCCTACAGTTTTAATTGAACTTCGTTGTGAAGCCCCAATATGGATATAAATCTATGATGAATGTTTCAGTCCTATGGAAACATAGTGAAATCTTGTTACCTCGTTCCATTTGAATCAGTATAGAATAGGAATCTGCCAAATCCTCTTGGAATATGGATTAAAAAAATTGTCAATATATGAATTTTCATATTGATATCATGCATGAAGGATATATTTGCGCAAGTGATTCCATTAATCTCCTCTGAACAATGAACATTCATGCAGATTCTATCTTGAGAGAATGGTATTGAATCGATAAAGTACTGTTCCATTTTGGTACACTGTTCCCATTTTGTACTGCACTGTTCACTTCTCCGTTCTTCATAACAAAAAGCCATGCATATTCGAGCATCGTCTCAAGATCTCTCTCACATCCTTTTTAACTTAATGATTTCTAGTTAAGGAAGTACGGTGTGGCTAACGCCTTACCTTTAATTATTCAACCCACTTTCCAACAGCGTATATATATATATATATATATATATATATATATATATATATATATATATATATATATATATACACATGGTGAGCTCCTCATGCTGTGGAGACCGCCAAGATACTGCAAGAGGCTTACCTCGTACTCGTGCCTTCACTATAATAACCCCTTCTGTCTACAGCTATTTCCAGGGTAAAAATCCGATCTTTTCAGAAATGAACTGAAGCTGCTCTCTATACAGTCATAATACTAGTGAGTGGGAAGACGGAATATTTTCTTGATGCAATAGAATGTGAATTGACACAGTAATCACTCTTCAATGCGTATCAATTTGAAATGGTATTCAATATTTATTCATATGGTTTTGATTGGATTGTGCCTATATATCACAACCAAAATTCACATACGTGCATGTGATGGTTGTGATTTCGGAAGTCAATGTTTATATTCATTGTTTATGTGTGTATGTATATATATATATATATATATATATATATATATATATATATATATATATATATATATATATATATATATATATATATATATATATATACATATATATATATATATATATATATATATATATATATATATATATATATATATATAATTATATGTATATATATATATATATATATATATATATATATATATATATATATATATTTATATTGATATCGATATTGATATTCATATAACAATTAATACAGAATATGCAGAGCAGGATTTCAATTCGAGTAGCGGTAACAAACTGTCCATTCTAGTGGATAGGTGCAAGCGAATATATTCATTTGATTCAAATCGTGTTTTTCTTAATCGATGAATGATACAAACTGCAAATGGTAACGAATCCACGTGAGATATTCCAGAGTCATGAACAACTCTGTAATTGGATCTGGGTAGTTCCGGGTGACAATTGGCCTTGCAGATCCAGAGAAATTAATTATTGGAAAATTGAAAATGATCGCACACATTACATGACGAAGAAGTGACAAGTTCCAAAACAATTGATATTTGCCGATTCTTTGGGGTGCATTCCTGTACGAGATGAATCTACTCCTGACCTCTACTCAAGATTGATCACAAAATCACCAGCATATCTTTATAATAAGCTTCCGTCAACCAAAGATCTCTATGGCCACAATACTCGTCAACGTGGAAACGTAGTTCATAATCATCATAATTCTTCATATTTTTCACTCATGGGACCAAGAATATCATAACCTCCTAATCTACCTCCTAATCCCTCATCATTTATCACTAGGAACGTACAGAAATAAATTTGAAACTTATCTACTATCGGATCAGGAGGATAAAATCATTCTTAAACTCAAAAGTAAGCCACACACCCTCCGTATTTGAATCATTTTCAACATTATTATCTATTGCTTTATAATTGTGATTATATTCAAATGATCTCATATTGCTTAGATACGCTATCAGACTATAGATTTAACTGTATGTTGTTATATGTTTGATAAATGGTGAATTGGTAATATTACTCATGAGCTGCATTATATAGTTCTTGAATAATAACGAAGCTATTGTCCCTATTGTACCAATACGGTAATCTGCTCTACTCTTAATACTTTTTTTTTGTATATGGTCAGGTGGAAGAACGGGAACATGCGACCAAACCTCGCCATTTTCATCACGCTTTCATTGTTATACTGTATTGCACTGTATTCTGTACTTCCTCAATAAAATGAAAACTCATTATTATAACTATCATCATTATAATAGAGAAATTTATGATTCAATGATTAAACCTGAAATTAAAAAATCAATCAATCAATCAATAAAATCATTATGTAGAAGTTGTAGGTAGACCTTGCGTGTATTTTGTTTAGGTATCAGTGTATTCATTATTATCACATTCACATTTATTTTTATTGCAGCGTGTTTACTTGTGTTGTATTTGTATTGTAATGTGTTTATATTCATTCATTTTCATATATATATATATTCATATATATATATATATATATATATATATATATATATATATATATATATATATATATATATATATATATAAATATATATATATATATATATATATATATATAAATATATATATATATATATATATATATATATATATATATATATATATATATATATATGTATATATATATATATATATATATATATACATATATATATATATATATATATATATATATATATATATATATATATATATATATATATATACACCTTGAGATCCGAACCATCAAATCACTGCCATCCTATTTTTCCTCATGAATCTCCACGATGATGAAGGGGGCTTCGTTTCAATCGTTTACAATTGAGTGGTGATACCTGTTGCTTGAATTCAATTGGTATCTTAATAGCTTTGAGTGATTCACAAAAATGACATTATATATCAAAACTGCTGATCCTATTTGAGTGAAAGTTAGGATGAATGTGTATCATTATTATATTGAAATTCCCTGATAATTTGAATTCGCTCGGATGATATATTTTTCACGAACTTTTTGCTCTGGGTTATTCTCATGGGATTTTTAAAAACTTTGGAATGAGTTTTCTCAGAAGTGGTTCAACTGATTGCGCCTCAGAACTATACATTATCAAATCGGATGAGGTGCCATGTTTCAACTGATTTTGAATTTTTGTTCAACCTGTGGAGCGTGAACAAAAAAAGCACTTTTTTTCGAGTAAGGTGAAATTGAGTCTTCGCTTTGCTCATCCCATTATTCATTATTCATTATACATATTATTCATCACATCTTATATATATTATACATCAGATATCATGTAATAATGCAATAATATAGAAGGCCTCGCTTATATGCATTTCATCTCAATCATGAAGGTCTCGAGATAAGAAAAGAAGGAGATTTGAATGATGGAAATTGCCTGATTCAAGATCGATGAACTTTCAAGGAAGTCGAATATTTCAACAAAGATGGAGTATGGATTGGAAGATGATATAAATCACGAAATGAAGTATATCTGTCAAACAAAAGCCAAACCAACATTCGTTTCATCCATCCTTCAACGTGGTTTCTCAGGGTCTGCGAAGCAAAAGTTTGGCTGAAGCTTTGATCGGCCACGACATCCAATCAGTGGAGTGATAGGCCTAATTGTACCATTCCAGCCCATCAACCATCGTGAAAACTCATGTCCTAGTGATAAACTTCAGGTCTACATCTGCTGTTGAAGGAAATAAGTGAAATTGCCTGATATACTTAGTGCAGAGTGGGCTGTAACAACTCGTGTGTTTGAACCTCCGATGGTATAATGTCCAGATATATCACAGAACGGCTCAGTCCTGATATCAGAATTGATTGTGTTCGACTCAAGATGGTCCATGAATGATTATTCATATCAGTGACAAGACCGCGCCTTCAAGTCTTGAACCAACCATGAGATGAAACTTCGGAAGGGTCCTACTAATTTATCTTCAGTTTCATTCGGAAAACGATGATTGCACATATTTATTCCGATGTTATTGGAAAGAAAAAAATTCGACACAAAATTTCAATGGAAAAAATTACTCAAATGAATATATCACGCATCTAACAACGCCTGATATGCGTTGTGAGCTTTTTTCTCTTTCCATACAGCTGCTTTTCATTGTTTCTTATTAGTATATTATTAAGAGTTGGTGAGGAGAATATTGTAAAGGAGAAATTTCAATTATCTCATCACACAATATTCTTTCATTTATTTTTCTATATTTAATAGTCAGTCAAGCTCTTTAAGGCTTTGTGGACATCACGTGACTGTTCATTCATTCATATGTATGTTCTATGTTTTTCTGTTCAATAATGATAGAAAAAAGATAGTAATTATTTTCTGTGAATGGTCAGAACGCCATTGTGGTGTCTCGTTCGAACGATCTTAGGAGTCATTATTAGGTTATTAGGAGTCATTGTGTTGAATTTTTGTAGTCATTATTAATGAGGAAAAGCATTTGCGTTTTCCTATGAATACGATGCTTCCTAGCTTGAAAGTGGTCCAGAATCACAACATCATGAACGCTTCCAATACCAGCCTACGGACCGTCTTAGGAATAAATTACCGTTATATTTTCAAGAGTTTGTGTTCAACTGATACGACGGAGAGCTGTTCGTCGGTAGTGCCAACTCATGAAAAATGGAACAGCTCTCAACGTCTCACCGGAGTGTCGATATCCTTAAGTAAATAGTATCTGAGGTTGGTATAGTAACTGAGGTTGGATGGAAATGAAGTGATGGCAAACAGACTGCAATACGTCTTACTCTCCCACGGGCTTCATCGCCTACTCCTGATCACCTAATGGCGGAGGAAATACGTCAACTCCCCTCCCCCAACCCCACATGGGCTAAAACTCACTCCTGAGGAAAAATATAATGCCAGTATATGTATCTTAATCATGAGTGAATAACTTGATAGGAGGCTATTGGGTTTTTGAGATGAGGAAGGCTTTCTGAGAACTCAGAAAAGTTGTATATTCTGCTTGTTACCATGACTTCGACGATAGCATTTTCCACTGAAACTTGGCGGATGGCTGATCAATTGTTATTTTACAACTGACATTGATTAGAATGGTTCAGAATGGGACAGAACGGATTGGAATATGGAATGGAATGTTTCTATTTGTTCCGGACCTCAAAATCATTTGCAATATCGGTAGGGTGAGTATAGGTGACTGGTTCGGCCGGAAAAAAACGTATCAGTTTACTTTTGGTTCGAGCTGAACATGAAAGAGATAGTCCCAGAGAGAGCCTGACAAATTCTACGAGAAAGGTTATCAATTAGTGACTGATGGAGCTAGCATGATATTTCATCATGGATTCACTGACTTGATGAGAGGGTCCTGAATTCAAAAGGTGTATCCTGAGTGTCAATTTTCATTCCAGAACATTCCTGATTCATGACAGAATCATTCCTGATGGGCTTATATAAAAATTAATCGAATCTGCTTGACTCAAATATAACTATCGGAGATTGATGAATTTGAGGATAAATTTGGTATATGAATGAATGTTTTGTTCTCTCTTATCGATCGTATCGATGAAAATCATTCCATGAATTCATGATATATATATATATATATATATATATATATATATATATATATATATATATATATATATATATATATATATGAAATTATTTCTGAAAATAACACAAGTGTTACCGGAAATAATGATATCAATTTCATATATATATATATATATATATATATATATATATATATATATATATATATATATATATATATATATATATATATATATGTATATGTATATCGAACACATATACGTATAGCAAGCACTGTATGGTAATGATCTCCTCTCTATGTTACAATTTTTTTGCAATGTCCTGTTATTTACGACCTGCTTTTAATTAAAACAATGGATCGAGTCCAAAACATTTCACCCAGTTAATAATGATAATACTAATATAATTCCGTTGTCAGAGGATCATTAAAACGACGAGTTATTATTTCAATTCTCTTTTGTTCGTTCGAAGCTTATAGAACCTGGCAGTGAGAAGGGGTTGTGTGATAATAAAATAAATACTACTTCTACATAAATGAATGAGTTTCACTGTTACATACCCCAACTTCATCTGGGCCCAATAAACTTCCAATTCAGACTAATTTGATGAACTTTCTCTCACTTGAATGCGGTATGTGACAAAATGGGATATGGATGTGTATATATATATATATATAATCATATATATATATATATATATATATATATATATATATATATATATTTATATATATATATATGTATTCATATAAATATATATACATATAGAAATATATATATATATATATTTATATATATATTTATATAAATATATATATATATATATATATATATATATATATATATATATATATATATATATATATACATATATATATAAATATATATATATATATGTATATATATATATATATATATATATATATATATATATATATATATATATATATATATATATATATATATATATATATATATATATATATATATCCATGAAGAGAGAGAGAGAGAGAGAGAGAGAGAGAGAGAGAGAGAGAGAGAGAGAGAGAGAGAGAGAGAGAGAGAGAGAGAGGAAGAAATTAATCGAACTTCCTACCTATAGGGCCTATAGGCTTCTCGCGTCACATTGGAAGGAATTCGAATCATAATTTACAATTCCACTTTATCAGTCCCACCGTTCCATCTGCTTTCATCACCAACCCTATCCACTGTGTTCGACATGTACCCTCTGACGTCATTGACTGATGATAAAACGGAATCTAGAATTACATGTGTCACTCGTGCCTTATAGAGTAGTCAACGTCATCATTGCAGCAGTTGCAACAGGGTGAGAACAATTAATCAAAATGTTGTTTTCAATGAAATACAAGGCTCAAGTTTAAAGGGTGTCATTATTGTACATACAGCGTCATGTTACTGTTGATTAGTAACAAACGTACTCTTCGTTTTCGTGTATTATATTTATTTCATGTGAGCCGGAGTTACGTTCTTGTGCAGTACTTGCCAGGGATATTCTATCCGAGTGGATAGTTTACATAAATTATGGCACACGTTTATAGTTTTTGTTCTCCCATCTGGTTCGTTTCAATTACCTACATGACAGTGTGCGATGCTAGTCTAGGTCACGAGGTCACGGCACGTCACTCACTTCTTTCATGGTATTAAGGTTAAGGTATCCTCAATTCCCATAGGTTAGGACTTTTTAGCCAAGCCTAATTCACAGATATAAAAAATCATGGAACTTGAACCGTACAAGAAACAGAACTATCAAATCAATTTCAATCCAATTTCAACATGTTTTCCATTCTCATTAAACAATTACATGACAAATATGAAATGGAATAACAACACATGGAGATAATGACAGAATAAATTCAATACGAATATAACGGTAGAATAAGAAAAATAGAGAAGAACTGCCATTAGTGCGAAATAAGTTGATTAATAATAAGAAGCCCGCATAAGAACGAATTCTTGTGTGCGGGTAACATAACTTATGATTATTTAACAAAAGTTGGTTATGAAGCAAATAATAAAATAAGTAAAATAAGTACATCCATTTCGAAGAAGACAGAAACAAATTTTGAACACCTAGAATAAACACTTGCAAAATTACTCTTGATTGAAAAATAAACAGTTATGATAATGATGATGACGATAATAATAATAATGATGAAATACATCACAATATGCAGACAGAATCTGTTGATCATGCTATTGACTGAAATTTCATCATGATATAGATGGTGAGATCACTTTCATGTGATAGTAACACTCGATATTTTGGTATCGATTCTCATTGAATTTGTACGTATCGATTGGTACCGTTACATAAAAATGATGCTACCTGATGTCAGAGTCTGCCATGGAAAAAAAGGAAAATATTCCATGAGATACTTCACTGAATGTTTCAAACAATATACAATATGTTGAGGTGGAAAGACACTACAATCGTATCCATGTAACTTTGACACCTGAAGCATTTGCCTGATGATCAGTTGCCCTGATTAGTGACATCTTTGCGTAACTAAAATGATGATGTTGGTTCGGAATGATGATATCAACTTGTGATTTATGAAACCACCGTCAAATTATGATTTCATTTACAGATATTGAAAAATTCATTCCAAAAAATGATTCAACCTTATAAAATTATCAGAAAAATGAAATATCGGGCGAAGTTTAATTTATCTTCAATAAACTGTGTTGGAATAATATAAATTGATGAGCAAAATTCCCAGAATTCAATATTGGTAATTCATGATGATCACCACATGTTGTAAATTTCAGTTGTGAAATTTCTTAGAGCGTTCGTAAAAACACCACTGCGTTTCCACTGTGCTTTCTCAATGATGTAATCTGAAATGCTGATTGAGATGATGAATTACAAAACGAAATATGGAATCTTTCCTCATCATTTATCAACCAAAAAATAAAAAATTGGATGAAATACTACATTTTATGATGGATGAATGACCCCGTTTCGACTAGCATTCGATTCACAATGATGAGAATCATAATTATTCATTGATTATAGTTGTCAACGCACCTTAACCTTTACATTCAATTCAATTAATGATTATATAATGGCAATGTTGGATAATATTGAAGTGCCTCAGTCCGTATTGTATTCTTTTCTCCTTCTGATGAAAAATCCGCTCATTAGAACCAGTACTTTGAAATCAATTACTTATTCAATTTCCAGTTCCAACGATACAATTGGAGTAATGACGTTACCCACCCTGTTTGCTCAATAACAGCGATCCATAACACGACAATTAAAAATTATGCTTCACGAAATCTATTAAGCTTCACGAAATTAGGATCACATGAATCAGATACTGCAACAGCGAACACATATTCGCTCCAAATCATTATATATATATAATAAAATAGTTATTATATAGTTATTAATATATAATATAATTTTGTAGCATCATTGTTCAAGTGTCACAGATTGCAAGGCAGATACCATGCACACTGAACGTTATCTGGGCATCACTCATCACCCAATTTGGAATTGTATGATTTCGGGTAACGTTCGGGTGAGAAGATTTGGATACAATTGGTGACTCAAAATGGGCGTGACTTTACCAGTCGTCCGGTTGTATATATATCATTTGTGGTGATTTGAAGATAATTCAATTGACAATTGACTCGCCGTCTCCACCCACTTGAAGTCACAAATTCTACCGTCCAATCTACAGGGCTGTTAGAACTGAAGTTAAATTCAAATGTCCAATCGGGGTCACCTCAAATAACTTCGAAAAATATGGATACAACTGGCCCACTGGTGAAGCCACGCCCATTTCGAGTCGTCGATTGGATATTTGAATTTTACCTCAGTTCCACCAGCCTTGTCGATTGGACGTTATGATTTGTGACGTCAATGTTGGGGCGGGGAATGCCTCAATTACCCACATTTCTGGTGAAAAAACTACCGAAAATACACTTACATTTGAAATATTCATATTTGAAACTCAGTGAAATCTCTGTTGTTGCAAGTATATCAATGACGAGAATGTTCGAGAAGTTGAGAAAAATATGTTATCGGAGTTTGTGGATTTCCATAAAATTCCATAAACATCACGCTCATCTTACAATACATTTGCTGTATTTTCCAGGCATGTTCACATGTTCTATGAACTATCTGTGAGTAGCAAATGTGAGTCATCAATTTGGTTCGGAAGTACCCAATGATTTCAATGATAACAATGAGCTGGATTTGCAATTATTCTAATCCCAGATCGAAAGAACGTTACTGACATACCGGCTCACGATAACGACGATATAAGATGCTGGAGAATTGAGAATACCTACCTGAATATAAACGAAGCTGGAATCATGATTATGATACAATTGTTTATCTTTCTTTCAGCGTTATCCCCACTGCTGGCCGCTTCGCTTGGAGACACGCTGCGTCCTAAACCTAACCGTTTCATAGACGCGTCACGTGGAGCAGAACGACCCTACTTCGACGACGTGTCGCCACGGAATGTCACCGCCATCGTGGGACAGTCCGCCATCTTGAATTGCCGAGTCAAACATCTGGGAGAGAGGACGGTAAGCGAATTTGATACACCACAGGAGAGCCCAAAAATTAGTTTCAGTAGATCAAAAGTAATTTTGGTACTACATAAACGGTATTGAATGATCAGCGATTTCATTCGGCCTGTTTCTAGTCGCGCGCGGACCGAGCACTCATGGGTTCTCAGTGGCTTTGTTTTCTCAAAAGCAGGCGACAAAGTGAGGTAAATTCGCGCGAATCCTATTTTTTTGATTTTTTTTTCAAGATCCATAGTGTAATGTTTTTGTCAATAGGATGCAGCGAGAATCACCAAATTATTCATTTTTTTTTCTGATTATATCATATTTCTCACATTTTGAACTCTGTCATCTTCCACATTCCAGTACAGTCAACTTTTGTGATGACATTTTCCAAAAGAAAAAAATATTTTGAAATATTATTTTTTCAATCCCCGGTACCTGAATCTCTGAAACCATTGAAGATGAACACCACTCTTAATTCTCACCACATGTGAATACAAAGAGGCCATACTTGTGTAGAGATATCTTCTTGTTCCTCTGTGGAAGAACATCGAGATGGAACAATAGTGTTTGCCTCAAGATGTATTATTTCTCTGGACATTTAAAAAAATTGGGATACTGGAAATTAATTATTTTTTCATCCATTTTTCAGGTTAGTGTACAAAATTTCTATGTAACTACTGTAGGAATATGGCGTATGCCACTTTCATGGCTAGTGAGAAACAGATATCCAAAAAGTGCACATTTAACATTGTCGGTAAAGACTTTCAATGTTCAATGTCATCCTTTTGAGGGCGCGCTCAGTCGCACGGTGAGGATAAAGGAGGCCCTCAGTCAGTCAGTGCGCAAATGAAAAACGGCCACTTGGAGGCGCTATCAACCAATGCGCAAATAATAAACAAACATCCACTTGTAAGTGCGCTCAGTCAGTTCGCAAATGAAAATATATGCTCGGGTAAAAGCGACCACGCGTATAACCGATTCGTTTCTGAATCCACATCTTTCAACTGGATTATATTGGTGCTATTTTTTAATCATCAGATCAGAATGTCTCAAAGTCAGATTTTTTCCTCAACGATCTGACTTCATCCCCATCCTCTCCTCGCTACTCATTCTTATACCTTCTCTCCTTCAGATATTAATTTTTGATACTTGTGGGTACTGAGACGTTCAGTATCATGTTGGTGCCACTCCAACGTTACATCCACATGTGGCCATTCAAAGTTACATAATGGGATCTATCACATGAATACCCGCGATGAAAATCACAGGGCGCTAGTCTGATGGTTTAGAATGGCTATGGAAAAGTTTTGTATTTTCTACTCATCAGAATTAAAATGCCAGCTCTGAGTATCCTGAAGTATTTCAAAAACTTAAATTCCACATAATTATTTCACGCTCTCTCAGCCCGGGTGATTGGTTAATGATGAAAACCACCGAAGTTATGTTTTTAGTGTGCGAGAGAATATACTTTGTGAACTGATTCATTAATCGATCGAGGATTCAATTTTGAATAAATTGAAGTATTGTGGATGATTCATA
>OZ023334.1:19591287-19618787 GCA_964007535.1 Brachyptera risi
GAACCACATTCACGGCGTGAAAGCTTACACGCAAAAGTCGAAATAGATATAACCACATTGCAAGACAATTTTTACTCGACATGGTAAGGTAAACAACAATACCACAATATTTTTTTTTTTTTTTTTTTTAATAACATCGAAACTTGATACAAAATCATTGTTCCCCAATTAAGGCTAAGGATGAAAAGTAGGATCGTTTGGACGAGGCACCACAAGGGCGATCTTACCACCCCATTTTAAATATTTAAAACTAAGAAAATAATGAAATGAATAAAACCAACGGATCAGGTACAAGTGAACTCACATACGATGGTTAGAGAAAACATTATCTCATGAAAGAATAAATTAAAATATCATGGTGTGTTACAGCAGTTGGGAGAAGTCTAAGCAACAGTTACCTATAGCTGTGCAATGTAAACACACAGCCCACGGTTATGAGTGCTTTAGCATCTAGGAGTTCCGGATTGTGTGCTTGGTTGGTAGATTGAACAAACATGCCCTCAGAAGCAAGTGTAGTTGAACCATGCGTATGTTTCATGCGGAATACTTGTCTGAACTGGGAAAACGCAGTAAATTCGTTGTAAGATAAGCGAGATTCAAATTGACGACTCGCAGTCTCCGCCCCCCATGACGTCACAAATCATACCGTCCAATCAACAAAATTAGAACTGTTAGAACTGTAGTCAAAGTCAAATATTATATCCAATCGGAGTTCCTCAAATGACCACAAATTATATAGATTCAACTGGCCTACTGGAGAAGCCACGCCTATTTCGTGTCGTCCATTGAAATGTTCCGAAAAGCTATGTGTCACATACAAATTGATTTCGAATCGATCAACTCACAGCGTATGTGATTCACCTATTGGTAGTTACACTCGTTTTTCCCCTTTGAGTTATTCTCATGAGGGTTTTGAAACATACGAAATATTTTTTCTCAGAAGTGGTTCAACCGATTGCATCTCGAAATTGTACAGTATCGAGTTAGATGATGGAATATGTGTTAGCCAAGTTTCGTCCACATTTTTGATCTGTGGAGTGCAAAAAGAAAACAATTTTCTTTCTCAAAGTACGGTAGGATTGAGTGATCGCCTCGTTCATCGAATACATGGTCTTGTATCTTCATGGCAATTCATAGTTATATCCAAAAGAAGACTTTATCGCCACTGGTATCTCAGTGGTGAACTCAAATGCTCAATTTCATCGAGTGGTGAAAGTATATCCGTTAATCGCTCATTCAAAAAGCTCCTTTTGTATTTTCCTTCACGGCCTCTCAGGTTAATACCGCGATGGTTTCCACAGTATCAGCCACCATTTTCTTCCCACTGTTCTTTTTATCACCGGAAAAAACTTCATCCAATGAAACCATCATCTCATCAAACATTCGTAAGTCACTGATACATCATATGGTCATTATAACAGTGTGACGTTGAACCCAAATATGAATAAATACCAGTGAGTCCTACATTTTATTCTGAGCCTCGACACAGAGTAGTAATCTGAATTGTTCCTGAAAGTTATGGATGAATAATGTGAAAACTCATACAAATTGTTTTTTGAACAGTCCAAGCGATATCAATTTTGACGAAGAGAGTTCATACAGATATATTTTCATGGGTAATTCGTTATGGATTAGTGCGGAAATGATAATATCACAATTTCATAATGTATACATAGTTTCGGAGCCATAATTGACCACTAGTGATAGGCGTGGCTGATCGCCAGAGCCACCTTGATGTGGGAATTTAGGAGACACTCTGATGGGTAAATGTCATTTTTCCCACATAGCAAAGCCCATTTGATAGGATGTTCTGTTTTGTGACGTTCATAGGCGGGTCAATCACTAGTCGTCAATTGATTAGATCCAGCGTTGACTGATGAAGAATGTGTTGAGAAGTAAGAGAATGCATTCGATTGTTCTGATTCACATCCGAACTATCCAACAAGATGTGGAATAATCGAATGATTCACCAACCCAATAAACCACACCAATAAATAGAAATTGGAATTTATAACTTTAAAAGTTGATTGTAATGGTTGAACTGACGAAACAACGTGTCACAAAACCAACTGCTCCAGCTGTTTTCCTTACGATTAACATATCAACACAATACCTTTATACCCACCACTAAGGCGCACAATGGAATTGATCTCCGTTACGGGCGACTATTTCACTCGTGTTTTTTTTTGTGAACAATAAGAGAACTCTTGCGAACGAAGAAAGTAGCTTTTCGAAATCATTCTCTGAAAAGGAAAAATCGCCTTGTTCGTTTCTTTTGTTTAATGCTCGTATAATTTCAGCATGTAAGTCGCGATACTCTCACTGGGGGTATACGGAAGGCAAGATTGATAATGAAAATTAGTAGAAGGAGATTTTTTTTAAATCTCTCTTTGTCGCTCTCAATTATTCTCGTCGTCCATTGTCTGCGTCTCTCTCTCTCTCTCTCTCTCTCTCTCTCTCTCTCTCTCTCTCTCTCTCTCACTCTCGTCACTATGTCTCTCTTTCCACACTCTCCCTCTCTTCACATTCTTTGCGCAACCCCTCGGCAAAATCTAGTAGCTCAACGCCGGCCAGAATTAATTTCGTGCTCTACGGAACACGGCAACCAGGCCGTTGTAATTAAGTACCGCAATTTGGTTGCAGCTAATTAGCCTTGTCTTGATAGAAGGGCCGAGACTGGTACCATATCGTCTTGTTTTGTACTCCTTACTCCCCCTTATCCCCCCCCTTCCCACTATTGTACTACCCCCACTCACCCTCCTCGACCGGAGCCCCTTCATCAAGCCCTCACTCCTATTTTACCACTGTTATTACAATCAAACTTTGCGTAAGCAATTATTCAGTCCTTTGTGACTTAAGCTTGAACGGAGTTACCAGTATATGCGTTAAACATTTCAATCTAAATACACATTGTATGCTTTGTAATTGGTCTTCAAATGACTTGCATTAGAATGAAACTGTGGCAGTGGCTGAACTCGGTAAACGTTATAACATCTAACCTGCCCTTCAGCTTGAGTATCGGATTATTGTTTAACTGTTTAACGACTATACTGACGACCGGGCTATTTGAACACGATCTAGGTGGATGGTAGACGAGTAGAGAAATGTTTGCTCTTTGGTCTTTGGTGGGATGCAAATCGCGATCTATAATTGCAATGGGCAGTCATGCGTTTTAATATAGCTCAATGACTAAGTTGACAATTACGAGCGAAGGTAAGCTAGCAATTATCAACTACCAATGATGGAAAATGCCACCAATAAACTTTTGATTGCTCGAATGGAATAATCTATTCATTCATTAATGTGTGGCCTACAGTGTTATAAGAGTCGGTTCTAGCTTCTAACGAGCTATCAATTCAAGTACTCAAAATATAAATCGTATCTATATGAGTGCATAATGCAAGTGAACAAATGAGTATGTCCCAACAATTGATTCAAGTCGAAAAATTCACATGGAATTTCATTGACTCATATGTGATCCAATCGAATATTCGATTCATTTAATTCACAATTCTATTCCAAATCGCATGAAAGTTCAATAAATGCGATGATGACATAAATATTCAGATCATTGAATCAAATAAACGATGATGAGATGAAATTCGAGCTATGTGAACAATATTATTGTGTGTGGAAAATAATGAAATAATGTGAAGCCCGCGTGAGAACAGAAATTCTCGTGTGCGGGCTGACTGATACTCATGTGATCATTAATGAAAAGAGTTGGAATAAAAGTGGATGAATGATTCAATTCAGAGAATATAGAAACATCGGAGAGAAAAATTGAGCATTCAATCATCAGTCCAAAGTTTTCATAACCAAATCAAAGTTTCTATAGTCACAAAAAACTTTCGCATACAGGCCGCATTTGACTACATTGGAAATGATCATATATACATCTGGATATTATTGAAAGGAGTGAACAATATTTTGATTCCATTCAGACATTGTTGATTGAATATCAGGGCGTGAGGAATTATACAGAGAATACTAATTTGAAGCTGGCGTAAGAACATAAGTTTTTTTGTACGGCAACTCATATATGTGTGATCACATGATGAATACGGTTGAACAGATAATATGAGTTGGTTGAAAGCCGCTTACAATAATTCAGCTTGATATATCTACATATTGAATAGAAAAAATGTGAGAATGAAACATGAACATAAATAAAAGACAAGAACGATTTCAGAAAGAAAACAAACATGAAATGTATATGAGCGAATGGGTTTCACCATGCATCAAATAAATACTACGGAATAAAATTTCAACCAAAACACCTCCGTATGGTCTATGTTTCTTTCAAACCTGGATAGGGTTTATGCATTTCTAAAAGTTAACGGAATTGTAGCATGAAGTCACGGGCCAATGGAATCAACATTTGTTTTTTCAACTGCTTTTTCCTGATGAGTATTTTTGAATGAGATTGTTTGAACTTGCGAGTGTTTTGGGCTCCTACGGTGATGAGAATATGATGGGATAGACATTGTATTCATAATCGCGATCAACATAGGAAAGACTAAATAAGAGTGCACAACGATTCCATTTGGACCTTTAATATGCACATGGGCCCTCGATTTCAACACTGATTATCACTTTCTGTCTCCACTATTTCAGAAAGGTGATTGTATGAGCGAAGCGAAGACTCAATTTCACCATACCCGGAAAAAAGGTTTGGATCTCAAGGTGTATATAATATTCATATATATATATATATATATATATATATATATATATATATATATATATATATATATATATAAATATATATATTCATGTATATATATATATATATATATATATATATATATATATATATATATATATATATATATATATATATATATATATATATATATATATGGATATATATATATATATATATATATATATATATATATATATATATATATATAAATATATATATATATGTAAACATATATATAGATATATATGAATATATCTATATATATATATATATATATATATATATATATATATATATATATATATATATATATATATAATATATTCATATATATGAATATATATATATATATATATATATATATATATATATATATATATATATATATATATCCATATATATATATATATATATATATATATATATATATATATATATATATATATATATATATATATATATATATATATAATGACCAATCCGAAGATAAAATATGACCTCTTTGTTGACCCGCCTTGAAACCCCAACATTCATTCATTCCAAAGTTGAGTTGATTTGTTCCAACTCATCCATCAACGCGGCAACACATAACGCGTTTGCCCAGTAGTCAGTAATTCCACGAATATATACTCCGAATCTTTGAAATTGACATAACGTCCGTCCGGTGGAATATGATATGAACTTTTCCTCAGTTGCCTCAGGGAGATCTATGACTGTATGGCGAAGTGCGCATTGGTAATCGCATGCATCATGGAAGAAACAGAATTCAACTCAAGATACCATCTTTTGAGTTTTCATCAGTTTTTGACATTGACATCAAAATTTGATACTCTTGAATGAAACCTCAAATTATAGTCGTATAGTTACTTTGTGGTCACTTTTGCAGAAATTCTCTCGTAACAAATAAATAACTCATCAAATGAGTGAATTAATAACATTCACGAAAACAATGACAACAATAAGGGTTGACCATAGTGATCCTGAATATTTGGTCATCAATAAAATCGGATGAGGTCCGGATTTTCATGGGAATATAGTCAAGTCATATCATCCGGTGATTGATGTGAGAATAATGATGCTTTTCCCAATGAATATACCCATCTGATGATCCTTGAGGATAATTATTGTTTCACTTCACTTGCCATTGCTTCATACTCAATATGCGTATGATTAGATGAGCGAAGCAACGACTCAATTTCACCATACTAAAAAAAAACTTTTTTTTTCGCGCTTCATAGGTCGAACGAGTACTCAAAATAACTTGAACTCTACATACACAAGTATCTTCATCTAATTCGATATTATGTGATTTTGAGTCGCAATCGGTTGAATCACTTCTGAGAAAACTAATTTATAAATTTTCAAAAATGCATAAGAATAACCCAGAAGGAACAATTCGTTGAGAATATTTCCCTTGATAAAATTGAAATTCTCAGAGAATTTGAATTTAATGATCATACACCTTATTCCGGAATTTCAGTCCAATCAAATGGCCGTTTTGATGTGAAAAAAAATCCAAACCAATTTTTTTAAATCACTCAAAGCTATTGAGAAACCAATCAAATCCAAGCAACAGGTGTCACCAACTGATTGAAAACGATTGAAACAGATCCTTATCTATCATCATAGAAATTGATCAGGAAATGGGAATGGCAGTGACGTAATTGTTTGGTTCTCAAGGTGTATATATATATATATATATATATATATATATATATATATATATATATATATATATATATATATATATATATATTTATTTATATATATATATATATATATATATATATATATATATATATATATATATATATATATATATATATATATATTTCTATATATATATGTAGGCCTATATATATAATGCATAATCCAAAGATATAAGTTATTATATAAGTTATTATGAGATATTATATAAGTTAAGATATGTTTCAGCTCATCTATTAACGCGGAAACACATGGAGCGTTCACCTAGTATTCATTCACAACAGTTTCACGTTCTTTCCTCCGTATCGAGTTTTAATGTTGAATTTAATGCATTCCAGTGAAAAAAGCTCCATTTCTATTTAGTTAACGTAATTCCATGTACGTCTGAGTGAAGGATCTAGATCTGGATCTGGATCTACCGCATGACAGCATTTATCCATCCTTGGCTTAAGCCAAACCTCCGAGTCACGTTCTAAACTCGTTTCAATTTGTTTTTGTGAATTTCGTAATCCTTTCGTATCCATCTTCGTGTCATTTCCCACTTCTTACCTCATCACCATTTCTCTCTTTCTTTTTCCATTCTTTTCATTTTCTTATCACACATTTCTCTTCATCTTCTAACTTCAGGAACATGCATCATGCAACGAGCAGTACTAGGATGATAATAGTCTTATTATTGCACTTCCAAGCGAGCTAATGTCTCGAGCGAAATATATTACCAAATACCGACTTTCTGTAGATAATATTTTGGATTGCTAGCTCATCATTTTGCTTTAATAACCTTTATTAAACCAAATCTTTGATAACGCTCCATTATCCCACCAAGAGAATCAGTCCCATGCGACATACAACGATTCACGGAGTACAAATGATTTGTTACAAGTATAACAGAGATATTATTCACTCCAAAATACATTCGAAATGAGTTGGGGAACCAGATATTCACCTACCATAATACATTGGGCATATATCTTAACGAAAACATGGTAATTATGATCACGAATTATCATTATTGAATTCATCAGATGGAATGGATTTGAACACATTTTCCACCTGGGATGGTAGTTTCGAGATGATCAGTGTCGATGGTTTGAATTTGAATAATTATCGTAGGACTACTCGAATATATCCATATGTATGATTTTGAATATATATAGATATACACATATATATTTATATATATATATATATATATATATATATATATATATATATATATATATATATATGTATATATATATATATATATATATATATATATATATATATATATATATATATATATATGTATATATATATATATATATATATATATATATATATATATATATATATATATATATATATTTAAATATATATATATATATATATATATATATATATATATATATATATATATATATATATATTCAATATTGAATTAATTCAAAGGTCAACTCGTGATTCGATAGAAATAGCCTGAACTTTCTCTTGCTAACGCAGGGAAATTCAGCTCAATCCCTAAGCTCCTTCAGACTTTGGAGTGTATACACTAGAACAAAAACTTGACAGTATTTCACATCGTCTTTTATTCATTCTCGAATCTAGACATCTCCCTGAAGTACAGTATACTCATCGTCCGCACGTACGTTCCGAATACGACTTTCATTGTTACAGGTTGTTCAAACTTTGACGTAATCAACGTATTAAGTCAAATGACTTGTATCCTAT
This sequence comes from Brachyptera risi, assembly GCA_964007535.1. Taxonomy (NCBI): domain Eukaryota; kingdom Metazoa; phylum Arthropoda; class Insecta; order Plecoptera; family Taeniopterygidae; genus Brachyptera; species Brachyptera risi. The sequence goes on from OZ023334.1 coordinate 19,599,413, forward strand.
GTTATACCAGTACTTCTTCTCAATTGTTCTCAATTTCTTCTGAAGTGAATGATTCGTTGAATCTCTATGACGGTAACTTGACATGGTGATATGATAGTTGTATGAGATACTTCCAGCTTCCATGTTCTATCTACTGGGCACAGTCCACAACACCAATTTCTCGCCCTCCTTCACCTCATAGAACATTATATTTCAAAAATTAGAGCTGTTCATAAGGGAACTTCTCGAAGTCATCAATCAGGATATTTTAATTGTATCGATCCAGAGAGCCGTTCTGATGAGCTACTATCCTCAGCCTCCAATTGATGGAACCAGTGGAATAAGCTAGTCAACTGTCATGTGTTGACTTCAATTTGGTTGAACTTTTTTTTCGGTGACTGCCGTACATGTAATAGTTGTGAAGACACAAACAAAATCACTAACAATTTTACTTCAATCCACAATGGAGAAGTTCATCCAACAACAGAACCAACATGAATATCATCTTGATATTTGTGTATATACATCTGATATATTCTGATGGAATTGTGATTTTTCGAATCTATGTTTACGATATGAAATTCAACACATTCTTCTCAAAGAATCGTCATTTAGAATTGAAAGCTGCATTATGTGATAACAAGATGTTGATAAATTATTTTTGAGTATTTGTGCATTCTGTATAATGATCAATTTTACATCTGCTGTCAAGGGAAAGAAGTGATCATTGCTCAAAAGACTTAGTTCAAAGTGGAATATATCAACATTCGTGTGTTTATACTGAAATACTTTTATCTACGGCGAAAAATTATGGTCACAGACAGCGCAGTCCTGGTGTTGAAGATCATTAGTTTTAAATAATCAAAATGGGGTGGTAAGATCGCCCTTGTGGTGCCCCGTCCAAACAATCCTATCTTTCATCGATAGCCCTAATTGGGGAACAATGATTTTCCATCAACTTTCGATGTTATTAAAAAAAAAAAAAATCATTTTTGAGTGACTTTTCTCTTGCATGGTTAAGGTGGTGCATGTATGTTTCCAGAATATTTGGGAACATCGTTCAATGTGGTATAGAATGAAATAATTAGCATACTCATCTGCGTAATGGGAGTTTAAACATAATGAAAAGAGCATTCTAACTCGTCTGATTCTCAATTCGACCGACACTCAACTCGACCGAATCTCAACTCGATTTCGTCTCAACTCGAACAAATCTCAACTCGTACGTTGTCTGAATTCGACCGAATCTCAGCTCGACCGAATCTCAGCTGGACCGAATCTCCAGTTAGTATCTTTAGTCTCAAATTCATATTTCAACTTGAAAATCTGTGATAAAATTGTCTTTCATGATCCAAGAAAATTCTATCACATCAAAACGAGGAACATGGATCGTGCTGATCAAATCCAATAAGCTCAAGAGCGAAAAATTCATTCCACACAATAATCATTCTCTCCAATCTCATATTGCCATCTGCATCACTATTTCGATCATAAGATGCGTGTTATATCTTTTGGAGACAGCCTGTAGAATTCAAGAGAAAAAAACGTGTCTATTGTTTAACAGAGTTACTTTTCTTCCATTCGTCTCTTTTTCCAACCTTCTCGGTGCAAGTTTTTCCTCTTCTTTTGTGTGTGAAATGTTTGCCATGATGATCAGTGCAGATGGTTTTCCCTGGATCCTCGTTACGTCGTTTCTCTCCGCGGCCTCCTTTCTTCTTCCACCTTGGCTCTCACGCTGCTGGACCGTATAAGGCGGAGACACTAGGGAACTATCTATTTCTACGAGAACTTGTTTGCAGCTCAGCCAGACATCGCGGTGCCAATAGACTGTACGGGCGTGTGTCGGCGCCTTGATCTATGGCATTAGTTTAGTTGCGTGATGTTCCACGAGACGAAAGAACGCTGTATCGCTATAAAGAGAAGATAGTGGTCGGGCGTGGAGATGGTGGCAATATGATAACGTTATTAATATCGATCAATTTGAGTTTGGTTATCAAACCAGGTGAAGTGGGAATTAATGGGGTGGGGTATCTCAATAGTTTCCTTCCTAAATTCAAAATATCCCTTCACCTCTCTGATTTTCGCGTTATGGATGGCTATCACCGGAGATTCGTGGATCAATACGTCTCCAATCCGGGTGTCACCTTCTTGGTGAGAATATTAATTATATGAAGTATCCTATTTTATCTACCATATGGATTGGATTATTGTCAGTCAGAACTATCAAAAAACTCAGGATATGAATATGGGTGGCCCCAGTTTTCAAACATGAGAGCATTTGACAAATCTTTGAGTATCATATCCTTGTTGACTATGATTCTGAAAAGATACATTCAATATTTCACAATGTACACATTTTGATGACTGCGGAATGAATTACAGTTGACCTGGTTTGGAGACTGAGGTAATATGCATCCATAAATGAAGAACTGTTATCACATAAATAATGAGAAAATATAATTGTGTTCGTTCTTTTCGGAATTTCAAACAGCAAATATTTCGGCTATTTTCAATGTTCAAAGAGAAGAGAACTGTTGTATTTTATGTCATCACTTTTCGAATTCTGAATGAGGATTTCTTGTACTTTTCCTGTGTTTCTCATGACTTCACGTGGAGTTATTGTTAAAACTCCGTCGAAATACAATTATGTGATTCAGTTAGAGTCACTTTGAACACACCAGTGTATGTTTTTATATCTGTGATTCATTGAAGTCCAATCTCATTGCCCGGAGCACCATGGATCATTATAACATCATGCCATTCATCATTCATAACATATGAATATATTAAAAATAATAATAATTCATAATATCGAATATTATCCATGGCGTTCATCATTACATATATATATATATATATATATATATATATATATATATATATATATATATATATATATATATATATATATATATATATATATATATAAATATATATATATATATATATATAAATATATAATTGCACCATGTTTCATCACTATGTTTCATCCGGTAGATAGCAGATCCAATATATGTTTTTCCGCATTGATGAAGATAATTATCAAAGAACTTGTTGATAACCTAACATTCTATCAAGGAGGGTCATCTACTGACACAATGATGATTATGGAGTCACAATCATATCATACACTTCCTGAAATCCAAAGGTTCCAACCTTTCTTCATCATGAACTCCGTCCAGGACCCCTTTTCCTGAGATAAATGTGAGAAGAATATAAGTGAGTGAGAAAACGATTATTTCACTTAAAATAGCCGATTTAGCATTATCAACCAGCCGTTTTAGGTGAGATAATCGTTTTCTCACATCTCATTCATCTCATGAAAAGGGGTCCAGGAGAAATACGATACTCTGAAAATATCGAAGCCATACAAATAAAACGGTGATATTTGTGTTACTTCTGTCGATAAACGACCTTCCTCTCTCCTGAATACATTTCTAGAATAGTGATCATCTCGGATTCTCATACATTCTTTTCTGAGGTCGTTAATTTGGATTGATTCGTTTGTCAGAATGTCCGAGTAATTAGAAATCTTTTATGGGACGCAATTTTGACCGGATAATTGAACAATCGGTCATTTTTTATATCAGCATCGAGGTCATTGTGAGTGAAAGAGGTTAGTGGTGACTGAGAAGATATTCACTGTGTGTAGAAAGTGAGGTTCAAACAGTCTGTGAATAATAATAATCGATGGAATGAATCAGGATTTAGAAGTCGGTGGGAGTGCCGATTTTTTCCACTTTTTTTTTTTTTTTTTTTTTTTTATTAATATTGTCACACAAAGAATACAAATATATAACACTCTCAAAAAGATCTACAAAGCCTTGGAAAGGCTTGTCTGTAGAATAACAAAAAAAAAATATATGTTGAATTAATCAAACACAAAGACAATAAGTGGTGAACAATAATAACTACAATATGTAATACCTTTGTCAACTGACAATTACTTGACGAAAATGATTTTTTTTTTCACGGAAAATACTAATTTCCAAAAAAAAAAAAAATTTACGAAGAAAATAGATATGCAAAACAAAAATTGAAACAGAAACTTAAACACATGGGAAGACAAATTTGAGACATGAATGGGAAGAGATTCAAAACATATCAAATCAAATTATTAAACAACCACTGAACAACAACTTTGAACGGTTTCATTTATCGATCGACCTCATTCAACGACATTGTTGTTTAGGATACATCATCCACTGTGACATGCAAAAGTATTGGTGACTAATAAAACATGATGGCTTGAACAATAAACATTCGGGCTCATACCTTATGAAAGTTATTTTCATGTGTTGCATGAAACTTACATCTAAGCTTTTGAAACACGTTGTTTTCAAAATTAACGGGGGGATTGCATCTCAAATTCATCGGGCTCATCGTGAGCAGTTGAAAGGCTGAAATGTGAGGAGAAGTTGATATCGTTCAATCTCTCACAGCTGCGAAAAAAAAATCTCGGGACAAATCTGAAAAAATGATACATGAATTGAAGTAATCTGAACTGATGAAATAAATGATATAAAGAATACATTATCGAATGGATAAAAGATAATTTCATGATGCGGATCGATATTCTTGTTCAATATACAGGATATTCGGCATCAATACGGTTAAGATTTTGTAGACAATGACTTTCTGAGAAATTATTGAAATCTGTTCCGTTTGTATTCATGATGAAAACAAACCATATTCACGTATAATTTTGAAAAAAAATTATTATTTGTTCATAATGTGTGTACTTCCAAATACTCTTGTTCAACTGACATCGGAACTTGATAGAAGATCATTGTTTCTCAATCGAGATTATGAATGCAAAGTAAGATCGTTTGTACGGGGCACCAGGGGCGATCTTACAGTCCCCAAGTACCCACGAATACGCTCTGTTTGAGGAATATTCTCTCATATCATGTCCATTTTGTTTTATTTCTGTTGACTCCGTTATACATATGGTCCTATATCAAGACTCCATCCCGAAAAGCAATTTATCTCTTGAATATTCAGTTTTTTGCATCCCAGCTTAGTCTCGAGAGTGAGATTGCGCTCGCTAGCTTTCGTTACCTAACTTAGTGGCGTAATTAACTAGAAAGCCAAGCTTGTCGTGAGATTTCGCAGGTTTAGCATCTGGACTTTATATCCTGTGAGAGACGATCTTCCGCCTAGCGTCAACAGGAAAGAATTTGACGTGATGAAAACGGTTAAAAACGTTAATAATAATTTACTTGGCATAAAATACAAGAGCCACTTTTCACAAATTTCTTTGAAGTGTTACACAAACAGGTCGGCCTTCATGACGGCTTTGATGATGGCATTAATAAAACGTTCCGACGGTATTTCATAATGATGGAGAACAGAAAGGTGATTATGGTTCAATTAGGGATGTAAGGAAAACTTTTTCCTAGAGTTTGTTATCAATACGAATTATTAAACCATATATGTCTGAATTGAACTCCACACATATGAATCCGAATAAATTGTGGAATTAATATTCATAAAATGAATGAATATGGTGATAATTTGAAGTTTCTACATTTTGACTCGAATTCATTCTCTGAAACATTACGAGAAACATTTTTGAAGTGTTTCCAAACTCATAACTAATATCTTGGTTATGAACTAATTGCAATTGCATAGTGAAAATGTTAATTAGTCGCAGTCCCTCGAAATGCTGAGAGATCGCTACTTGATATGCGTAATTGTAATGATATGATATGACATTGTATGATATGATGTAAGATATGATATGCCTGAGATGCCGAAATGTACTCAAAGGCTACACACATTCTGCACATTCTGAAACTGTCTAGTTGGAAGCATAATTTTTGAATCTCTTCGATCTAGAAAACCCACTTATAAAATTATTCACTTGATGAGAGTTTGTTTCGACCTGGGTGGAAGTTTGTGATATTGTACATTTTTTGTGTTCGAGAGAGTTTTTAGTGTCAATAATTTTTCTGAAGATTCTTCAAAATATTACGAGCTTATTCTCGGAAGCCGTCCCACCGATTTGGCCCAAAACTGCACAGTTCCCAATTGTTTGAGTCCGCTCTTCCACAAAAATGATAACGATATATCTGAAGAAGACCAAGTATCATCATGAATTGTTCCGTCAATTATTTCTCAATTCATTAATATGTTTCATATCATCTTTGATCAAAAGTTCATTTTCAATATGGTCACCTTGTGAAAAAAACCTACAGTCCAAGAAAATCAATTTCCTTCTCAAAACGGAAAAAACATAACCTTCAAATCAACAGATTATAAATGAAATCATTCCTATTTGCCACCAACTATCGCGAATGAGTAATTTCACCAGATCAATACGAAAATAACCTCTGAACAAATTGCTGAGACGATCATATCTCTAAGCTTTATCAAAATGTGGCAATAGTTCACCAGTGATATTGTGATGATGAGGATTGATTTTTCAAAACTACTCCACCAGCATTCAGTTCATTTAGAGGACCAATGAGTAGTGGTTGAGATGAAAGATGTTCACAATCACTCAAGCTGTATGCGGGACTCGAACTCACGCCCCAAATTGGAGTCAGTTTTCAACATAGTGTGTTATATAATTGAGTGATACAGAAAGGAGATTTATCATTGTAATTTTCAATTTTTTTCTCATCCATTCGAATTATATATAAAGTGACTTCATATTCTTCTATTATTTTGAATTTTTGTCTTTTCGGATATTCCAAAATTTGAGAGGTATTGATAAATATCGATCACCATAGGCTATCATAACTTCCCATCACATTTTCAGTTATCGTATACTTCGTTCATACTCATCACTCCATTATGTACCTTGAGCTGGATATTTCTCTTTTATGTATTCTCAAATCTGTATCTTTTTCATTAAAATACTGAATGAAACCATATTATGCCTTCCCAAGTTCAATGTAGAAACTAGAAACAAACTGAGAAACGTCATTATAAAATATTCTCAAAGCCTTTTCTTCGAGTTTCTGGATAACGAAGTTATATGTCGTCGTGGAGCGCGCGCAAATAGAACTTTGATGATGAAACAAAAAGTCAGGGAAATGAAATTATCACAAAGAAAACGTGTATATCATTTTGTTGTATTGAGGGTATGCTCAATACGATTTTGTAACTTCTACTCGAATTAACTGAACTTCAAGGATACTGTATAATGATATTAAAACGTTAATGTTATTAGATGATATTTTCCCTCAGTTTCGAATACAATTGATTCAACAGTGATTACATTTGATATTTCTGAATGAATGAACATATTATTTCCGATTCATCCATCACGTTATCACCTCTAACTTTTTCTCGAGTCATAATTTATACTCAAGTTATGAAATCAGAAAGCGGATGCCACTGATAATGAATTCACATCTTCGAAAAATATTTCAGCTGTGAGCCTATTAATGTCAGGTGAATTCATAGCATGGTGGAAGTAAGTCACTTTGAATCGGTATTCAATTTTTCATGATCATAGGATCTTGATATACCTACATTGGTGATTTGATGATTCATCAGACGAGCTTCACTGACATACTGAAAAAAATTGGTGTTCGTTTTTATGTTTTTTTTTCATGTTCAACTTGGATCTGTATAATTTTGTGGCATTATCGGATGATAAAATTTTTGTTTTATGAATTTCAGAAATTAAAAAAAAAAAAACATTAGAATAACACAGCGGAAAAAAAAAGAAAATATTTTTTCTATTTAAAAAAAAAATGAAATTTTGCGTGAAAGTGAGTTATATTCTGATACACATTCCTGAGAACTTTCAGCTTGATCGGGTGAGCCATTCCAAAGAAAAAACCATGAACTGTGCTGAATTAGTACCACTCGGAGCAGTTTTTACCCATATTTCACTTAGATGTCACCCAATTGGCGAATGTGGACAAAAGTTTGGCAAAAAAGTCGACACACTATTACTATCCGCTCGTCCAACAATGCATATATGGCGTTTCCCAGTAGAAAGCATCCGTAGATTCTACATTGTTGATGGAATGTTGATGTACTGATTTGAAATAATCTTCATTTTTGTGAATATAAATGTTTAAACCCATATCAGGAGAATATATATATGTGACTGAAATCGCGATGGGATTCCAGCGATCATGTGAAATTATTCCTGAATATATCACCTATGAATCACATTGAATGGATGTCTCGAAAACTAAACATTCATTAAATATTGTAGATTACATCCTAAATACTATCATAATATTATATTATATTATATTATATTTGAATATTATATTCTACGCGTGAGCGAATACATTTACCTAATGACTATCTGAAACAATTCAATTGAAGTGGTAGAATCACCCCTGTAGTGCCTAATCCGAACGATCCCACGTTTCATCCATGGCCTCAATTTTTTTTCAATCATTTGTTGAGGAACAGTGGTTTTGTATCAAGTTTCGATGATGTTGAAAAAAAAAATCAAAACGGAATGAGATAATGAATATTACTGGGAAAAATAGTAATCACCCGGTATGATTCGATTAAAAAAATTACTCTATATTGGAATATCAACCAAACTGGAATAACGGTTACTGTGTTCCGTCATGTGACCTGGTTTCCAGGAGAACAATCCACTCTAACGGATCAATTGTTGGATTCAGGAAAAATTCACACATTCCGTGGGGGTTGTGGCTTTTCATTTGTGTCAGTGTGAAACACATAATTTTTCATGGAAACTTGTGTAGTGAAGGGGCCTAACTCTCATTTTTTTCTAAATGAAGCTCGATTTCGAAATCAACGTGATTATTCATTTCCACACAATGAAAAAAAAATCCTCGAAAATCATGGCTATAAAAAAATTGCTCCACATGATTTTCTGGTTTTGTCTCTATTCCCGTGTCATACCAAATGTTCATTCAAACACCTATAAACACTTCAGTGGTGGTTTAAAGTTGTATAATCTCCATGGAACATCCTCAATTGCTTACACAGTTTATCGTTCAAATATCCCGTTCACCATGTTTCAACTTATAACACAAAACTCTCCATATAAATCAGTCCCTGCATTCAACTTCACGCAACAATATTCCCTAACGAACAAAATAGAATTAGAGTCCATCTTAAGCTCAGGTCTAGGATATCTTCGTGAACATTTAAGTCTCTACGTCTTGTCTTTATGGTCCATGAGGTCCTATGCCACATTTACCCCAGTTATTACACGTCCAGAAGGGGTGGCAAGTCCTATAAACCCAATTGTCACCCCTTTAAGAAGCCTCACCATCTTCCTTTTCCCCACCCAGTTTGCAACCCAAACCATCAATGAGCCGCAACCCGACGTAGATCCTTTAATCCGCCAAATGGGCTATAACCCGTTTCAGCTGGCACACAAATCTAGCTTTATTTCACGGAATTCAGAATGTACGACTGCATAACTGTAAGATATTTCAGCGAGTATATTTGTATTTCCGAACGACATTCCGTATCTTATGGTGTACATGCAAGATTAACAATATGCATTGCATTTTATATTATAGCAAACTGATAAATAAGTATTCTGGATCGCTCACAGATATTTTTAACAAAACATAGAATTCATTAGGATTATGCTACAAAGTCGAAGATATGGGACGGAGTGATTGCCAACTATGGAGTAGACTGAGGTCTATCTATAGTAGATTTTATCCCGAATGAATGCCAAAATTATGTCCTGGATAGTGACACAGCGGAACAAATAATAATCCGACAGAGCTAACATTCAAGATGTGACAATTCAAATTTTGGAATCTCCCTACGATAACTTGTAATTCAAACTCAGATTCCTTGTTCATGGAGGCCGTATCAGAATACACGGATGATGATGCTTTCCAACCGACCATTGATTCTACTGAGAGGAGATATTACCAATCAGATCACAGATATTATCAGAGGCACCCATTTCTGGGTGAGAATATGGGCATTTTGAATGGAAAAGTAGTCGAAATTGGCCGAAACTCAGTGAAAATGGTAGCTTGGAGACTTGATGATTCATCTCCATGGAATCCTCCTCGATTATATACAATGTTTATCATGAAGTTCGAATCAAACTTTCTCAAATTAGAATCATTTCCGAATTAATTTTTGACTCCAAATGCTCGAACGATTTAATTACTCCACATGTAAACACGAATCAGATTCATCATGATGATATAGAATACGATCTGATTGATGTTTTGGATTCTGTCGTGGTTCCCATTGAGACATTCACATACTGATATATATACTCGTTTCGGTTACGTTGAGGAAATAATATATAATTCATATGCAATGAATCATATACTGTAGGTTTGTGTGATCAAATAAATCATATCATATCTATGGATTAACCAAATACAGACCCCGATACATCATTTCTTCATCCCTCTTCAGCACGTATCGCAATCGTACAGACGACGAATTTACGTTCCACCATCGAACAAATAATTCAGGAGATCAAAATGTTCATCGCGTTCAATTATCGATACTTTGTGTCCCTTGGGGAAACAAAAATCATCAAAGGTACGATCGAACCGAATAATTTGCTTCGATCAGTTTCAAAAAGATTATTTATTCACACTTCATTTGATTGACTCGTGATATCTGTTGATCTTGGTGTGGGTGTGATTGAAGTTGCGTGAAGCGCGTTGCGGGGGAGAGATAAGCGCGCGGGGCCGCATGACATGTCTAGAGGGTGACAATCCCCACTCCCCCTCCTGTCCGATAAAACTCAGTGGTAGTGTGTTATTTATATGATTGCGGTGAGACTCACTGGTCTGATCCTCAACAGGATATTTATGGTCATCAACTATTAATCACTGTCATACTTCATGAGCATGGTTATTGGGGACTCAACGTTGAAACAGGCACTATTACTTTGATTCAGTTCTGAGTTCTTAGTTTGTGATCCCAAAGTACTCGAGAATCATTGTTGATTGTCATTGATGCTTGAGATAAATCTGGTTCCATCTGCACAATCTAGACTTTCTCATAATATATATATATATATATATATACATATATATATATATATATATATATATTTATATATATATATATATATATATATATATATATATATATATATATATATATATATATATATATATATATATAAATATATATATTCATACATACTTATATATAAATAAATATATATGTATATGTATATATATATATATATATATATATATATATATATATATATATATATATACCCATATATATATATATATATATATATATATATATATATATATATATATATATATATATATATATATATATATATATATATATATATATATATATTTATATATATATATATATATGAAATCCATATAAGCTGTTGAATTTTTTCTTCTTAATAACATCGAAACTTGATACAAAATCATTGTTCCCCAATTGAGGCTATGGATGAAAGATAGGATGGCTGATGTTGGACTGGATCTGATAGATTTTATCACTGGGCAAAGTGAAGTGTATATGTCTGTGTTGATGAACGATCGAATTTTGCCATATTGCATGGATGGATCAACAAATTATATCAGCTATTGTTCTTAATATCTGAAGCATTGCCCGAAATATCAACGGATTATATCCCAATACTCGCAACAGAGCTACGGTCCTGACTGGTGGTAAACAAATGGATTCAGCCGGTTTGTTATCATCATCTGTAATGTGATTACACGTCAACATTCTGTGTCACGTGATGTACGCACTTCAATATCGATCTCTTGTCAATGTCGTGACACTTCTCGTCGGCTGAAGAGCCTTCTAGTCAAGTATTTGATTCAATGCTACCATTCATAGGTGATCGACATTCATTCCTGTGTCGATCGCACTGGAGTGTACTGTCATTAATTAGTTCATTGTAAACAAGCCTTCTCAATTAACATGGGAGATTATTATGGTCACTGTGTGTGTTACGGTCATCAGTGATAGTCTGATTAGTGACTGTCAGTACCAATGCAAGGCCAGAGAATCAGATTGAATTGAATCGACGTCGTGAATGAAAGTTTCAATCGAGAGTGTGGTAGTAGATTCAGCGCAATATCAGTTTTTTGACGGTGAATGTCGATCAGTAGGCCCATGAGATATCAAAAAAATCATAGTGAAGGAGAATTCGATATTTTCCATACACTCAATGAAGTTCGAGTCGTGACTAAATGCAACTAATATCTCCCAATTGTTGAACGTATCTAAAAACATATCTCCCAGCTTGATATATCCTGCGATTTGACGATATGAGTGAAATAGTTCTCACTTATACCATCTTGAAAGATTCGAAAATATTCATGTTTTTAGAATTCTGATACATCATCATTTGGAAGTTGAGGTTCAGAAACTTACATCAGGTCGAGTCGATTCTCATTCACTCAAGATTGAGCGAGTGGGGTAGACCGTCAAGTTGAACTCAATCGTTCTTGTGTGTCCATCTAGCACTGAGTTCGGTTTGTGTTATTCTTCATGATTGGGTTTTAGCGTGGGCATGGCTCATTCTTTCAATACTTACATATTTCGACCTGCACAGTCTTGAGTTTTGCATGAATCAAAGATTATCCAGTATTTTCAACAATATTTCCGAAATGAAAAACATTCGAAGTCGTGTATTAAAGTTCATCTCAAGACTAAACGATAACCATGAATTGATGACCTTCGAAAACCATCTCAAAGAAGTAAACATGCTATTTCTTAAGAAATTAATTTTCATGCAATATGGTAGACATGAATACTTCTGAGTTAGTGATTTTCAATGCATCATTGAGGCTTCGGCTGTTTCAATTGGCCAAATTGAAACCTTCTTTCATCAGGACCATACAATAACAAAAGGGATTTTATTCTTAGTCCATTACTTATCATAACTCTTCACCAGTTTATTTAAAAACCGTTGAATTTTGTCATACTCATTGTGGACAACTGAAACAATTCTTACTCAATTAAATACTTGAAACTCTCATGAATGTTATATTGAGGATTAGGTTGTGCATTTGTATTCTCTATTTGGTCGTTCTATCTTAATCTAATTTTCTATTATTGATTATTGCATGGTTGGAATTAATATTATGTAGGTGGTGAGGCAAATGTTGTTACGAGACTTTCGCTCTATTTAGTATTTTTACTACTTATACAGTGCACAAACTGTATAGAAACCTGATAATTGAGTGTACAAATATCATCACATCCAATGTATCCATGTATTCGGGAATTCTAACACTCTTTGATAATATGTTTTCAAGTTGTTATCGATGTGGAGAAAAATATACACAATATCAAAACATTCAATCAAATTCACAATCATGACACTGGAAAGAACGGTGATTCATATCTACAAAAATGCTCGTCAAAACTGACCTAGAGCAACTCTAATCATTCGAAATGCAGACTTCATCACAAACTACCAGGAGCAATGAGAAATTTCAAATCATTATCGAAATTTGAAATTGAATCAAAAAACTTTGTATGGGTGAATCTCATTATTCCCTGGATGGATACTTGTCAACATGGTAATGTTGGTTCGGAATATCTTCCAAAAATATACCGAGTATAAATAGTTTGTTTCAAATTGACTGACTTATCTCAATCAAGATGCAATACATCAAAAAGAATAACCAACATCCTGTCTCGATATCCTTCAATAACAAAATGTGAAATGTTCATATTTGGGTGGTATTGTATATGGATTCAATGGAGACGGTGGATATATCATTATTATTATTATCATCATTATCATTATTGTTATCTCCATCTTGAATATTGAAATCTTGGGAGAGCGAATCTGTATGTTCGTAGCGTGCGTGCGTACCTGTGTTCGTGCCTGCATGCGTACGTGCGCGCTATATAATATGCCTGGTGGGGCGGGAGCTTCGGTTGCTCTAATCGGGCGGCAGTGTCGAATAGGGGAAAACGAGGAGGTAAGGAAACCATCGAGTGGGGGCTGCAGTTCGGCCACGCGAGGATTTCGGCTCTGGTTACTCCCCATTTACGCATTGAATCTCGTAGAAGGCAAGACAGAAAACGAGTCACACATTATATAAATTCTGCAACCCATTTAATTCATTTCACCAGAACCACACAATTCCGTTCAAATATATATTGAATGTTCGAATACTCGAAAATTGGTAACTTATCACTGAACTAATTGGCACTATTGCACACCTCAACTTGGCCCCATCATCAATATATATACTCAAAGCCACTAACGTGTTCACAACTATACATCATTCAGTTCATAATCATGGCATGTCGTATACGACGGACACAACCTGCTAGTTTTATATGATGTTTCATACCTCATATCACAATTGTAACCATTCAGGTCGAATGAAGAAGTCATATTCCTTCCTTATTGAATATTTCCTCCACTTTGTGTTGAGAATGTTACATCATGTTCATTGTCTAATATCATATTGATTAGAGTGCTGGTGTTATTTTTCACTGATATTCAATAAATGCTCCATTTTGAAATATGAGTAGCTGCCATATTGAATGACACGCATATTGCTGAATATTGTCTGTGAATGAGAAAACATACAAAATTGTTGGGTAACAAATAAATCGAATCAAGCAGTAATCCAATATTAGAGTAACCGGATTAGGGAATACAGATTGCGAATCGTCATTGCCAGATAATGTACAGATGTAATGAAAGATGTAGTATGGGTGAAACTGGTTAAGTCATGAAAGGTTCTCACTTTTTTTTCTGTCAGCCCTCGAGCAGTTCCTATTCAGAATATAATAAAATCTCTCACAAATATTCTCTTTACCTACAATCAACTTTATTTCAGATATCAAATGCAATTAACCGGTAATAAAAGACGAATGTGGTCTTGCTCGGATGAGATATCTCTATATTTCAACTCTCTTCAATTGCAACTCTCACGTGTACCGCCTTTGTTCAAGTTTCTAATCGGATTTAACGATCCTTTGAAATGACAAGAAAGATATGAAGAGGTTAGATATAATCTCTCGACTCTCGGAGCTAGATTGCCAGAGACTTAAGTCACGTTCCTCTATTTGCAGTTGAATAGGGAATTCTGTAAAATGTTATTATTATGATAATGGTGAAATTTAATGATGTCAAGAGAACGAGTTTTTTATTAGATATACACAAAGTGAAAACATACCAAGTAACAGCTGAGTTGAAGTGTTCATGAATCTTGTTGCGAATTAATTGGTTCTTTAATTCATCGAAGTTATTGAAATATGTTGTTTCTATCCATGTCCGAATCAAAGGTATGGAAGTGATGTTTTCATATTGATTTCACTGGGTTTGATGATGCACTGATATCAGAACTATAGGATCTATTGACATCGGATGAATGATTAGAAAGAGAAGATGAGACAAAAGTTTCTGAGGTAATGATAAGGGTAATAGGCAGTGGGAAGAAAGCGATCGTGACCTAAATTGTAGGAACCATCTCGGCCATCACCTAGACTACAGAGGTGAACCACAAAAAAGCTCATTATAAGGATGGTCGATGACGCGGCTTAAAACTAGGCCCAATCTCTATCCTCACCTCCATAGTTATATAGAGAACGAGCGCGTCACCGCTGTGCTAATAGTGCCGATATATTTGAGAAACAGTTCCATCCTATTCTTATACATTGATTCATATTTCAAATCTGCGTTCATACACAGTACATATTCATTGTTTCGGTGTATACCATAAGAAGGAGGATTTGGATGAGAGATATCCTTCGAGTTCAACATATGACACGAATTTGTAACTTACTCTGTTCCAACACCCAAACATTATCTTGAGAAATACGGAAACATGGCAACAACAAAAGATACCTGAAAGTTCGTACTTTGGAGTGTTCCAACATTTATCTGGCCACGCTAATTATCATATCGCGATGACTGTGACCAAACGAGGTCAGCATACAAATAACAGAAATGAGTTTAAAACGCCTCACAAAAGTATGAAAGTGAGTTCAAAAGTAGCAATGTTTTTCCTAAGGTGGAACACGTAACGTGAAGATACACAATAATACTTGTTCGAAGAGTTCACGTATTATAATGCTTGGCTTACATCGTTGTACACATAAACACGAGTTGTTAAAACTTTCGAAACGTTCACCACGAGAAGTTGCGTATAAAATAGAAGTTAATGATAAGTCTTGTTGCCTTGTTAAACTCCTTGTAAGAAGTGGGCTACAAATCGCTGACAGAAACACAGATAGATCGACATGAGAAACAGAAAAGTGTATGGTGATATTTGAATGGTACGATTATTTCGAAAATACCTTTCAGTTCCGTATCTTGCACCAATTTCATCACAGTCCATTGAATGGATACAATCAATATATATTGTGTTTCAATTTCAAAGTGCTGCTATAAGAATTGATCACGGAACTTTTCAGAGCAGTACAGTTCAACAATTGAAATAACCCAGTCAAAAATTTTATGAATGAACAATTAATGTATACTCGTCGAATTGATACCAACTTCACTGTGATCGAATATTTATCTTTTTCTATCCTATCAGAAAAAAAATTCGTTTTCAATCCGTAAAAAGCGTAGCGATAACTCCATTCCACTCTTATGCAGCATTGCCTGTGTTTTTTGTTGTTGTAAGCACTGCACAGATCGCATGGTTCGACTGATCAACATGAAACTTTTTTGTATGGGCGAACTCTTAAAACTTAAAACTGTATAGATTTTGGAATGAATCGGTTGGATATATTTTGAGAAATATCATGTCAAAGTTTTTGAATACCCCATGAGATTGGGCTGGGCAAGAAAATTTGAAAAAATGGAATCTTTCTGGAAAAAAATCTCTGAATTTTCACACATGAATGATACACATTATCACGATTTGTAAGCAATAATTCTAACCAGCCGTTTTGAAAAAAAATTCAAATAACTGATTTTATCCATCAAATATATCCATCCGCAACCGGCAAAGTTGTTCGGCAAACGCAACATATGCGTTGTAAGATGATCAAGATATCCGAATAAGGTATGAAAGTCGTTGAAGTAGTTCTACCCTTGCTACTTGATCGACTCTGGTATTCTACACATCTTGATATCTGAATGAGGTACATAAGTCGTTGAAGTAGTTCTAGCTTTCCTACTTTATCAAATTCGGTATTCCACACACCTTGACGCATATAAAAATACTTCATTGTTAGGCAAATATTGAATCTAGAAACCAGTGAATCTCGGCAAACCAATTCTGTCATCATTTTTATGATATATTTGATGATAAAGACAGCTTTTTTCTTCCGATGTTTTTCCAGAAGCACAACTTCCAGGTATGAGATTGATGAACAAGAATGAGGGCATGAAATTGGAGAGCTTGTGTATAGATAATTTCAATGAAGTATTTGTATATGCGTCAAGATGTATAGAATACCAAATTTGATGAAGTGGCGAGGCTAGAACTACTTCAACGACTTATGTACCTTATTCAGATATCAAGGTGTATAGAATACCAGAGTCGATCGAGTAGCAAGGGTAGAACTACTTCACCGACCCTTATTCAGATATCTCGCTCATCTTACAACGCATATGCTGCGTTTGAGTAGTATTCTTGAACAACACATGGTCTATATGGAAATTGAGCTGACATAATGGATGGAGTGGAAATTCTCAAATTTCTTCGCTTGAAAGTGTGAAGAAATGAGTTACCAGGAAGACTATTCTCATTTCACGAATAATACGGTCCGTATATTCAGACGGATCTGTAGAGTGTATCACTATGAATGAGTGATGAAATATTGATGTAACACGTCCTTATCTTTCTCAAATCAAGTGATAGAAATACGTACTGATGGATGCGATTTGGAGCGATCGCAAGAGTCTCGAAGTGAGTTCAATTAAATTCAAGATGACTTCAAGTTCAAGCTGAGATCGAGTCTATTCGAGCAAGTTCATTCACAAAAACTGTACGACTCAATTCCACAGTTCATTGTATTATGCTCAGATTTTGAAATTTATTCGATGTGTTTTTGAGAGAATGGAAAGATCACGAGGCTACGGAGAATTCGACTGCGAAACTCATGTTGAGATCCATGAATTTGAATATCACTCATTTTCAAATGATGAAAAATTATCCATCAGTGAATCAGTAATTCATTTTCCTTGAATGCGTCTCAAGCAAGCAAAATTTTTATCATCATCTAACTCGTAGCATAATACAGATATTTAGAGTTTGAGTCAGTCGTTGCAATTACTTTGACGATTAATGACAAGATTTTTTGTTCAGATCATCCACATTCATTCGAAGTGATGGTTATGTTACACATTTCAATCATGAAAGCAAGAAAATATCCCTAGAATTTCAGTTTTTGATCACAAATCAGTGTTGATTTGTCAGCTCACACTTTTATGTTATATGGTTTCCACAATTATAAGAAAAAACATGCCTTCTCCGTATTGGAATGAGAATGTCATACAATAAATGTATTGACTGCATTTATAGACATAATCGGCTCATATACGCGTGAATTATTGTGTACTCGTTTGATCTGCTTCTGATTGGTCTTTCAATATTCATTCTCTGTCACCTTCTTCTCTTCGAACGATAACGTTCTATTTGTAACTTCAGTGCTAAGACGAGCGGATAAATCTCAGAATCAGACCCCGGGAACAACATGTGTCAACTTACATATGATGTCGGTTTTATAAGGTGCTTCACACTTCGAGCACAGAAGAAACATACTAATACGATATGTCTCAATATTATTTCTACTAAATAAATGAACTGATCGATTCGAGGAAATTATCCATATACAAGCTCTCCAATTTCATGCTCTCATTTTTGTTCATCAATCTTATACCTGGAAGGTGTGCTTCTGAGAAAGCATCGATGAATATGATCAGAATCATACATTTCAAACATATTTCTCAATAATTGAACCTAATTCCAAGTTGATAATACTTCATCAAGCTGGCTCAACACTCGGATATATAAATTTAAAAAATACGAGGACCGATAATATTTGCTCGAATATTTGATAGATTCGTGATCGAATGATCAGGATGTGATATACTTTTGTGGTAGTCATACATCCACCCATGAGACTGATTGCACGACGATCTTCCGAAACTTCAATGAAGTTATGTGTTCTATCTTAATCATGATTCAAATTCAAATCAGTATTCAATAGAATCGATAATTATCATTCTCTGTCGTTTGACAAGATAATTACACTATGAATGAAGTCACCGATTCGTCAGTCAATACGCCCAGTTTCAACAAATTCCAATACAACCCACGATTATTGTCCCCGATCCAGCCATTGTGCGGGACGCCGTGTTTGAACACTGACCTGGCAATAATACAAAGGAGGTTTAATTGTTTTCGACGATGATTAATCGTTGTTGTGCTATTACCCGCTCTGTGGCGCACATTCTCATGTTTTGCTTTGTACCTATAGTATATAATTACATCGCCCTTTATTAGTCCCCCCATCTCCCCCCCCCCAC
>OZ023334.1:19623787-19716287 GCA_964007535.1 Brachyptera risi
TGGAAAGCTTATTTTTTCAAAATAGTATGACACCAGCATATAGGCATATAGGCTGTTGATTCCACCTCATTACTCATATCAAGATCAAAAATAATACCTGGTTGCTTAGACTTCTCGAACTTTCACCAAAAACCTGATTGGTTGCTTAGACTTCTCGAACTTTCACCAAAAACCTGATTTCGAATGAATTCGAATAAAAAATACCGTCATCTTAGCCGGAATTGATTTCAAAACGATTGCAGTTAATTTGTCTTGGGCCCTGCTCATACTTGGATGGATATGCCTGCCACGGCTTGACAAACCTGTATATGTCTATGCTATAACTGAGAAATTCAATATGAAACTGAGTATTTTGATATGGTATATATATATATGTGTGTTCCTTCATTGAAAAATATAAGAGTATAACGGATCCAATTCTCATGGATCCGAACAAAATGATAGCATTTTTTATTGCTATACATTATTGTTTGCTCAATGATGATGATGATTATTGTTTGCTAACAACCCCACCAACAGCTAGGTTATACGGGGGTACGAATGACCAGGTGATTATGAAACTATGAAGTGATGATCAGTGATAGGACATTCACAAAAACCCATGACTTATGCGGGATTCGAACCCACGCCCAACGGTGACTTCAGTTTCTGAAGCGGTGCCTCACCTAACCGAGCTACCGAGGGTGGCGAATTATTTGCCCAACGAGACCTCAACGACAGCAAGGTTATTTGAGAATGGTGAGCGTACAGAACGTGAACTTGTGGGAAATTTTAATTCTCGAAAATTTAATCAGGTATCCAACAAATTGGAATTCTGATGAAATGAAAAATACACTTTCTGAAATCGGCACGTGATTGACAACGCTGACGATTGGGCGCGTGCCGATCGCTCATCCGCAGTTAGTTGCCTCGAATTTCCGTACTTCTTATGATATCTCTGATGATGAGGTTATTTTTTGCAAGTAACCTCACAGTGCATTCTACATCATCCACTACAATTATTGCGTTCGGAGGTTCAAATTTCAGTTCAAATATGTCAACTTCATTCAATCCTTGTTCGTTTTCCATCGACTTATTCTCAATTCATCATTACCTCAATTTAATATTCAAATATTCACATCATTCTGAGATGAATTGTGCGGCATAATTTTGAATTGTTATTCCGATATTATATTCTGTTCATAAATCAACATCAAAGTTCATGAAGTTGAAGATTCATGAAAGTTTTGGTGGAGGTGCCAGGTTGGTCATAGTTGTGATAGGGTGATCAATAATGGGTTCGATTGCTGGCATGATATTGAAATATCACTGATGTGTATTAAAATACACTGCAAACAAAATTTCTCATCACCAAATCATAGTCATAGTCAAATAATCAGGTCAATTAATCAGCAGAAATAGACTCATGAAGAATGGATATCCATTGAGAGATATCACTGCGATCAATTCAGCTGCACGAGTTGCATATATACTCAATATTCATATAAAGTTTGATATATCACATAATCATGCACATTTCTCGAACATTTTTGATACATCAATCTTCACTCTCTCACAAATGTTCACGCTTCAAGTTCGTGTGAACCCTTGTCTGTGAATTTTCAGAACAAGAGGCTGATTTTCAACGTCCATGTATATAGTATAGTATAGTATCAGTATATATATATATATATATATATATATATATATATATATATATATATATATATATATATACATAGTAAATATTTATATATATATATATATATATATATATATATATATATATATATATATATATATATAATATATATATTTATGTATAGTATAGTATGATATCATGTATATATTATAGATGTGGTGTCAGATATCAGAGCACACTGCTCACAAAACTTCCATGAAAATTTGATTACATAGTTTTGAATCTTCGAATTCGATTTTGGTATCAATCAGATCAGTTGAGGTCAAAACTGATGGGATTTGGCGGAACAGTGGAACAAAGTACAGAGATTTCATAAAATCTCACTTTGCTGTGAGATCAAAAAATAAGAGTAGATATATTTGGATGATTGAGAGAATCTTCACTGATATACCAACGCCACTATATCATCATCACAACTTCACTATGGCACCATCAAGCTGCAGATATGACACTGACTCCTGTTCAGAAATTTCAGTATGAGAAATTAGTTGGTGAGAATTTTGTGTCGACCTACATAGATCATTCATTTGAGGCACCGCTCCAGAAGCGAAGTCACCGTTGTGCGTGGCAGGGTCTCGCATGAGGCATTATGGCGTCACTCATTATGAATCTTTATCAATATTTCTATCATGCTCATACCTAACCTCGAATGAGGTAGCAGTTGTTGAGGCGTCAATCCAAAGTTGAGCTATATACACTCATTTCTCGATCACGGTGAGAATGAATGATGCACGATCCATTGAAGTATTGCACAAGCATGAAAACTGGACATTTTTATTCATAAACGTTGACACAATAAACATGGCTTGTGAAGTTGCCTACGCAATGATTCCGAAGTTGATGCAGAAATGTAAAATGGTCTCTCGTTTCTGCTGGCTCCGAACAGCAAAAGCTAGCGATCGCTCTCGACTGGTCTTCATTCATATTGAGTTTAACGACGCACTCTACTGATGACCACGATCTATCGGCGTCGGTGGAAAATATATAAGATGATCGGATGAAATTGGATGAATGTTTTTATCAGATGCTGTCATATAGTAGGAAGGAATTGGGTATGGCCTGTTGATGAGGAATCATCCCAGTATTTACATGAATGACTGAGAGAAACCACGATGAACCTTGTCGAGATGGTCGACTATGGCGGAAATTGATGACGGTCCGAATGATGGTTTGATGTATCAATCACTTGGCCACACGTATCAGTCTCCAGACTAATAATAATGAGAAGAAGTTGCGATCATCTTGAATTGTGTTCTGTCTATATACAAAACATGACTCATATTGATTATTCTTATGCATGAATGAAATCTCGAGTGTGTATTTATCTCACCGATATAGTATAAGACTTGGTGTGGAGATGAGAAGTCAATGAAGAGCTTCCGAAATGATAGTTTCACTGAGATGATGATCTCACCTCGATGCTAACTGAACTGATGATACTCTGCGTGTAAGAAGCGCTGATGTTATACTTGCCAACGACTCATGTGTTTTCCCACTTTTCATCTTCAGCTCTGAAGACGTCACATCACTTGGATCGATGTGGGATGTAACTAAAGAGAAGTAGGAAAGAGGGTAGGAAGAGGGGGTGAGAAGAGTGAAAAAAAGAAAGGAGCTTGATGAAAACATGTTTTCGTCTGATAACCTCCAATACTAATGTTGGAACATAGTTCTTGTCAGAGCATGTATATGTATATATATATATATATATATATATATATATATATATATATATATATATATATATATATATATATATATATATTTATATATATATATATATATATATATATATATATATATATATATATATATATATATATATATATATATATATGTATATATATATATATATATATATATATATATATATATATTTATATATATATATATATATATATATATATATATATATATATATATATATTTATATATATATATATATATATATGTATATATATATATATATATATATATATATATATAAATATATATATATATATTTATATATATTTATATATATATATATATATATATATATATATATATATATATATATATATATATATATATATGTATATATATATATATATATATATATATATATATATATATATATATATATATGTGAATATATATATATGTATAATATATATATATATATATATATATATATGTATATATATATATATATATATATATATATATATATATATATATATATATATATATACATATATAAATATATGATAATAATAATAATAATTTGAGGTTGAAATTCCCCTCATTTGAGAGTGTGAGTGAGCCTATACATCAGGTGTGTTCACGAAATGCCCACGAAGCCTTATTCAGGCTCATCTGTGAACCAAATACGAAAAAATACAATGTTCATGAAGTATGAATTATGGTGAGACGGTAAAAACGAACAATCAAGTTATGATAATAATGGTGATAATGATGATAATAATAATGGTTTTCATCACGGAGACTGTACAAACAGTATTATCGTCATGGATCACATATATAGGCCTATATATGATAAGCATTATCATATATATATATATATATATATATATATATATATATATATATATATATATATATATATTATATATATATATATATATATATATTATATATAACGTATATATATATTATATATATATATATATAAATATATATATATACTATATATATATATATATATATTCATATAATATCTATATATATCTATATATATATATATAAATATATATATATATATATATATATACTATATATATATACTATATACTATATAATATATATATATATGTATATACATATATATATATATATATATATATATATATATATATATATATATATATATATATATATATATATATATATATATATATATATATATATATGTATATATATATATATCTTTATTCATAGATACATGAGAGGAAACATTCTCTTAACATGTTCCATGAGTATGTTTCTCCTCATAAGTGTTACTTAGAATACGATATAGAGAAACTTATTTGATCCCTGCTTTGTACTCTTGTACAAGTAATCAGACGATCTTGTTTTCAACATTCCACTCCTGAGATGATGAAAACTCTTGACAATTAACATTAAAAGCGAGCAGAACTTCAATATGGCATCCGATGTCAGTACTTGTGCGAACGTATATGGCTTTGCTCTCAGTGCCAGAAAGTTAATGAAGTAATCAAATAAGTTTTTATGTTTCATCAACTTCAGAGTTTTTGTACCTCAAATGAACTGTATCTGAACTGTACTTTGAACTTGAACTGTCTCTTGAATGAGTGTTCTAATTGTTGTGTCATCATTGGGGACAACGACCCCGGATAGACTCTCTTTCGGAGCATGAGAGATTATCATTCCATCTCCAGCCTGTATTGATAGTTCAGGTATTGTGTTACTTTAATATTGCATTGACAACATTGATCCAGAATATATTCTATCAAATACTGATCTAGAATCCATTGATCTATCATTTCTCATGAAATTAGTATAATTATCATTTTACAAAATTTCACTCATATTGCTCACCAGTTGATCTACAAATGATTGTAGCATCAGTATTATTTCATATCCGTAACATTGAGCCTATGTACTTTCACCCCATTTGGCAATAATCCATGTACTTTTCTTCCTCCTCCAAATCCTTTCCCAAACACAAGCTAATTGGCTTATGTGAGTTTCATTATTTTCATTTTTTTTTCATTTTCAACTTCATCAGTTATTCCTATGACTATCAATAACGTAACGGGATAAGCAACATGGCGGTTTCCTTTCACACCATGCGTACATCAAAGGGATGCCGCCTCACAAATGTTATGATGATTTGCTGGTATTGTTGTATGTTGATCTATACAAGTAATAGATGTAATGCAATCTGTGAATCCAGCTCTTTCCAACTGAATTAAACAATATTGGGATACATTTCATTTGAATTAGCCAATCTGAATTTAAAATACGTCTGTAAAAGCATTAAGTCCCCGAGTCAAGAGCCCTACTGCTATATTTACCATTTGATAAATGGATAATTACTCATCATCTACAAGAAAGATTAAAATCAATGCAATTGTACAACTATATACTATATATTGAAATACGAGCCTAATACGTACGATTTGATTTGAAATTGCGAATCTCACAAATGTACACGAAAGCGCGCTGATTCCATCATGGTGAAAACGGCCTAATGTTAAAAGGATAGGACTTATGCCGTGTTGCTTATCCCGTTACGTTATTGATAGTCATAGGTTATTCATAATCGTACTCAATTTCTATGTACATGTAGAGTAATCACTTTTTTTTGTTGTGAGTGTGTGTGTACCATTTCTTTTCGCGTATCAATATATTGTATATCATTATTATTATTCATGATTTGGATTGGGTTTCAATTTAAAAATTGAAAATTAGAAAATTTGTTCGATTCAGAATATACTGTATCGAAAATAATGATTCTCATTGAATGAGTGATTTGGAACAAATCTAGAATATCGTACAAGATTATACCAGATTCACTCATTGCGAAGCATGCTGTTTGATACTCGTGGAAGATGTGAGCGGAGCTGCACAAGTAGTTTTCCCTCAACTCGAATGTCTGTTGAGCCATTTTTCTGTTCATCCAAAGTTCATCAGGCGACCAATGCCCAATTGTTCACTTTCAAAAGTACTGTCGGATTGGAATGTGACAACAGTTATGGATTCATAAATATGAATATATATTTATATATATATATATATATATATATATATATATATATATATATATATATATATATATATATATATATAGGACAATATGGTTGTCACTTGTTCACAGTATGACAATCACAATCAAGTATCAATAATGAACAAAATCAGTTCAACAATTACAGAAAACTATCACTGAGTGAAAACATCAAAATGAGAAATGACTTTATCAATATTATTTCGAAGTGAAATGATTGAAATTCGTGGGAATAATTGATAATAATTAAATAGTCGATGAATCATAATCATAAGGAATTGTATAGGACACAATGGAGGAGAGATGGATTGAACAAATCGCGTGGCTTGATGAAACAACTGAGAAATTATTGAACTTTCAATATGTGAACTTTTGCTGCATAGAGATCAGATTGAAATCTCGGCCATTGAGCTGTTGATTATCCAATTGAAATCATTCAAATAACGATGCACGGTGGATATGTAAAGATGATAACAGCATCGATTATATTCGATCCGTATTGTATGGTTATGACTCTAACAATCATCAAATTGAAATTATCCGATTAAAAAGTTTCTCCATCCAACATTCGAAACCAATGTACGTAGTTATTGATGAGAAATACACTGAATTATGAAGATGTCAGGAATTCGATTAGGAACAACGCTTACACTCCATTGAATTATATAACCATCACTTTTCTGATGGATTCACAAGGTCGATAATTACGACATTGTCACTGTATGGTAATCTAGATTCTAGATGAGAAAATGGCGCGAAGTTCCGACAAAAGAAACTGGAAATTTGAAATGGTAAAGTCTCTATTAATTCACATCTAACGTTGATTTATGTCGACAGTTGTTTGAAATTGCTCCTACATTTTTATGTCTGGAAAGAAAAAATCGCTTACTCACCGGGCGAACACACACGCACAAGATTTGTCACTACTTCTTCGCCCACCCCCTCCTTTTTCTTCCTCTCTCCTCCCTGTTCACCCTCCTCCTTTCTTCCTTTCTCAATCCTCATAATCAACTCGTTTTCACAGCGATTTCTCCGCGGGGTTTCGAAACTAAGTTCATCTTTTCGTGACTGCTGTGAACTCGGTCGGGTTAAACAAGTTCAAATATTAGAATTAACAACTTTTCTACTCAACTCTCAACTTTTGAGTTCACAAATTGTAACAACGCATTCAACTACGGGCAAAGTCAATATTATACATTTTTCATTTCGAGCGTCGTCATTTATTGTTATGAAGAATGTATATATTCATATATATATATATATATATATATGAATATATATATATATATATATATATATATATATATATAAATATATATATATATATATATATATATATGTATATATGTATATATATATATATATATATATATATATATATATATATATATATATATATATATATATATATATATATATATATGTATATATATATATATATATATATATATATATATATATATATATATATATATATATATATATATATATATGAGTGTATGTAGGTGAATGTGTGTGTGTAGTTTGGAGAGAACCAAGGTTCGCCGTGGAAATGCGCCGAGCTGTGTGACTTGTCTCGGAGATTTATTGCCAACATCACGATGTTGTTGCAAGGCATCTGAAGACAAATAGCATTTGTACCTCGCATCGTGCTCTCACCTTTTGTTAGCCAGTTTTTATTGCCGATGACTTATTACCGTCAATAGAAGTACCGTGCATGCATAACTTGAACCACTGAAACACGCCTCATGTTAGTATCTATGCGGATATGACCACCCCACTGTACTTGTATTTATTTAAACTGGAAGTAAAATATTTCATAGTTACGTCAAATACGTTTATATAATACGTCATATTTATGAGGTGATCCTGACTTGAATCTCAACCTCACATTTCTTTTTGTGACTTTATTTCCGTAGCAAATATTATTTTGACATTTCTTTCCGGAGGTCATTAGATTTCATTAGTCCACATTTGACGAGTTCGAACATATCTTATATTCTCAATGATTCGGAAAACGCTACGCCATCTTATGTACGCGTAGCTAAGCTAGGAAAGTCGTTCAAGTAGAAAACGCTCGACGTAGCTACGCGTTTTTCTAGCGTCGATGAATGAGCTGTGAAAAATAGCACCGATGCCATTTCAACAAGTGTTCAAAATATTATTTTTTCTCATCAAATCTATCATCAACATTTTCTCTATTGTTCTCTCGAGAGAAATACGTACAGTTTCATAGCCAGTGGCCGAAAGTTTCTCGAAATTGACTTATTAAGTTGTGCAGAGTTCAACTGAATGAAGAAAAATCTTCTCGTCTGGCGTTGAAGAATGAACTCCTAATGAATAGTACTATATAATTCACAGTTTTGATCAGTCATCAAAACGGATCTGGAGACTATATCACCTGATCTCTATATGATAAATGACATGTAATATTCACTGATTTTACAAACATTTAGATTATTTTCTTCATCCTATTTAGATCATTGAACCGTCTCAGAACCTGTGACCAAACGTCATTTGATCACAATATCATTGCTGTAGACTAGCTTCGGAATCCTAATTAATCCCTATATTGCCTAGTTTGTACATTATCTAATCATCAGATACTGCGATATGTGTTGTGATTAGATGAGTTTAGAATGTGAATTGATTAATGAACATCGAGCATCGATTCCGGAACTGTATGAGTTCGTTCATTCTCTTTCAACTTATCAGCAGTGTGATAATCTTCCACTTTACAGCATCAAAATAGCTCTTCAAGTCATCTGAAGGAAAGCGAACCATATCAGACTATCAACCATCGATTATTTTGATATGGATTTTCGATTAAACACACAAAATTGCAACTCGATATTATCTAAATTCCATTATTTATACCCATTTAACCCCTTTAAGACACTTGGTTAAGAGGATAGGATCGGAAAATGTATATAATATGTGAAAACTGGATGAAATTGAAAGTACTGCGTGGCAATCGCCTCCGGCCGAAGTCTTGGTAGAGATTTCATGGGATTAATGTGACTTTAAAGAGAGGGATTTACTTTACTTTACGGTTTCCAATTTTGAAAGGATGCTGAAGTTAATCCTTTGGACGCCTCTCAACGTTTCACATTTAGTAGAATTAAATAGTTTCTCTCTCTCTCTCTCTCTCTTTTTCTCTCTCTCTCTCTCTCTCTCTCTCTATCTCTCTCTCTTTCTCCTTCTCTTGCTCTATATATGTCTCTCTCTTCAATGAGAATGATAAACTGTACATTATCTATTATATTTTATGTACTTTTGCATACGTTCTGTTATTATCCACACCAGTTTTAGTCGTCGAACTAGTCATCACAGTTCTGAAAGTGCGTCTACCAAAATGCGACATACCTTCTCAACATGCATGGAAGGGATTTTATAATTCATATTTTCGTATCACAATTTGATTCACGCTCCAAATGGAGTATGGACAGATATATTGACCGCCGATTGCATTGTTCACCCTGTCAGTATGCTTGTCCGATTGGACAATTTGTAATGGCTTAATATTATGATGATCCCATTTCACATTAACTGTGATGTCATCTGTGCTGTCTCGATGAAATGTTGTATGTGTATATTAGGTTCCAAAAACATGTTCAATTATTCTCGGTGCAATCATTCTGGATTTCCAGTAAGAAAAAAAAAGAATCAGATCCTGTACCAGCTCGTATTGCATGGTGAATCACCAATAATGCCACCGGACATTCTTGTTATGTTTTGATGTGGAGTGAATAGCAGCGTGACAGTGGAATAACATGGGAGAATATCATTTTTCATCATTATTTTTCGAAGCATTGGAAAAAAGTAATAAATTACATTCAAATCTGAATTTTGTCATAGTGGCAGCTGACTTGACCTGTCACGATCAGAGGAATCGGATGCAACAATGAGTTTCTTCCCGATACATGTTGAAGTTCAACTCTCATCTCTCTCTCTCTCTCTCTCTCTCCACATATATGTATATATATATATATATATATATATATATATATATATATATATATATATATATATATATATATATATATATATATATATGCATTCACTTCTCTTCACCGCTGCTCTACAAATCTCAATTCAATATCAACAGAAATATAGATTAGGCCTACTTCTTCTCGTGAGAATTGTTTAAAAATATATTTTCTGTCATAAATACATGGACAATTATGAATCCAATAAGATGGTTTTCGATTCAAAAAACAAGTTCATCTGTGAGTATAATGTTATATAACATGTTTAAACTTGGATGGTTATAATATTGTGTTGATTCCGTCTCCCTCCCTCGTTGGTAATTCCTTCTCATCTCTCTCCAGATATATTCGAGTTTGACATCAGTGTACATATTTTTTCATTCACCTTCTTCCATTTCACTCTTGTTCTATTGCTTAACAAGTCATCGCCATTCTGTTTTTTATTCCCATTCACGACCTCTTCTCTTATCCCTTTCTTCTCCTTCCACCAAGTCGTCCCAACTCTCGACGTTTTGCGTCTCAACGCTCTCACACAACAATACCCACTCATGTCTATAGCACTTGCGACCGCCAACAGGACATAAACTGGATGAAAAAAAGCTTGAGAAATATCTAATTAGGATGAGATATTCTCTCTACTTTGCACTAACTAGATCATTGATGTTGAGGTCAAGTAAGTAGCATAATTATACATCGGCTGACATTCACATTTACAATTCATTTTGACTATATAGGTATATATTTACAATGATCAGTGGATTGTGAGGATATATTTCCGATAATCGTAAGATTCATTCCAATACGCAAGAAACTGGTGAAGTTGTGAGAAACAGTTCCAAATCCATGGGAAAATTGATGATTTCAGTACTCTCCGTTCAATACAATTTCGATTCAAATCAATTCGAGTGATTTTCGTTCGTTCAAGGCTGTTGATAAATCATTGAGAATATTGCTATCTGGAATTTCGAGAAGATCCTCCAGTATATGAGAACATCCATGCACACATTTTAAATAACTATCTGCATCAAAATGAGTAATTAGAAGAGCTTTAGTGAGGATTCAATTTGACATACTGAAAAAAATTGGTGTTCTTTTTTATGTTTTTTTTTTTTTGGTTCTTAGTTTTTTTTGTCGGTTCTCCACAAGTCAAACGGCTACAGCTATCAACTTCAGATTTTTTTTTCATAATGGTTCCCTATCTAACTCAGATCTGTATAGTTTTGTGGCATCATAAAATTTCCTTTTTTTTAATGAATTTCAGAAATATCCAAAATACCCATTAGAATAACACGGCGGAAAATAAAATAAAAAAAATTATATTCAAACAAATTGAAATTTTGTGTGAAGTTGAATAACATCTTCATACACATTTCTGGAAATTCTCAGCTTGATCGGGTCAGCCATTTTGAAGAAAAAACATGAAATGTGCTAAATTG
The DNA here is from genome assembly GCA_964007535.1 of Brachyptera risi. Taxonomy (NCBI): domain Eukaryota; kingdom Metazoa; phylum Arthropoda; class Insecta; order Plecoptera; family Taeniopterygidae; genus Brachyptera; species Brachyptera risi. The sequence goes on from OZ023334.1 coordinate 19,635,641, forward strand.
GTACCACTCGAATCCGTTTTTACCCATTTATAAATGAAATGTTACCCAATTGGCGAGTTCAGGCAGAAGTTTGGCAATAAAGTCGACATACTTTGAAGTCGATTACTTCTCGCTCGTCCAACAACGCGTATATAGCGTTTTCCTAGTGATCCCAATTTCCCCTCGATATTACATGCAACCATATCATTGAATATATTCCACAAGACAATAGAACATTTTGTTCATATTCGCTATTAAAATGTTAGACCCACATGGTATGAAAGTAGACACCTCTAATAAGTTTCCGGGCTCAATTTTTCTCCTCGATTAATTAGTGGGCTATCTATGAATAATTCATATCAATTAGAACTCGCGCATCGCATATATTGAACAAGCTTTATATCACCGATACAATAATGTCTTATTTCCTTGTAGACAGTTCACCGGGAGGGGGTTAAGAGTTTAAGATTTCTTGGAGTTATCAAAGTGAAAAGGGAACTCTCCTTGAATTAATTTTCCTATAAAGTCTGAGTACCTGATTGAATCGAATCCATGTTATTAATGCTTGAACTTTGTATTGCGTTTGCGTTCACGAAGTTTCTTCACAATTACATGCCTTAATATGACGTTAATACTTGCCTTTATATAATTTAAGCTAGGCGGTACTCTCTGGATGAATAACTGAATCGACAGAGAGGTTTTATTCAAAGTAACAAAATGTTTTAATTGGTTGTAACTTATCACATAGGATTGTATGTGATTATTCCTTTAATACTCTGTACCGATATATTCTCGATCTCATAAATGTGCGTCAAGTTTGTTACTTGTCATGCATATTTCAATGAATCAGCTTATTTATGCGCGATGAAATAAGATTATTTGTGTGAAACTATGAGTGAACATAAAAGTCGGAATTGATCAGAGAGAAGGAGAAAGAGAGAGAGAGAGAGAGAGAGAGAGACAGAGAGAGATAGAGAAAGAGAGAGAGAGAGAGAGAGAGAGATAGAGAGAGAGAGAGAGACAGAGACAAAAAATAGAATAAGATAGAGTGAAGTTTTGTATTTATTGGTACTTCTTCATGTTGAAGGACTTCAATTTTCCAGTCAAAGTAGGAGAATACTGATTTTCACGAAAATGGGGGTCTAAATGGCGTGATTTTAGCCATTTTCAAAGAATGTTCTGGTGCATTTTTTTCCAATGATCATTCACTCTCTATGGCTCATCTATCGATTCTCATCGAGTTTCCCAGATTTCCGTATAGTTTTGCTCAAACAAAAATTGTGCAGCTGACAATCAACTATATTTACTGTAGCTCATGAAATCGAATGAGTCCTGACTACGAGGAAGTTCGTGGTAATCCATTGAACCGTCTGACCTGCGAAGTGCGTACAACACACTTATTCAAGTGACGACTCGAAATAGTCGTCAAATAGTCGAAATAGTTGGATCATATCATTTGTGGTCTCTTCAAGATACCCCGATCAAATATGGAAATTTGACTAAAGTTTCAACAGTCCTGTTGATTGAACGGTATGATTTCTGACGTCATGAGGCGGAGACTGCGAGGCATCAATTGCAATACAAGTCGCACGGAGCGAACATTGGCGATCATCTAATAGTCCAGTGTATTCCGAGTATATTTGGTCACTTTATAAGTAGAATGTAACAAATCACTTATTTTTTTCTTCCTCTTCCTTTGTTCCAACCAATTTATCATGCTTATTGTTTGAGAAATGCGTCCGAATTTGAATTTGTACTCATAATTCACTATTTTAACCTACAGTTACGCCTTTTTTTAGAGCTCTGTAGAGTTTTTTTTGTTCTGATTGTGTTTTTATTTTAGTATCAGTGCATTTGACCAATGAAAAAAAAATAGTTAGAAAAATCACGAAGCATTACCGGTAAAGACTTCAGAGCTGTATTCGCGTGCGCCGAACGAGAGACGCACTGACCCTTATACACGGGTGGAGGTGCCTTGTTGTTCTCTGAATAATCTCAGAAATATGTCATATTCCAATTGTTGATTTCTATTGTTCATATTGATGCTACGTCGATGCTATCAGTATTGGCGTTTGATTTCTTATTGACCTCACTTACATCAAGTTCACTGAGGGTTTCCAATAGTGGATGACGGCTGAGCTGATATTTGAATAAAACATGCCTTATGCTGGACTCGAACCCACTTCCAATGGTGAAGTCAGTTCTGAAGCTAGCGCATTGGCAGATCTGAGCCGGACGGGCATGGCGGGAGATTTTGAAATGCATATATGGAATCGTGATTTTGATTCGGGCATTCATTGGAAAATAAGAGACGTGGTCAAAATGGCTCACAAAACGAGAGAAATATATCACCCGTTACTCTTCAATTCCAGTTCAGATTCATTCTTAAGAAGTGCAACTTCTACAAATTTCTCATAGTTGAGTTTAATCGATTGAACAGAATCATACCATGAGTGACATACGTATTATACACACAAATTGATTAATCATTCTGCATGAACAGTGGGCAAACATGTATTTTTTTGTTTTCATCGACGTGATGTGATAGATTCATGATATTGATTGAAAAACCACAAGAGATTTCCCATGCAAGACACAATACTTGGATAGGAACGGATAATTAATATCGATTTCATATTGGTTGGGAATTATTCCCAACCAATATGAGAATATGTTTCGGGAACATGAGTTGCAAGATTCGGAAGTTATGGAGTTCTTTCAACCTCAACAGGAATGTACAAATATCATGTAACAATAATAATGGCCATCTTGCATGAACAATATTCTGGGATACAAACACGATATTATCCCGAATGAAATGAAAATATCAGAATGATATTATGAGAAAAATGGTATGAGGAATGAGAAAGAATTAAGAATATGGAGAATTAACAGCGAAGAATGAAGAATAGAGAATGGAATATGACGAATACATAATGGAGAATGAAGAATAGAGGATGAAGAATTGAGAATTGAGAATGGAGAATGAATAATGAATATCGAATAATGAAGAACGCAGAATAAAGAATGAAAAATAAATGATACAAAACGAGAATTGATAATGGTGAATAAATGATGAGGGATGAAAAATAGAGCATAGTGAATGGAAAATGAGAAGTGAACAATGTAGAATGTGAGATGAGACTGAGAATAAATGACAAATTCAGGTATGAAGAAGGCACCACCATGGAAAATGGGCAGAAAAAGCGTTCACTTTCAGGGTTAATTGTTTTCAATTCAAAATGATATATGCATAATTATTCATACTTGATAACAAGACCACCTCGAGGTGTTGAAACAAACAAGAGGTACCGCTTTTAAACGATCTTATTAATTTATCTATTGCCTGAATTGTGGAACTATTACTGTGGGTATATCAAGATTTTGATGTCACCATAAATATGCTTCTCTGAATAGTGTGAAACGGTTTCACTACAATACGTAAGGACAGAAAATCACTGAGATGAGGTTCACGCTACAAAGTAAAAGCCGACGCTCAATTTTTTTCCTGGGAGAAACAGATTTTTTTCCTAGTCGCATCTTATAATTGGATAAGATAAAAGTACACAATCGTAAACCTGAATATGCTCTGATAGTTCATCTAGTTCGTTTCCTTTTTTTTGAACTTTCAAAGATGTGCTCGCCAAATAACCTCATTACCGGGTAGATGTATCAGAAATTCTTGGAATCCTGTATTTACTCTCCAGAAAGCTTATACTGCAGCGTTGCTCGATAAAAATCCCAGTGACATGGAAGTTCACTTCGTTGTGAAAATACTCTCCTAACCTTTCTTGGGATAGATTGTTAGTTACGACATATACGCCCAGCATCATCCTTAATGTACTTCTATTGCCATAGGGACATCAGGATGTTCATCATTTCAGATTTATATCGGATTTAACGACGCATTTTGATGAGAAATAAGATCTAATTGCGTCGGTGAATGATGATCGAGATGACGGAAAGTCGACATGATCATGAATGTTTTGGAGAGCGGAAAGGACCTGCTCAAGAGAAACTAATTCAGTAATCATTCTGACGAGAGTTGGTAAAACCACGGAAATCCTCTCTCAGCATTACCGACCATGATGGAAATAAAACACTGCATCCTGATTGACGATCCAACTAACCATAAAACTATATAAATCCACTCATCAATGGTCATCATCTGATCGAATTTATTGTATTCATGAAGACCAAGAAATTTGGAAATGAAATAGTAGTTCTCTAAGCCAGATGAGAATAAATAGTTGAGAGGATTCCTCAGAGTGGCTGATGGGTCAAATGAGATGAGAATCATGTGTATACGCTTGCGGTCACATGCAGTTCTTGATCGAGTGACATAATTCACTCAAACCTAATTCATAATTCAACATAAAAACACATAAACATATAAAACATAATTCAAGAATTTCCCGCAGAAATTCAGAGTATATACTGTGAATCGCACTTCAATGACAGTTTTTGAAATATAATGGTTCATATGTGGATCTTTTGAATTCCGAAAAAAAAGTATAACGTGACAGCGACAGTGGGTAAACTTTTAATTGGTGAGATTATGATGATTTTTTTCTGATTCTCATTCCATGTCTAACCACTTATTTCAGACGCTTCGAGTGAAAATTGAATGAGAGCTCCTACTGTACAGAGAATATATTGTCTCGATTTCAGTATGAGCTCCCACATTTCAGGAATACATCCATTCTAGAATTCATACACAATAATATTCTTTATGGAATCCGAAATTAATTCAATCTGGAATTGTCAGAACTCTTCATGGAACGCATATCCGCTGCGTTTTCGTGTTTGATTATACACAGTTTTTGTGTCACGTTCATCACGTTGAATGTGCAGCGATGAACGTTCAAATTGACGCGAAATGAGACACTGTCAGAGAAAGCAACAAAAAATGTAACTCTATTCACGAATGCCATATCCAAATCATGTCATACGATAATTAAACTTCCCTTCAGTAATTACGTTCGTCACAGTCGGTTCGAGGAGAGAAAAATCATATTTTTTATCTTATGTGACTGAGTTTTCGATGTGGCCACACTCCCATGAGTAACACATCTCAGTTTTCTAAAATCTGATTTCGAAGATGAAGTTTTTTATTTCGAAAACGAAGATTCGATTCGTGATTATTCGAATGTTCAACAAGGAAAGACAAGAAATGATGATCGATTCACTCCCTTCCTGAATTACCCCCCATTTTATATTATTGAAAATTGAACAAGATGACTCATTCAATACAAATATATATATATATATATATATATATATATATATATATATATATATATATATATACATATATAAATATATATTCATATTTATATGTTTATATATATATATATATATATATATATATATATATATATATATATATATATATATATATATATATGATCATACATATATATATATATATATATATATATATATATATATATATAAATATATATATATATATATATATTTATATATATATATATATATATATATATATATATATATATATATATATTAAATATATATATGAATATATATATATATATATATATATATATATATATATATATATATATATATATATATATATATATGTGTGTGTGTGTGTGTAAATGTATACACACACTATTCATCGACGATCATTCATGATATCTGGAGATGTGGCCTCAGCATCTTTGTGCTTTTCGCTATGTTCGAAATTCATCGTAACAATACACTTGCACACTCGCACTTGTACAAATAACATCTACGCCCACATGAATTGGTCTCAATCCATGATCGAATAAAAAAAATGCTGCAGTATTGCTGAAACTGGCATAAAGAGTAGAGCTTGAATCAGGAGTAGGCCTATGCATCCATTCCTCACATGTACAGCATAGGAGTCATCAGACAATCCTAAACATTCTTTCACTCATGGTTCAAGCTCCACACACACGCATTCCATCCAAAGTCGGTGAAACGTTCTGAAGTCAACATATGTGTATATTTTAAAGAGGCCTACCTCTCCACACATTTGGATACTCCCACTGTGAAGACTGTCCCGGTCCCCCACTGGACTGTGGCCTATTTCCTTGTGTTTTGTTCAGTATGCCAAGTGGTCAGTCTGTATCTCCATCTTGACGCTGGAAATGAGTGGTTAAAGTTGAGTGCGGTTTATTTATCATTTTATCATTCTATTATTGTTCTATTATCTCTGTACAATCATTTTTATCTCATCCTAATTCATTATTCATCAGTCATTATTCAATATGAATCAAGTTCACACCTAATCTTGGATAGATATGAGAATCATGATAATAAATTCAACTACTGTAAAATGGTAGTCACGAATTGTATTCAATATCTTCTTTCATATATACTGAGCCTACTACTCATATTTTATGTACCAATTACCTCGAAAGAGGGTTAATGGTCGAATAACCTCACTCACTTCACTTACTCAATAATCAAATTCTGATTCAAATTCAGATTGGAACCATTTAATGTAGTATGTACGCAGAAAGTATAGTCACCCAATTCGAATGAGATTTGTATAAAATTCGATTGTGTATAATCACCTCATGAAACAAGTACTAAAATAGTGTATTCCATAAATGCAATGGCCAATTGCCAACGATTCATCCAAAGTCAATATCAATTAACATTAACTAAGAGCTTTACTCCAAACTGTGAACATCAATGTAGTTTGTTGTTCCGTTATAATTAGTTTAACCAACATAAATGACGAGAAAATGTAGGTTAATTGATATTGGTATCCTTGATGTGACTGTTTATCCTCGACCTAATGCAGTTCGATATACCAGCATGCAGAACTTCATCGACTGCATGTTCAACTAAGCAGCTTAATCAACGCGTTATATTATTATAATAATTGTGCTAATGGGCATACCTAACTATGACCACGTGGATCAGGTGATTGTATGTAATCATGGATGTGCAGGAGTTCACACGCGATTCGCGCTGATTTGATATTTGCATGATGGGCTACTGTTGTGCGGTATAGCGCGGTAGCATGGCAAGACCTGATTAACACTTGAGGCTTCCAGAAATTGGAGAAAAAAACGCACGTATATGATACAGGTGGTGAGTTTGATACTCGACTACTGTCTCTCTCCATATATATATATATATATATATATATATATATATATATATATATATATATATATTTATTTTGAATAACATCGGAACTTTATACAGAATCATTGTTTCCCAATTAAGGCTATGGATGAAAGATAGAAATATATATATATATATATATATATACATATATATATATATATATATATATATGGGATTTTATAGTTATGTCGAAAAAGATACGCCTCGACTGGGATTCGAGCCCGGGACCTTCTGCTTGCCGGGCAGGTGCTCTACCACTAAGCTACCGAGGTATTACTTCTGCGACATAACTATACTTAGACTCACGATACTTTCGAGGGGACTAGCCCTATAGGGGGCTTAGTAGAGCACCTGCCCGGCAAGCAGAAGGTTCCGGGCTCGAATCCTGGTCGAGGCGTATCTTTTTCGACATAACTATAAAATCCCAAATATCTCGATATTGGATCGTATCCAAGAAGTTCAATTATTACATATATATATATATATATATATATATATATATATATATATATATATATATATATATATATATAGAGAGAGAGAGAGAGAGAGAGAGAGAGAGAGAGAGAGAGAGAGAGAGAGAGAGAGAGAGAGAGAGAGAGAGAGAGAGAGAGAGAGAGAGAGAGAGAGAGAAGATGGTGGTTCAGAATAGTTCATATAGAAAATGTCTCAATATGCGGTTCAATATGTAGTTCATCGATATGTCACGCCTAAAGCTTCACCACCATGCGGTGATGCATCAGGTATGGCCTACGGCTACTCGACACACACTGTGCTCACGCCTAGGCAAACAAATGCAATGCGTATGAACGCTCTCCCCTGCATAGCCTAATTTGTAACTATGGGTACAAGAATCCGAATGCTTCCCAAAGTAAACCATACCTTCAATCTTCTTCCTTCCCTACCATCCACTCCAAAAATATCATGGAAAAACAGCGGATATTGATTTGTCATCGAAACGTATTTGAAATAATGTATTCGAAATTTTCGTCTTCATTTCACGCCAGCGGAAAATATCATTCACCATTCAGATATGTGTTAATGATTCACAAAAATTGTGGTGCGGATATTTATATCGCCTCCAGGAAAACAATATGCTTCTACATATTCTTATAGTTGTCTCACACGATTTGAATGAGAAGAAAAATTGGAATTTCCTTCCCTTGATACAGACACAAAACAATTTCTAGTGACAATACCTCGAAGATTATTGACCGCGTATAGTTGATACCTATCCGGAGAGATATCGGATATCTCTTCGGAGAGAATCTAATTTAATTAATTATTCATCACATTTATCACTCAAGCGAGTCAATTGGATATGTTTGATGAGTTGTACTTATCATGAGATGTTGCATTCCGTATCATTGCGATTAAAATCGACCGGCACATGTAGCTTAGTGGTTGACGCACTTGCTTAATGTGATCCGGGAGGTGAAGGGGCATATCGGACATGGTTCAATCCCCGCCACCGTCCATCTTCACATGATTTTTCGTGATTTCTCTGTGTAGCCTAGGCTGATGCCGGAATGGTTTCTAAAATATAGGCCATTACCGATTCCTGCCCATCCTTCCCAATACCCAATAAACTTCTATCTCACCATCCTATCATATCATCAATCATTCTTCAGACGCCAATATATCTTAGTTATAATCATGGTGCGTCTGTAAAACTCAATATATATATATATATATATATATATATATATATATATATATATATATATATATATATTTATTTATATGATTTATCCGACGTTTGTACTTTTCAAAAAGTTACAGACACATTCATGACACATATATTTGATGTTTTACCAAACATATGAAAGGAATAATTTATCTTTTTCGTCTCATAATCCGTTCATTTTTTCATTGTATTTGGGTATTATTGGAGAAAAGACTTGTATGTATCGTCAGCTTCGTTGAATCCTATATTGAGGTTAGAATGGTAACGGTTATGATGTCACAAGCAACGGATTGCCTGGATATCGTTCAAGGGAAGATCACCGAATCTCTGACTCGTTATTTTCGAAGCTGTTGAAAAATAGTAATGAAGCGACGTTCCCACTTTCTGCGATGATGATTGTGGTACTTCTTTGTGCAATATAACTCCAATTCATCCATTGGGATAATATTTCTTCGACTCATATTCGAAACGATTCTGGGGTCATATTTCACATGGACGTAGCAATGAGATTGATCCGAATTCAAACTTCACTCAACGAATATTTTCGTGTTCATGTTGACCATGAAACGCGATATATCCGTTATTTACCGGAAACACATTCATGAAACTCACAAATGAATTTGTTCTAACTCATCACTGGTGAGTTGAGCAATAATTAACGGATCTATTTGTCATCTTTCTCTCCTCTCATCTCAAATCCCATTTGTTATTTATCATCTATCTATCCAATCTCATTTCTTATATCAAACCTCAACTGATGATTATTTGAATGATATTCGATTGAGAGTTGGTACAATACGATCTCACGAAAATAGAATCGAAGAAATTGACTCACATGTGCATGTCAGAGAGTTATTTCGAAACATCAAGTGTATCTATTCAAAGTTCGAACCCATTTGGAATGTATTGGCAATCCTGATAACTCTGGAGTTTTTTGATTTTCCATCTCATCTAGTCCGATCTCGCTCGATTTGCAATTCTTGAATTATTATCATATTAGGATCAGGATAATCGAAATGATTGAGTTCCTCACTTTAAACAATCACGACTTTTTTGTCATTCTCAGAGATGAACGTTTATTCAATTTTGAAACAATTTTGAATTTGATGGAATTGTTTTGTTTGCAGTGTTCGTCTGTATTGAAATGAGTGTCAACAAATAACATCCATCAATCAATCAATCAAATCTTGTATGTTAATTATATTCGAAGGATTTCAGAACATATTGCCTTATTCGGCAGAAAGAAGTATATCGGAAATACTGCCACCAAAGCGGTTGTCACTTGGTCAGAGTATAAGGAAATGTGTGAAAACAATACATTATTTCAAGAGAATTGGACGATTAATTTGAAAGATTATAATGGGGACATCGTTTCCAAAGATCTTATTCCGTTGATGGAATATATGAGAACTGAGAATCATATGGAAGAAATAATGATAAAGTGACAGAATTAGCTGCCGGTATAATGAAAACGTACAAACGTATACACATACACATTGATATACAAATTGAATGTTCAGAATTATGTCACCGCTTATAATTTTCTACGACAGTCATAGATGATACCACAGTGCGGCAAATTAAACTATAAGTGTGCCGATGGGTTATAAACCCGATGCGTTTTTGCTTAATGTATGTATTTAACGAACTGGAACTGGAACGAATGTGATTGCATTCCTGAAATTATTTTCGATTTCAACCATTTTTATACGATCCATATAAGATGCTATCAGATGATTATCCAAGTTTTCTAGACACCATTGAGAGGAGGAACTCCATCAGTGTTGATTTTCTAGCTCATGGTGTTGAAAATATGTGTATCATTTCTTCAATTCTATCTACTCATTTTTTTATCCAGTTGTAGGCCTGTTTTCATATTTCCTATATTTGTACAATGTGCATATCTTTGGATCGATTCAATGAAATTCATCCAAATTGTTGTCACATTTTGAACATTTGATATATATTCATCATAGCTGGAAGTTATACTCTCGATTGAACTCCGAAATATGATGTTCTGTGTTTTTCTTCAATGGATATATAGGTGAATGAATAAACCTTCAAAGAATTTTAAATCATCGGATTGAATCATATACAAGTTTTGAATAGCTGTGTTTTCAATGTTCACTATCGAAATCGTATTTATGTTATCTATTCCTGATAATTGAACAACATTACTCACCGAACATATTTTTATCTGAAGTTTGCCGCCTCAGGATTAAGAAAAAAAGCACTGACAATTTGTTATGAATTGAGATGAAAATTCCCTGTGGATTAATCGATTATAAAAGAGCTATATATTTTTCTCAATAACATTGAAACTTGATACAGAATCATTGTTTCTTAATTGAGGCAATGGATGAAAGGTAGTATTGTTTGGGAGGGGCACTATACAAGGACGATCTCACCAACCCATTTTGATTATTCGAAACAAATTAATTTCAACACCGGACATGCGCTGTCTGTGACCATAATTTTCCGTCGCAGATGAAAATCTTCCAGTTTCGAAAAATCCGGAACACATAATGAGTATGGAACTCGTTTCTGTTATATATCCTGGCATTACCAGCATTGGTATTATGAGTGAACAAAACACACGAATGAGAGGCACGGAAGAGAACAACATAAAATACAAGAGCTTTGTGCGATACATTTCATCATGATGACTTTGTTGATAGTGTGGTTTCAATTTTTGAATGACGATGGCGGCGTTCCGGAACCTCCAGAATCTACAGCCATTATACTAGATGCATTTCGAAACCTACAAGTAATTTACTGATCGTTCCGAAACTCACCGCGCCAGTAAATTCTGCGTACTGGAAACACTGGGGGTATTTTGTACCAGTAAGTCCAGTAAAAGTAATGATGGCGACATCTAGTGAATGGCGCAAGATTACATTAGTTTATTCACAGACAAATAGGAGTGTGAATATTGTAGCAAATTTTAATCAAGGCGGAGAAAGTGAATCCGGAGAAATGCTAGTTAATTTTAGGGGAAATTTTCTGGTTTCGATGTTATTAGAAAAAAAATTAAGATTTTGTTGAGGTTGGTTCATGATTATTGTACATGATGATATACATATAATTGTATATAATTGGTCATAATTTTGATATGATTGTATAGCCTAAAATTCTTGTTGAGAAAATAATGATGGCGTCCGTCACTTTCGGATTGCACTAGGTGCATTCCATCACTGAGGACTACTTCATACAAATAATTATACTGGCAAGTACTGTACTGCACAGAGAAGTCAATGTGCACCCAATGAAGTATATTCTCATTTTTATTACTTCCTCAGCAATCTCAAAGTCAATCAAGAGGGCATATGCCGTTCAACAATATAATGGCACTCTTTGGCCACGATAGAAATCATTGAAGAATTTTGTATTCTCATTTGTCGATCATATCGAAAAAATACATGTCAAAATAAATTGGTATCCATAGTGAATGATTTTTGTCCATTCCACTCTAAGGTGGAACATTGCACCTATTGAAGACAGATGTAAGAAGTTGAGATCATTGTTACTCAACAATGTAGTGAAGAGTGTCACTGTCATCTACAAAAGAGAAACGCCACAAAAGGTACCGAGTGTGGAGAATATTTTTATTTTTGTGCCAGAGTTACAGTTTTTGTGTTATTTGTGAAACAGTTTGCTGGAATAATCGATCGACTGACTAGTCAAAGAAATTACACAGGTAACCAAGGGGAAAACAGGTTGATACTTGAATGAAGTTTAATGAACCAATGAAAAATAGGGCAATGTGGAAAATGACAAAATGATTATGAAAATAATTCAAACGAATATTACATTTGTTCTTTGGTGAGGAGGGAGGGAAGGGAGGGGAGAGCATGATGCAGAATCAAAATGGAGTATATTTCTATGACTCTCGCACATATACGGATCAAATCAGGTTTGTGACAAGTTTGGAGAGATATCTTTCTTCTGTTTTTGATCAATCGAATCGGATTTAATTTCAATTTCAATCTAACCGCCACATGGAAAATTGTGTCTAGTATTTTTTTGGATTTGAGAATGTGGGAGAAGGTAATTGCTTTCTGGAAAAAAAATGATACTTAAAACGCTAATGTTGAAATGTGCCCTGGGTAAAATTTACTCTGGGTATTAACCCTAATTACTCTGGATCAATAAGTTGACGTGAATCCTGATGAAAGCAAGTGTATTGTGAGGGTGTCGAGGTATTTAGAGTGTTGGGGATGGGTCATTAGTGAAAGGGTCATTTCACCTACACCCCCCCCCCCTCCTCCCTTCTACCCACGCGCCTACCACGAAATACAAACATAATACGTGTCAACTTCTCGTAATCTGTACAGGCCTAAATTCAACAATAAAGTTGCTTCATTATTCAAATTCAATTCAATTTACAAACAATTTATCACCACCAATAATATTCATATTTCCTCCAAAGTGAATATTTCTGAAGAAAAAATCCATTCAAACCGCTGCAGTTTTAAACATTCCTTCCGCCCCCCTCCCCACCTCTCCCTCCTCTCCTCATGCCGCAACATCCACACCTTATTTATTCGACATCATCAAATTTCCGTCGTCGGAAATGAAAAGTTCGCACGGAACGCCGTCACATACCTCCATACATCCCCACTCCCGCCACCCTCACACACACACACACACACACGCACAGGCACACACATCTACGACGCGGTTGTCGTAATGACTTCTATGTCTACGTGCTCGGGCCCCTACATACCCTCCCACAGCCCCCAGCCACCCAGCCCCTTACACACCGGCAACGGCAAGGTGGAGATCTCACACTCTTCTTGGAACTTTCGAATAGGTTGGTTCAAGTACCAATGTGTTGGAACTGGGCAATCAACTTTATCTGAACACGTGGTTGGAAAACTAACATGGCTGAAATGCAGGTGGTGATTTTAGAAGTGGAATTTGTCGGCCGTCATTAACGTAGCGCCGTGCAGTCATGAGTAATTCACCGTATTGCTGTCGTCAAAGTATCTGGCGAATATGATTACCACGATGTAACTTACTAACTGTCTATAGTCACATTTGCAACATACGCTAGTTTATACTATCAAGTTTGAAATTGGAAGGTGAGTATATAAACCGCCTTCGTGTCGTAATTTGAGAAATATTTAGAAATGAAAAAAGTGGAATCTATTGAATTAAGTGAATTTTAGAAATGTTTTCGTATGAATCCCTTCCAACAAATTGTGGATAATTTTAATTCACCTGTTGAAATTGAGACGTGGATGAACTTGATTCGAGTGATGCGTGTATAATAAGATTGCTCTTGGTTGAAAAATGAACTGTATAACACATATTTTGAATCATATCTTGTTTTTGGATAGTTTGATCCTGTATCATTTCAAACTAGATGAACGTAGCATATACGTTGTGAAATATTACTGTCCACGGGAGTGAATTTATGAGTTTTAAGATGAGCGAAATATATAATAATGAATATTTGATTGAATAGATAGCTTTATTAGATCACACATTTATACTGAAACTGATTAACTGAACTGAACAAGTACCTTCATTGTAGAGAAAAATTGTGATCGTCCATATCAAATTCAGAACGCTTCATTCTCATTTTCACAATATGATATGGTCATTTTCTCAAGAAGAATGGAATTGTATATATTTGAACATGAAATCAGAATCTATTTGAATCTCTGATAATGATTATGTGAACATTTTGTTTCACTTTGATGAAATTTGATTTCCTGTAATTTCAAAGAATGCTTTTCTTATGAGGGTTTTCACATCTTGAATTCAATTTTCCGGAGGTGGTACGCCAAAACGATCTTACTCTAAAACTAATCAATCAGTCAACTCAAACATCAGTTTGTTTCAGAAAGTATTCCTTGTCGATTGATTATAATTGTCTGTTCTGTATGCCTTTCACTAATGGAAAAAAATTGATCAAGTTCGAAATTTTCCTCCATCAGAAATTAAATCATTGAATTATTGAATCTCCATTGACAACGGGGCCCAGGCCCCACGGAAGAAATATCATATTCCACAATAATTGGAGCAATTTACTCGATACAGAGGATGAAACTGAGAACTGGGATATTGCAATCCTATCACCAGTGAATTGTATCCATGCTTTCAAAGCTCGAGAAAAGCATCATTTCAATTCCACGCATTCATATGATATCGACTATACATGCTCTTGACAAGATCGTTTCTGTATATTCGCAATTTAAGAATGCTACAAACTCATTAAAAACAGCGTGGGCGATATGAACACTTTACAACCACTTTACGCCAGACGCAAACCCAACAACTGGATCTACATTATTTTACATACATTTGTAAACTTGAGCTTCACAGAATTCACTCTCTGAAATTCGTAGAGCCATTCAGTGATTTTCATCGCATGAATTTGGAGAGTTCATGGTCTTCATTGAATATCACATAGAATGTGATGGGCTCAAAACTTATCACACAAATCTTTGGAAGGGAATTATGAAATATTATATTTCTGTTGGATTCAATTATTTATTTTCAATTCAACGACGCACCGATGAACGAGACGATGAGAATTGATGTGATATATTATACTCATATATATATATAAATATATATATATATATATATATATATATATATATATATATATATATATATATTCAAATTGACTGAAACTGGGCTGTTTTTTAATCGTGATATATTTATTTAAACTGACCAACGTTTCAACGAGATTGGTCTCGTCCTCATCAGGGTTCAAACTATACTAATTATTTTGACATAAAAACATTTAATTTAAAAACATTTAGTTTAAAAACATTTTCAAAATAATTAGTATAGTTTGGACCCTGATGAGGACGAGACCAATCTCGTTGAAACGTTGGTCAGTTTAAATAAATATATCACGATTAAAAAACAGCCCAGTTCCAGTCAATTTGAATAAATATGAATCGTGAAAGTTTAAGTGAAGTTATATATATATATATATATATATATATATATATATATATATATATATATATGTATATTTATGCATATTCCATGATTATATATGGTTACACATTATTTCCTGGGATTGACCTGCAGAACAAACACACAATCTTGACTGTGTGATTTATATTATCCGTATGTTATTCGATTGGTCCTTGTGTAACATTGTTCTCTGAAATTTTCTCCAATTTATGAGTAAAGTGGGACTTTCCAATAGGTGTGCCTCAAATAATGTGAGTGTGACTACCGCATCGTATCTTCTCTCAATGAATATATATAATGTTTTCAACACTGGAAAAACGCAACATGAGCGTTTTCGGAGGAGCACCCATATATATATATATATATATATATATATATATATATATATATATATATATATATATATATATATATATATATTTATATATATATATATATATATATATATATATATATATATATATATATATATATATATATATTAATATGCACCTTGGGTTCAAAACAATCATATTAACTTCAAATTGTTCCACAATCCATTTGGTTTGAATTTCTGCCCAAATCCTTGATGGATATCTAGCCTCAATTGATTCACAACCATTCAATCACATTCCTCCTTCCTCCCATCGTGAAACTCTGGAATGATGTGTATCACTATAATATTCGAGTTCTGTAAACATTTGAAATCGATTTCAAGGATGTATTTCTCTCAATTGTTTCTTATGAGTTTCATTACGAGGTTTCACTTCGGAGTTCTCTCTTAAGTGGTGCAACCAATTGAGTCTCAAAACTATACATATAGTAACGCATCAGTTCATCTTTTGTGTATGCCCAGTTTCAACTGAATATGTACTTTTTTTACGTTTGGAGAGGAAATAGTTAACATTATTTTTAATTTTTTTAGTACGTTACAGTGAAATTAAATCTTCACTCCGCTCATTCAATGAATCACGAGATATGATATGATAGAAAACTGATATATACATTCAATCACGTCAAACGCAAATACTTCATTCAGTTCATACGATAAAATGCAATTAAAATTCTGAAACATATAATGTTAACATTCGATAACATTTTCACAACATCAAAGGGTGTTTTTTTTATGCGAATACAAGTGGTTGAATTGAACAAAACAAGATTTCAAAAATAAACATTCATTCCATTCTGTAGTCATGTGAAATTCGAGTTAAATGGAGTGTGGAATCCAAGAAGAGTCTGTTTTCCACGCGACAAAGAGCGTCTGATTATTGATCTTTGCTTGGTCGGGTACAGCATTGCCTGGGGATATGAGGACGTCTGTATACAAGTGCATGGAGAATGTGGATATCAGCCTATATTTGCTTGTTAGTGTTGGTGTCTGTGTGTACTTCTGTCCGATGTACGTTAGCCTGAACCCTGAATACTAACATTCCTTGACAGAGTAGAGCTAGGAACCTGACAAGGAAGAATGACAGGTCAGTTGAATGTGTACCATATCATATTACCACACTTAGACTTGATGTAATTTAATTTCAAATTACTCCTTTATGACTTGTGTGTTTGAACTGCGAAGTCATACTCCTGAACAATGAATGCCTTATAATAATGTAGGTTATCCAAAGAAAACTAGATATAGTTTCTCAATTCTAGCTATCAATTTGTCCGCTATTGTTTGAATAAAACGGGCGAACTTGTTATTATTTTTATTTAATAATTGATCACATGGAGAGAAGAAGATCGATTGTATTCTCACAAGTTAATATCTTCTGAATCATTCTGACGGGTGTTTAAATGTTCTCATTCATTTAATACATTGATATGGATTTCGTTATTTCAGGAGGTGAAGCGCGGGTAGGCTACTTTACTGGATTTGTCCCAAAAGCGAGGCTTTTAGTAAAGATATTGGCGCGTGTTGATTGTCATCATATTGATCAGCTAGAAGATTCATAGAGGAATCCTACCCTCATTTTCACAATTTTGCACATGGTATGTGCATCATACCGTATATCTACGAACTCGTACAGAATTTGCATGCAAACCCATGCAGACCCAACGAGATTTTTTTCTGCGAGTTTCTGAATGGGACCAAAAGTGACCAATGGGGAAAGTCAAGATTTTTGACGTCATGACTTAGATACTGACCCGTGCTACGTTATAATGAAGTAGCAGTCTAAGAGCATATGTCGCAGTGGCGCTATTGTTAGTAAAGGCGCTTCACATATTCCATTCAAATCAAATTAAAGGAAAAATATCGCCCCCTTCCTTCCCGTAAGCACAACAGCGTACATGGTATAGAAAAGGACAGACATACACGGATGATACACAACAATTTGATCGAACCTTCATGAAATTTCATCTCAGATTCCACCACCTGCAGAACTGAACCCAGCTATATATACCAGAAATAACGTGAACCATAATCCAAGGGAGATTGTGAATTGGGATACTAATTCACTAACCATTAATTTAAGGTACGAAAATGACAAATGGAACCATGGTGATAACAAGTTGATCCGCTAACTATTGCTTGATCCAGTTTCGTGAAACTGGGCCATATTGGAGGGAAATTTTCACAGCAAATTGAAAATTATCATCAACGCTTGAAACACAACTTCTGATGGTTGACTATGAACATTCCATCATTTCGGAAAAACGCTTCTCCAGCTTTGAAAAAAAAAATATTTCGAGCTTTTCGAATTTCTTATTTCATGTCTCGAGCCTCATGATATGAGGGTTGCCCTGGTTTTCACGTGAATCATATCCTTCCACTAAATATACCATCATTTATCCACCTGTTTATTGACTGAAAAACCACGCCAGTTGATATATCGTGACATTTGTTATCAGACGGCCGATAATCTGATACCCAAGACGATAAACTAAATCGTAAATCCGAGAGAGGGGGAGAGACGTGAAAATGGGGAGATGATACGATTCGAGTGAGTTAGTGGTCAGGGAATGGCCACAGTCGAACCAGGAAAATTGCCTTCTGGGCTCTTTCTTGTTTCAGAAAAATATTTTGATATTCTCCATAAATTAAATTCCGAGAAAATTCTCACAATAAAGCGGCTTATGTTATCGTTTTTTTTTTCACAGACGGTGTTGTTCTCAAAATTTCAAGTCACTTGATAATTTGACCTAATCTGGGTGTAAATAATGTTGTTTGATCATGGAGATGATTGGTTATTGACAAGAGAAAAAATTATGATTATTTTTTTCAAATTGTATTGACCATTCTGAAAAACAAATTATGAAATAACCTTAATGCATCTGAAACAAATTCATTCATGATGAAGAGAAAATATTCTTCTGAAAGATCTCTACATACAAATGAGTAATTATCATGGAACGTGCAAGATCAGTGCTAGATGATAAATCGATGAATATGTCTTTGGGTAAAACTTTGTAAATTCTGTTGAGCTACATTTCTGTAGATGAAAACAGATGGAAAAAAACAACTGATCCAAAAGAATCGGATTCATTCTATGGTGAACCAGTTGTATGAACAGAATGCTCGCGATATACTTTTCGAAGTGAATCATGTTAGTAATGCCCACACTGATACATACTTGCGAAATCTCGTAGCCCACCTCATGAGCAATGCTTGGATTTTGTGCTAATAACAAGGGAAACGAACAAAAACTTGGCATGTCGCCATAGAACTTGGCTCTTTCATCAGAAATTATCAATCAAAATTTTGTTTCTTCGGAACTAGCTTGTCTGAACGTCAAGGTGAGCACCCAGGGCATATTACTGATATTGACAGGCCGAGCCACCAAGTAACGTTGGATGGTATAGTCTTAAAAAGGTACGTATTCGCAACTTTTTTCACCATATGACCAATAAATTCAACAACTAATTGGTTCTCAGCATGAAAATAGTCATCATTGGACCGATATTTCAGACCCTGCTCTCAGACTCTTCAGACATCAGCATATATTTCACTCGCCATTAGGTCGAACTCCAAACCGTTTGTAATAACCGATATGATCGACTCTTGATACGGATCATTATTTCTCTCAAAGTGTAGCAAGATACGTATTTGTCAGGAGATGCGGTGAACTAATCCCTGATGAAATCACATTTCACAAATGACATCGAACAATCTTCAAATATTGTACATCCAAAATTCAAGATAGTGTTTGTCGACCAGCTTCGAGTTTAATCATGTGTTACTAACTTCTGACTCATCATTTTTGATTTCCAACAATTGCTCTCCATGATCTTACTGATTTTGAATCTTTTCTTCCTCATAGTTCCACTCTTTTCTATTCCTCATTCATATCCCAGTTTGAGTACACTCTTCACTTCGTATTCATTATGCTCCCAGCATCTTCTCTGATTCCTTTAGCCATTTAAATGACAATGAAACTGTAGACTTATAAAACATCGTTATTTCTCGAGCAGGAAACTAGGGACAGACTGTTACTCGCACAGCAGTCAGTGCTTCATACTTTATGGGAGACATTAGGAGGAAATATATAATCAAAACTGAATAATCGTACAGGGGGGATCTTTTACAAACATGCAGACTTCTGCATCATATTATTAGCCCTCCAAGTTCATAAAATGTGATGCAAGAGTTAAAAACGTGTGAATCATATTCAATTCAAGTTATGTACCTCAAAACTGGAGTCCAAATGATATTATAACCGAATTAGGCTTAGTTTCACGAACTTAGAGTTGGTGAATCTAGCAAATTAGTGAGAAGATTGAATTGTACCAACCTCAAGGCCACGTTTGGTATTTCCGTATACCTCAACTTCGGTTACCTGATTGATACGTTTCGTAAATCCCGCTCTCAGTTTGATTCTGTATGAACTAAGAATTGTTGAGAGATTGATAGACCATAGATTGAGAAACTGATATTTTATGATATTATCGTGAAACAGAATTTCGTTTCTTGCTCTGATACACGTCACTGAATGAGTATGTACTCATATAATATAATATAAATAAATAATATATAAAACTAATATATATAATATATAATATATAATATAATATAATATATGTCATCAAGTACCGCGGGCATACCAAATAATTCCAAGTCATAAATAACGTTTTCATACGAAAAAAACAAACATTTTGATTCAGTCATTATTTTAATGATCTCTTCCCAAATTGTCAGTGAATCTTCTTCACTCTGAAGACAAAGAATCAATTTTATTTGAATGCAAATGTCGTATTTGCTCACCATGTCGACAATCAGAGTTCGAACAGCTCAGAATTGCTCGCTGTTTTGCCGAGTGACAGATGAGAAGATTTGTACGTTTGACACACTAGACACTCTTGTGTATACGGTTTTACCCTTTCTCCCAATACCACCCTCTTTCACGTTTCCCACCCTTCTCTAGGCTCTAACAGCGGCCCTGGTGCGGTGTGTGGAGGGGAGGGGGGGGGGAGTGAAGCTGGGAGCTACACATAAATCACATTGATGAATGTTTGCAGAAGTTCCTCTAGTTGCCTAGAGACCGAACAACTTCTAATTTCACCGCTAATAAAAACGTTCTTGTTGAATTTTTGTTATTCAGAATTCAAAGTATCCTATTTTCAGTTTGTTAGATAAATGGAGGCCTACTATTGAGCAATCACTATCAGTAATATATGACACTTCATACTTCTCATTGTACTCCAGGATGACAGTATACTAATACTTTTGTTATTGGTAGGTGTTGATTTTCTTGAGTGCTTTATAATAACGTTTTATGTTCAGGTTCCGATTCCCATCACGTTATTTATTTTTAGTCCTGATTGTAAAGTATACTAAGAGTCATTCTCTAGATAATGAAGTGGAAGATTGGAAATGTCGGCCCATACTGTTAATTCTGGCACATATAATGAAGGGAAAATGATATACAGTTGGGACAAAAAATCGCGAGTGTTCGCTATATAGTGTTGCGTATATAATTTCACTCAGTGCTCTTTTCAACGTAGTATGTGGTAGAGAAAAGATTGTGGTAGCGGAAAAGGAAAGTTGAATGGGAAAGAGAGAGATTTTACGTGAAATAGTTATGGCACATATTTAATTCTGTGAGGTAATTGCGTACATTCAAAATAAACAAAATATTTAAAATATACATGGCTGCGACAACTCTGGTCAACATCCAAGAATTTGTACTGCTCAAAGAGGGAGGTACTGCCTTAACTTTTTGCATTCGCTCTCCATGTCAAGTCGCCCAATCATTCTTCCGCTTGTTGCTACCCCTAGCAGTGAGGGTTCAACTACTCACCTCCGTCTTCACCCATATCTGAACTCCGGTCACATATAAAGTATACACATTACAAGTATTCAAAATTATATTTTTGCATATCGTTTCTGAAGTGGTGAATTTGTTTCACACCATTTCTAGATCTCTCCTGAAATACACGCACTTAACTCGGTGCGGGATAAGCGAGGGTGACGACTATATATATATATGTTTTTTATTTCTTCTTCCCGATTCAGTATGTGATATCCAAAAAGACTAGCTTTCACGCCACGAACCCCAGCTCACGACCGAACTCTCCAAATTTCGATATTTTTCACTTGTTTGCTATAGAAAAAAACTGACCTCACAATCAAACATAATTTTCAAAAAATTCACGTAATCCACCACCTGAGCGAGTGATTGACCCCGTGAAGAATAGCTCCAGCTACGATCGTCCGCTCGCTATTTCAAATGAAGTTGCGGTTTACATTTGTCTATAGTTTTCAAACCCTATACTAGATCCTGACAAGTTAATTAAATTGAAAGCATTCACGTTAGTACAACATCGTTGAATTATAGAAATGCTAATCGCATCCTCTTGACACACTTTTGGATCGCTCAACAGAATTAACATTTTATAATTGCTGCTTGAATTCTACAAGATGAAACATATCTCTTAATATACTTAATTTGACTTATATAACAAATATGCATCATACCATGAGTTTTTTTTTTCATTATTTTTCATTTCTGAGTTATAACAGAGGAGTTTGTCAGCACGAGTGTCTCTATGTAATTATCTCGTCTCCGAGTTGAACTGTGA
Organism: Brachyptera risi; assembly: GCA_964007535.1. Lineage (NCBI taxonomy): Eukaryota > Metazoa > Arthropoda > Insecta > Plecoptera > Taeniopterygidae > Brachyptera > Brachyptera risi. Next base: position 19,658,379 of record OZ023334.1, read on the forward strand.
AACCTCGCTTCCTTGAGGACTCGACAGAAGGAAACATTCTACTTGACAATACGTCGAGCTCGACGTCATCATGGTTGACGGGGCTGCCGTCACGGCTGTTCACGTTTGAACACGAGTCTCAGAGCCAGCCACTCGTCTAATCAAACGGGGCTCGTAATAAGATCATTCGAGTAAATAAGATATTGGAATAAAGGAGACCTGTACACGGCATGACATTATTAGCGTCAACGTGAAACCCAAGTTGTCGTAGTGAATTTCCGTTTCAATGTATTGTATCGGAATTGATTCACACTGTTCAGAGAAATTTCTTCTGAAATATTATATTTCTCGAATTATTATGGATATAGATTGAGTCATGAGTAAATCACGATCTCTCCCTGGTTGACATTGGTGACCAAAAATATAAGGATAACTAAGATTCGATTCTCGTCGCTCCATGAATGTAATTATAAAGTTGTACGTTGAGCGTTTCAGATCATCAATAAGTGGATCATGTGACATTGAAATAGCTCATTTATACCTTTGTGGTGATGCCAGAAGCGAAAAGAAGAGTGGTAATGCTAGCTGCAACCAATCTTATCTGAAAGTTCTGAATATTCAATACAAATATTCGAAAAATAGGCCTATATGATTCAGTGAAATATCAGTTTTCGGTGATCAATTCTGAACGGACGATCAAGACTTCAATAAAAGACACTATCACTTCCTCATACTTCTCAGAGTGTTTAGTAATATATTGGAACTATTTATGGTGAGACTTCTGACATAAATCATGAGATAAATAAATATATGTATATATATATATATATATATATATATATATATATATATATATATATATATATATATTTATATATATATATATATATTCGTTAAACTCTGTACCAGTTGGAATGTTGATCACTCCATAAGGTAGATAATTTGAATGTGGGCCCATTTACACCTCCAGAGGAATCAAGAAGAATATATAACAATGTCTGATTGATATTCCTAATTTTTACCCGTAATTTCCGGGGGGATGTGTAATTCATCAATTTGTGAATATATGATATTTGAAAGTAACTACAATCACTTCAGTTGTGAGCTAATTGTGTACCGATCTCCTCAGAAGGGGGTTAAAGGAATAATCACTACTACTACTTCTACAATAAATAATTGCTATATGTGAACTCTTAAAAGCTCTTGAATGCGCTCTTAGATGATTATATCAATGGCAATAAATGTTCAGTTAATGACCATTTCATGATGTCTGGAATCATTCATTCGTATTCTGGTTTCTCATGCATAATAGCACTCAAACGTACTCATGCTTCATTTAAAGATGATAACAATCAGTAATTACGTAATACATTATGAATTTACTCAGGTGAGTTAATAACAAATATTGCAATTTCACGTATATATAGCATTATGGTGGAAGCACTTGTTCAAGTATGAAGTCTATGTCAAGGATAATGGAGTATATATAATGTGTATAATTTAATACGGTTATAATACACTCAATAATCAGTGCTGAGTTCATACTTCATAGCATCATGATAATGTAATAATTCGCATACTGCAGGCTATAATATTTATGAGTTACAATAAAATGTCAGAGAGATTGTGTTTTACTATTTACCTCTGATATTTGAACAGTGAGAGATAGTATGACGGTAATGAATAGTAATTCCAGAGAAGGATTGAAGTCATATAAATATAGTCCTAGATATTCACATACATGTGATAGACTTCACAAGCTATTATTCACGCTGATTTTTGAACCCATCGATCGTTACTGTGCAACTACACAGATTTTGGAAATGTTCATTCTTTTATTTAAAATTTGCAATATGAGACATGGAATTTGAATCAATTTTGGACACATGAATCGATCCATTGATCATTCATAATCACAAAGAAATGTGGTACGAACATGAAATTATGTTTTTTTTCACGATAGAGATCCAAATAAGAGCTTAATAAGAGCGTTTAGAGCGAGATGAAATTTTGTTACGATTTTTGCTGGAGTTTCAGTAATGAAGGTTCGAATATCATGTTGAATTTCAATGATGAATTCAATACATTCAATAACTATGATTCTTATCACGAATTCTCAGGACCTGATATTCTTTCCCCTTGTTCCGCTGAAAATGTAAAAATTCTGAAACAAACTATAATTGAAACTCAAATTGTAATTTTTGCTCGTTTCACTGTGGTTTATATTACCTGTGGAATTCTACCCTCGTTATCAACTACATCCATATGCCACACCGACGTCAATAGCTATTTATAACTTTCACACAGTATACTAATTGGTTCAGCATTGGCGCCCTCGTGACGACTAGAGTATGCACAGCCCATTATACTGATCAGATGTACGGCTAAAGTATACGTTAGCACGTCCCTTAGTTATCATGCCCAAGGCCAGTATTCGGTAGAAATGTGACGTGCTAATCACAGCACGGGCTCGCACGCTCAGTAACCCACTTCATTCAATCTTATTGATGAGTTCATTTTCCTGCTCAAATTTCTACGTATATGTTTGTATTTTTCATGAAGAAAAAAAATCAAAATCATGCAACTGGATTATAACTAATTATAACGATAGATCACCCTGATTCTTAAAACAAAATTAGGAATCCTCATCTCAATTTCCAGATTCAACATTTATTTCTCCGTCCTCTAGGATCTGGCACTATGTTCAAGATTCTGTACAGAATCGATGGAAGAAAAATGAATTCCAGACGAAGCTGATGATTTCCAGTTTCATCTGATTAGGGAAATCATTATCATCATCATTCATTGAAATCTAGTCTTATTGTGTATTGAGTTGCGTTAAGTATGTTGAGGTTAAGGTGACCTGTGATTTGGAAATGTTCAATCTTAATTGAATTGTCGTTATTCAAATGAGGGAGTGAGCATGCATATCAATTGTTCATGGAAGAATGACTCCAACTGGTTGAAATATTGACCTGAGATTCCAATTATATCATATGTTGAAGGACTTGAACTGAAGATAATGTATTTGTTCGAGATAAGCGCAGCATATACAGCGATATACGTATATATATATATATATATATATATATATATATATATATATATATATATATATATATATCTATATACATATGTATATATATATATATATATATATATATATATATATATATATATATATATATATATATATACATATATATATATATATATATATATATATATATATATATATATGTATATATATATATATATATATATATATATATATATATATATATATATATATATATATATATATATATATATTATTTATATACATAATGTACTGTGATGCCTTATCTTGGCGACAGTGGTGAATGACCACCGAATAAACGATTCTCACACTTTTTCAATACAATCAATAATTATCACAGTTTTATATATGATCGATCATTTTCTCTCTTCGATACATAGTTGAAACCATCATGAGGCTTGTTGATTGTTCTCTCTTGTCAGTGAAATAATGGAAAGAAGTTGGCCGTGAGATACATCATTCCATTATCCTTCTGAATACTGACGGAAACCATGGAAATTGTTGTCAAGGTGGTCGGCGATATAGCGAAATCGAATCTGAGTCGACTGAATCACCGTTCAGAGTATACTGACTTCATGTCATGCCGTCTCAGTAGCTGAGAGGTACATGCTAACACATGCATAGTGGATAATGATGCTGAATATTTTCTCAAAAATAAATTTTGTAATAATTATTGAATTACTGAGTCGTTGATTCCGATATGAATACATGGAAGAAAGGATTGTATATATAGACACAGATTAAGAGACACAGATTCATCGAGTAGGCCCACATGCTTGATACAAGAATTTGTGTGTGTTGGGATGATATTGATGAAAATAACATTGATGGTATGGCGAAAAAAAGATTATATAACATCCAATGATAATATGGAAATAATAATGATTTTAATGATCCCATGGTCATGCTGAACCGAACAGTTATATACATCTCATATTCGATATACATGATATAGATATGAATGAAAAATATTCCCATCATTCAGGCATCCTTTCAACACCTATTGTCACATGTTGAATTATAAAATACTCTCACAATTAGTCACTGTTGAAAAATTCGTCAAAGTATATGAACATTTCCCAATCAACCAGGTTTTTGATGTTAACTTGACATGCAAGCCGTTAAAATTTTCCAATCTCAAGCAGAGGGCATTTTATAACTTTTTTCTGAATATGTGAGGCTATTTTTCGAAGATATTATCATCATCCTTGTCAATAGGCCGACATCTATCATCTTAACTATTTTGAGGTATGTCATCAGTGTTCGATTGTTTGTTATTTAAAAAAGAGTTGTCGATGAAGAATGTAATACACTTGGAAATATACATGGCACAAGACAGTGTCATCATTTCAAATTTTATGAAAAGTGGTCTGTAGGGACCTTCGAGACACACTTTTCCACGGCGATCAAGAACTTGCTTGCCCACAAGCAATCTTGAATAGTAAAAGCACATTTGGTACTGGAACAGTGTCCCCATGATATTCATGATATATTGGGATATAAAATTAATGAAATTGACGAAATTGATCGTATTGATTCTGGCAAGGGCAGGTGTAAAATGTAGTTAGGTGAGTAAAATTGAGTGTTTCAGGGCAAAGAGTTGACAGCAACGGAATATAGGGAAGAGGATAGTTGATGAGAAGATGGGTCTGATATTGAATTGCAAGTGATAATTTCCAGGATTTGAATTAAATGTTGAAATTATTTTTGAATGTGATATTAATTATCCAATGTATTGAGTGCATGAGTACATTGTATACTGAATTTTATAGTAACTGTACTGATATATATATAGGAACTCGACACCGTGCTGCGCACATTTGCAACGTAATGAAATAGTAGAATAAAATATTATTCCTTATTGTAGGTGTGAATATACATTTGCGAAATAAACTGACTCATTTACTAGCTTGGCGAGATTTTCATTGCATACCAACATTATATATGACTATCCCATTGTGGTCTGCAGTCGATGGATAGTTCTAGAAAATTCGTATCATTTTTTACTCCAATGCTCTGAGTATAAAAGTGAATTCATATCATTGTGTGCATTTTTCTGATCGATCAGCTTCGAAGTCCAACTTCACAACCGGTTTTTTGTTCGATGATAATGTGATCATATGAACACATTCAATGATATGAAGAAATCTATTGATAGAAATCGATCAAGTAATCCAGATAATACGTTTGATGAGGGTATTATTCGATAGAGAATTGCACGCGTTTGATCAATTTGGAGTACACTCCAATCCTAATGAGTACATTCTGCGAGAGTAACATTTATACCAGACAGATACTAGAGCGTACTGATTGTTTTTTTCTAATCGATGTGCTCCGATAGTCTATATCATAATTTAATTGCTCTCATTTTTTTTTTCGTAACTTGGATATTGGAAATAATATGAATGAATTAGGTCAACGGAACAGTCCATGAAATTGATAATTCCAAAGTTTATATCAGAAGGGGATAGTTTGTCCAGTAGAAACAGGATTCAAATTGTCAACTGACAAAGCTGACGGAAACTAAATTCATACTGAACCAACCAGAGTATGATTTAACCAACTTTTGATTAACTTTTTCCATTAACAACCGAATTCCATGCTTGAATCAATGTTTTCTGAAAAATCAATCGACCACTCCAATTGATTTCAAGTTCTGAAATTTCAAATGGGATAAGTGTGTGAATAAAATACTGAAGTTATTGATACACCGATACAATATCGGAGACAGCTGACTGCACTTGTATAGAACAGGCTCATTCTTGAGCGTTTGGTTTTGGTATGTATTTATCTGACACCAAATATCACTACGATCAGGTAATGGAACCTCATTTCGGTCGTTCAAGAATCCTCTTCCATATATCTCGAATCAAATCTTCGGTACAATATATATATATATATATATATATATAAATATATATATATATATATATATATATATATATATATATATATATATATATACATATATATATATATATATATATATATATATATATATATATAGATATATATATATATATATATATTTATATATATATATGTATATATAATTATATATATATACATACATACATATATATATATATATATATATATATATATATATATATATATATATATATATATATATGTATATATACATAAATATATATATATATATATATATATATATATATATATAAATATATATATATATATATATATATATATATATATATATATATATATATCTTTCGTTAGTCACATTCGGAGAGATACAGAGACCAGATCCGCCCTGCAAAATACTTGACACTCTGTTCTCATTTTCTCCTTGTATTAAAATATTCGTTATAATTATTTTCGTTAATTAAGAGACAACGCTCCAGTGGAAAGAGCGTATTCCAGTTCTGATAATAATTATCAGTGCCCATCGTCAACAGGGGAGGTCTAGTGAAGGCTCAGATTAGGTATCCGTCCCACATCATTTCCAGTAATTAAAGGACCGTCGCTGATGATAACCAACGAGGCACGAAAACCTGGATCTATGCGAGAAGTGGATATAATCTCGCCGAGTCAGATCTATTGTCTTCAAAACGTATTCGTAACAAAAGGAAAGAGAACAATTAACACTAATTTAAATCAAGTGATAGAAACGAGATACAAAGTCCGGTAAATAACAAGAACATATCGGTGATTTCAATTCATACCGTTCTCAAACTATGGGACATACGATTCGAATAGCATTTAGATCAAATTCATAGAGAAATTATGAGATCAGTTCCAGATAAATTCACCAATTTGAATTCCATTGCCATATCCAATGAAATTAATTCAATTTGGTCAATTCGATTCAATTTTTTATTCAATTTTATCCGAAGTAACACCGTTATTCTGGGATAAGTTTTCACTATGTTCTCTAAGATACCTGGATGCCTCTTATTGTGTCGTTTTAATGAACGAAGCATTATCGTACGTTGATTGGCAGAAAAAATATGACAATAACCCAGCATAATTATGTGTCGTCATATGAACGACACTATTGTATGGTGTGAGCCCACTCGAAAACTCTACACACCCTGACTTATATGGAATATGCTTCAGAATTGTACACAATTCGGTTGAAACTTTCGAATACAGTTTCGTGATCACCTTGTTACGATACTGAGAAAATGATGAATACCATCCTCATTAATTTCATGAAAATATATTTATCGAATGATTATTCACTATGAAATGGCCGGTTCGATTTTCATAAAGATCCCCAATAAATTGTATCATATGTACTGACGTTCATTGAAAGTTCTATCCGAAGGGATTTCATTTTCGAAATATTTTCATCCTTTCCAATACTTATTTTCTTCCTCAAATTTCGATATGGTTCATCTCAGATCTGTTCAAATGATTTTTCTCAAAAAGTCATGAGTTTTAAGTTAGATGATGTGCACGTTAAGAGAAAGTTTCTTGGTTATCAGTTAGTCAACCGTGTGAATTGTGCAGGGCTCAAAATAGTAAATACGGAAATAGAATCATGAAAAAATTAATAGGAGAATTTAAATCTCCGCCACAGTGCATCCATGGATGAAATCATATGGAACAATAGATTGACCATAACATTAACTTGATAGTTTGCCATGCAAAATTATTACACAAATCTTCGATATTTTGGAACCGAGTGAAAAGACGTACACAAATGTACGTGGTGTACTATATATACAGTATGATCTTCATGATTGCGGTTACATCAATTGGTCCATCAAGATTCAATTGAATGCATCCTTGGGTGTTTATATAATACCAATACGCAAAAAGGGAATGTGCGTGCGCCAACAACGCATGGCCGGTTGAAAAATTAGCGGTAATCTCTGCTTAGGATTCATTAGAATTCAAATTTCGATTCCGTATCAAACACGCTATGTGACCGTTGCCGTATACTACTAACACACCATCACTGATGACTGAATTATTCGGTGGAGGTGCCGGGTTCTGGGAATGCGTAACCATGTACCTGTTGGCAGCTATCGTGTATTATTATGAAAACACACCATTTTCGAAGTGAGAAGTCTATTTTCATATTCATGAAATATATTTTGATCTAGAATGACTGGCATAAAGTACTGAAACAGCAATCATAATCGTATTTCTCGGGGCAATATCTGATTCCAATCGAATATTGATACGCATATTGATTGATTCAGTAATTTGAGTCCATATGTAAATACATATCTCAGACGTTTTCTAACATGAAATTATTAATTCAGTTGATCTGTGATCGTTTTACCAAGTTCGTTTGAAGCTATGAATACAACTCCAACAAGTTTCTGTATCTCTATGAAAAAGTGCAAATATATTAACTTCTCATGTTTACATGAACGCATGTATGTAAGCCTATATCAAATACAAATATTTAGAATATAAAATTGAATTCCCACTAATATTTATACAGACTTCGTGTATATACATACTTCAATGATAATATTCATTTATGTACTGTCATTCCATTACATATATATATTCATGTTTATTTGCTTGTTCTCGGATTTCATTGGTTTTCAATATGGCGGACAATTCCCTTCGGGAGTTGTTGTTCATGTTATTGAGCGGTTAGATTCGCCATGCAGTTTATGGGACGCTCACGTTCAATCGTGTATAAATAAACCTCAAATCACCGGGGATTTAAAACTTGTACAAAATCATATTTTACCTCAACATACCGTGTATACTTTTCGTATGGTTTCCTAATCGATGTTGGTATGAGCTTAATGAATTAAATCGGTACATTTCAATGAATTGAATGTGAAACATGTGGTGATGCACACTTACCGACTAATTGAATGACGGTGATTGATCAGAGAGAATCACAGAACTCCACTATAGCTCTAATCACGAATGACTAACCCTGCTTGTCATTTGGGCACACTGCAATTAAATCTGTCAGTGAGGCTCAGTGAGCTGGGGCGTTGCCTTGGAAACAAAACTCAAGTCAGGCATGGGTTCGTGTCCCGCTTGGAGCAGAATTTCATGTGAGAATTGTTCACATATGATCATCTTGTACATAATCGCAAATAACCAAGCTGTTGATTAGGTCAATGAATAAAAGGCGATCACTATCCGCAACAAGAGACAAGATACGGATGAATTTGATTCACTGATTGATTTCGATATAGTCTTGACAAAAATGCATTCCGGACTTTCAAGACATGAATGGACAAGTGAGTATGAACGAATTCGATTGTATGGAATAGGTGAACTGAACTCTCTGATTTAGATAGAATAGCATTTCAGCACGGTCAATTACACTTCACAATTGCACATTCTCATCTGAACATTGTAGAAAGAATTCTCAGATAAATACATATGACTATATATTGAATATGATGCTACTGAGACTCATGATATATAAAAACATACATGACACATATGAATGAATGATATGTATATATGTATATATATATATATATATATATATATATATATATATATATATATATATATATATATATATATATACATATATATATATACATATATATATATATATATATATATATATATATATATATATATATATATATATATATACATGTATATATATATATATATATATATATATATATGAATATATATATATATGTATTCATATATATACATATATATGTATATATATATATATATATATATATATATATATATATATATATATATATATATATATACACATATGAATATAATATTCGATCTCCATGTTTATCCTACACTTGCTGGCATGTATTCACGAGATATGAATTTCACGATCGATCCTTGTCCCTGCTGTATCACACCACACCACACCACACTGAGAACTGAAATGATGATATACAATTTCAATTCAAATTCTCTAGGATCCTTGATGATTCATTCTATCATATTGGAAGGTATACCCTGATACCATTCCACACTTCATAATCGATTCCAGTTATATATTATTGAGTGTATGATGAGCATACCATTACGGAAATCTCGTGACAGAAACTGTTATATGGTAATGTAGGAGTAGCAAGGAGTGGATCATAAAGAGTGAATGTGTATAGAAAATTGAGACGTGAACCGGAAGTGAGTTCCAACAGAAGTTGGTTGAGGAAACTGTCACAGTATCTTGCCTTAACGCGTATAACGGGTGTCATGTAGTATCATTTCTGGCCGCTAGCCAGCTCATATGTCACTGTAGAGTCGAGTGAAGAACCAAAGTATGAGATGAAAAAAATGCTATAGTCAATGAGGTCAAAACGCATGATAAGATGTGTGAGGTTGTTGGGTGGAGTGTGTCGAAATACGACTTACCCGCACCTTCGGCACCTCTTTCTCACAACTAGTGGATCATTTTTATCATCATTTATGAACTTGAGAATATTTTTGAAATACAAGAATTTGCTTCATACTATCTCATTATTGTGAGAAACGGAAACAGATCCAAGTTGTGATGTGATAATGGGTAAATGAGAAATAGTAATTCATTTTTATGGCAGTCCACTATATATCAGCACTGGATATATACGAACAATAGATGGAGAGAAAAATTCAGAGAGAACCTCATTACAAATACGATCACTTTTCCGCTGTTTGATATTGAAGGTGATCAAATATGAGGGGCTTTGAGCTGAAAATCATTTCACGAAAAATCTTCTACGGAATTAAATTCTGTGAGTTTTATAGAAGTATATTGAGATATATTTTCGATACCAACGAAACTTGATACAGAGTCATTGTTTTCCAATGAAGGCTATATGAATGAGAGGTATAGGATTGTTTGGACGGGGCACCATGAGGGCGATTTTACCACGCGAATTTGAAAAATCAGCATATGGTGATGAGTTCTATATATCAGTTTCATCTTGAAACTGTCGAGCAGCAATACGTATCGTATTAAATTAGATCACCCAGATCTCATCGCTTTCATCACCTGCTACGTTATTTGGGGCATTCAAGATCTAAATCGAGGGTTATGGATAATGTTCACAAAAACACATCTAATGAAATGGATTCAAACCCACGTCCAGCTTGACTCAATCTCCCATCGGTAAGAGTCAGTTTGACCGAAACAAAATGGCATCAGGGTGTGTGAGAGAAAGTCTCCGTGAAATTCCCCATGCACATTTATTTGAAGAGGTTCTATATTCTATCATCTGCCTCAAAAATGAATTTCAATTCAGAATTGAACTCCACAATTGATATTATTAACCTTCTCAGATGGATGAGAGAACAGAATACAGTGTTGAGAGACAACATCTTCGTAGTCCCCATCGTGAAATCGTGATGCATTTCACATGAGTGACTCGACAATAATACCAATCACATCACAACTCACACTTGGATGATATATCTTACTCCTCACCATGTTTCACCGTGGTTTAGAATGGAAAAAGCTGTGATTCTCACGCAGTATTCAAAATTGACAATTGCGGAGACAATTGTATACAACTGAATACATATATCCTCATGAATTTGAATATAAATATATAAATTTATATATATATATATATATATATATATATATATATATATATATAAATATATATATATATATATATGAATATTCGTTTATATATATATATATATATATATATATATATATATATATATATATATATATATATATATATAAGTCTTATATATAGTTGAATTTTTTTTCTATATACACACACACATTTTTTTTTTCATATATATATATATATATATATATATATATATATATATATATATATATATATATATATATATGTATATATATATATATATATATATATATATATATATATATATATATATATATATATATATATATATATACATACGTATGATATCTCATTTTTCACATTAATTTATGTGGTATTTTTATCTCAATATTTCTATCTTTAGAATGCTCGAGGGCTGTCCACGTAGTAAAGTTATTACCTAAAATGTTGTATATAGTGATTTACAGGCCACAAGGGAGCGTCTTTGACCCGGCCATGTTAAGGCACCGTACCCCCAGGGCCGTGTAGTAACCGTCTATAACGTCCACTGGCCAGGAAACTTGCGACCGAAAACAAACTTCTGATAAACTAAACGTAACGTTATATTTAGTTCATATGTTAGTAATGGTGGAAAGCATTTTCATAGGTTTATTTCTCGAGTCGAGATCGTATTTGCGTGAGTGGTTCGTGCATGTCGTCCATTTTGTCGAATCTCAGATGTGAGTGAATATTCGATAATCTGTTTTTAAAAAATATGTGATTTTTTCTCATCTATCGAACTATTATCAGTGGATTGATGGACCTGATACCGATGGACCAATAACTATTCTTCCATATGTGATATTGATGAACTTCATTTTTCCTGCTGAAGGAAAGAAGGTATATTGACGGAGTGACTTGGTTGGAAGTGGAAGATTGACAAATTTGCTTATTTGGTTTATTCACAATACCAATGCTGCAGGTGACTTCCGGATATATCACAAACTCGTTCGATACTCTCAAATTTTAATGTGTTCCGGACTTCCGGGTTCTGAGAGACAATTTTAACTGCGGCATAAGGTATGGTCACACACAGCTCAGCCTTCATTGTCCTATATTTGAGATGGTCCGAGTAGTTTTATATACACATTGATGGCAGACATCTTCGAAGAGTTGTGAAACCAAGAGGTATCCTGCTTCAAAACGGTCTCACTAATTCAGCCCAGTCACAATTGAAGAACAATGATCAAGATTAGTTGATTGGTTTCAATGATTGATGTCGATAAAAAGTATCATCCATCTGATATATCATTCTCATGTATATATATATATATTCATATATATATATATATTTATATGTATATATAAATATATATATATATATATATATATATATATATATATATATATATATATATATATATAGATATATATATATGAATATATATGCGTTCAAAAAAATATGTCCGGAGTAAAACATTCTGAAAAATACCATACCCTCTTTTAATAACACCAAGATCAACACTCAACATTTTGCATTACATACATCATATTTGAAATATAATTTTCCATCCTGACTTGGTTTTTCGTGGTTTCCCACAGTTTTCGAAGCAAATGCTTGGATGAAGTACTAATTGGCCTCGACGATTAATTAGTAGAGCGATAGGCCTAATCATAACTTTATAGGCCTATCACTAATTCAATTTGTGAATTTTGTATAATGATCAATTTTACATCTGCTGTCAAGGAAAAGAAGTAATCATTGCCCAAGAGATTCAGTTCTAAGTGGAAGATTTTCCACTTTAAGAAATTATTCAAGAAATAACCAGAACAGCTATCTGAACAGGAAATCCATCCGGCGATTTTCGAATTGCACAAACTTGTCTATCACTCTATTGTTCACTCTGAAAGCAAGGAGAACAAAAAACTGCACTTTCCAATTCACTCCCAAGAAATCGACATTTTTTGGATCTACCAATCGCTATCAGAAGATATATATATTTATTTCTTCGCCGGTAGTTTTGTTGAGTTTTTCTTATGCACAAATTGAGCCTATGAGGGTCAAGGCGTTTGACTCAATTTTCTCTTTGAAATAAATAAAAGTCGGGATGGCATCTCGATGAATGGCAAAACGATCCCTAGTTTTTCCAACATATTTATCCCACTGGTAAATTAATATACGAGATGAAATATTAAAAAGATTACACTTTACTATGATATATACAAATACTGTGAACATCGAATAAGCTTTGTAATCCACATATTTATACTCATACTGAACCACTCTGGTCAAACAACAGAATACCTCTCCAATTTCTCTAGAGATGATATGTGGACAAGTTTTGTCGTCCCTTGCAAGTGAGAAAAGCTCTCGATCGTTTAATACCTTGCTGACGGACGGGAGTTTCCTTGTGACATTCTAGTTGTATTCCACCATGTGTGGCGTGAGGACTTCCGTTCAGGGCACCAATTCCACTGCCCTCAGACCAGTGTTAAGATGCTACTAGTCGGTCGCGATTTCAGCATAAAATGGATGTATTTTCATTCAACTCTCATGAGCCAACGACACGTTCGATGACTTTCAAATTTCGAATGTAATTCAGTCACAGGTCAATCTGATTTATCGAGGTACTTTTGTATCTCAAATATTTTTTTGTTCATATATAAACTTCAATCAAACTAAGGCGAAATTCAGTGATTTTTCTGATTTCATGTCATGTAATAGCGCCTCGGTGATCGCGCACACGTGACATTTAATTTACGTTACAGTCAAGATACATCCTTCAACTATACACCCCAAAAATTTGACAACAATCGCTCGATTGGTTTCTTCACAGTTACTGTTTACAATTAGCGTGTTTTTCTAGTGTGACCACATTACACATTTTTTAATATATCTAAAGAAACTCAAACGCCTGAGGGGTATACGCCTTCTTATACATATTTGTACATTGGGTAGTCTATCGATGTCACCCGATAACACGTCGTACACAATCATTCACCGCCGAGTCAAAAGAGATTATTTATTAGCAAAAATATGTCAAGATAAGAACGCAAAGGACAGATGATATTTGCCGCTACCTCATTTGGCGTATCGACACACCAAGCCGTTTGTGCTAATTGATAGTGGAGACGCTCGATCGGTTCTGTCACATTCAGACTAGAAGTCATTTTGTCAAAACGTATCAACTAGAAGTTGGCTAAAAGTAGAGATTGCTAAAGCAATCATTTGGCCACGTGGACTGTGAGTATGTTTTCGCAGAAAAAAATGTTTCATTCATCGGTACAAAATGACCTAGAAGTCTCAAACCAAAACATTACTTTACATTCATTAATATACCAAAAATGTGATGCTATCGATTAGGTAATCGTATTGAATTATGAAACCAATTAAAAAATTGGTAATTACTAAACATACTTGTTTTATGTCTAGGTTGGTTAGTTGTCACCTCACGGTCATAGAACATTGTTATTGATTATTGACTCTTATTAGTTTTTTCACGCTTTTTTCACACACAGCCCTCTCCATCTTTGCACAACCATTTACGAATTCATGTGTTAAAAAGTTTTATAGGATCTATATGATTCTTGCCATTTATTTCTACATTTAAACTACCTGCCCATATAACTAGCCTCACCAAACTTCCATCTATCAAATACATCCTGAAATTTTTCCTACTCCAGAACCCTATGTCCTCAATGAATTCCTTACTTCGAAGTCACACTATAGAGTTAGACAATCATTGCATCATGGCATAGTCCTATATAATATCATTCTGACTTCTTCAATCATATCTCTCTGTCTCCTCATTTTCATATCTAGTTGTAAGTTTTTATATTTCCTATATTTGTATCATGTGCGAATCTTTGGACTAAATAAAATGAAAAATAAAAATAGTCATGTTATTGTTATTATTGAAAATGATCATTATATACGGCGCCGCGCGGCAGTCGATATCTTCTATTTATATTGGGTTTAACGACGGATTGTACTGATGATCAGCCTGATCTATTGGCTTCGGTGAATGATATTTAAGATACTGGGATAATGAGAAGAAAAGTTATGTTATTATGCTTTTTGGGGATAGTGGGAAGGAGTCGTCCTTGGCCTGTTCCATGTATCAACCTGAACGACAGAGGGCAAGCACGATGCACCTCTGACCTCAGTCAGGATAGTCGACCAGGACGGAAATCGAATCCCAGTCTTCTGAATTATGGTTCAGTGCGCTAGCCACTCGACCACCAGTGTCAGTTGCACAGTAAATATCCAAGACGAAGCTGAAGGCCTTCCGAAATATAGGTCACTAATGCCAGGAGCCACGACCTTTCGTCATTTCACTCATCCTTATTCCTTTAATTCGTATAACGATTCATTTATCACGTGAGGAGAACGAGAATTCTTATTTCTTATGATCCATTCACATAATCATGGATGAGCAAAAGCGAAGAATCAATTTGGCCGTTAACATTAAAAAATAAAAATGTCACAATAAATATGTTGATGAAACGTAATAATACTTATAAAATTTTTTTTGTGTCCTTCTCCCCCCTTGGGATTACCGAACAAGACATCATAGAGAGACCATTCTGTGTGGTTCTTATCCTCGGTCAAGACTCACGTCATAGTCCTGTGTTGACGCTGGGAGTGTGCATGTCGGGACTGACGATTCCTTATGCGCGTCACAAAATAATTACGGAAAACTACAACAAAAATAAAGATTCAGACCACCAAAAAATCGATAATGATTTCGATCGATATTCCATTTATCATTTCGATTCGATCGAATGGAATTCCTAATATTTCAATATTCTCGATCGATTTTCGATAAAGTACTATTCGGTATAGCTCACAAATTCTCGCTCGAACGGCAACCGTACAAATAATGTATGCATTCAAAAAATTATATTTATGGACAGTTTCTTCAGTATTCTGTTCTACAAACGAAATCA
The DNA here is from genome assembly GCA_964007535.1 of Brachyptera risi. Taxonomy (NCBI): domain Eukaryota; kingdom Metazoa; phylum Arthropoda; class Insecta; order Plecoptera; family Taeniopterygidae; genus Brachyptera; species Brachyptera risi. Next base: position 19,674,837 of record OZ023334.1, read on the forward strand.
GATAATATATGAAGTTATTTCATCTCGTGAATGAAATATACAAAATTGGGTTATTTAAATCGTGATAATGTGTAGGCCTTCTTGATCCACCCTACGAGCAAAGGTCTCATCCTCTTCAAGGTTCAAGTATTTGCTGATTGCTGTCATACCAGAATAGACCTCAACTGGTTTTGAGTAAAATCGGGTATTTTGGCAAATTCCCATAAGAGAATAACAACGGGTTATTTTTGTCAATTTTATTCAAACGCCGAGATGAAATTTCAACAGAATGGTAATATGATCTCAATAGGCCCTTACCTACATGTTTTTACGAAGTTACAATTAATTTGGTTTGGTCGTTTTCGAAAAAATGATATATTATATTGAAAAAATGAAACAATTGCAATTTCCTGAAAATAATTGAGTAGATTTTTGATTTAACACTTTTTAATTGAATTTTTCGAGACGTTAAATAGTCCGCAGGATCCGAATCTGGACACGAAATCTCGCTAAAAAATTCCAATCGACCGCAACGTCGCATGAAGGTGCCGGTTATTTCGATGCCGGGCGGCGGCGTCGTCGTCGATGAGTGCGGTAGCGCGATGCGGTCTTCAGATTCAGGCGGCAATTAATCTTGCCTCTGGAGCCGATGAAAATTTAACCGTCGGCAAAAAACGTTGCCAAAGTTGTGACCGGAAAATACGTCCGAAACGGCCGAAGAACGGCCGCCGGCTGCTATACGGACCCTCCTGCAAAGTCCGTTTACACGAAAAATGACCAAAAATGGCCACCATCGGGACGAGAAAGGCAGTCAGAAGAAATTAATTTCTGGGTTTCAAACTGGCCAATCAGGTCGGGGTAGGATTTGCGATTCCCACCTGTACCTTGATCTCGAATACGGAACAGATTCTTTTCGAAAGTGAAATGCTCGCCATTTCCACATCGGTGACCCGATTCAGCGAGTTTTCCAGCACGTGAATTCGGATAAGATAATGTACGAATTTATCGAAAAAAAATCGCATACAATTCGATTGACGATTTTTTTTTGAAATGTGTCGGCCGCCGTGGTCACAAAGAGAAACATGCCGTGGCGGGTGAACGGGTGGGCCAAATCGATCGGGGTTAAAACCACACGATAGGAGACGACGTTTTCCCGAACTGTTTTCGGAAAATCCATTTTCCGAGCAATGGTGTCGGCGGCCGAAGAGTGCTCACCTTCCCGGTGATATTGCGGGTTACCAGACAAACGCACGAACTCGAGATGAACAGATTCGGAAAGGTCTAGTCGAGTTCTTTCATAAAAGTGCCGGTCGAATAAGATGGGACTCCTGGTTCGACCGGGTACGTGTCGGCGCGGTCCCGCGGACTTTCGACGCCACCGCCGTCGACGGAAGTGCGAAAGGGGAATGCAGTTTCTAGATTCTGGCGGGGATCGATCACCTCTACCACCGCGGAAAATTTCGTAGTCGTCGGACATTTGCGGAAGATATTTGTGAAAAACTCGTTTTTCCGGCAATGAAAAAGACAAGTCCGCAGGACTCGAACCCCGAACCCCCGCGACGGTTTTCGGCAAGAGGTGGTGAATTATCGTACTTTTTTGGTGTACGACGTTCACCGAAGACGAGAAAAACTTTCCCGGGGGTGTTCGGGGTTCGATTCCCGCGAACTCGCAATTTGTCTTTGGCGAGAATGTTGTGATTAGGCTTCGGAAGTTGGCGGAATAGAAAGTCCGCCTCTGAGAAAAATCTTATCGGGAGTAGAACACTTTTGTGGCTGGCAAGTTTCGGTAGAGGCGGACTTTTATCACGACTTTTATATCTTCGAAAACTTGAAAGAAACGTGATTTAGACACCAAAAAATCGATAATTTCGATCGATATTCAATAGGCCTATCATCATTTCGATTCGTTCGAATGGAATTCCTGATTTTCTGATATGTTTGATATAGCACTATTTGGTATCGCTTACAATTTCTTGATTGAACGGCAGCACTACAAATAATGTATTCATTCAAAAAATGATATTAAAATGATATTACATTAATTATTCTATAGACAGTCCTATATGGAAAGTTTCTTCAGTTCTCTGTTTTACAGATGAAATCAGATAACATATAAAGTTATTCCATCTCATAAATGAAATATACAACATTGGGTTATTTAAATCGTGATAATGTGTAGGCCTACTTAATCGACCCTACGACTTACGAGCAATGGTATCATCCTCTTCAGGGCTCAAGTATTTACATATGAGCCTATAAATTAGTGAAAATCATTAAAATGTTCATGATAAATTAAAAGGTAAATATTTTTTAGAAAACAAGTAGATTTTTGATTTTGAATTGAGAAAGCGATTATTTTTATATCCACTGCAGATTTGGACCCTAAAGATTAGGCGACCATTGGTTGTAGAAATCAACTTTTTTCGATTGAATATACATTAAAAAAATAGAAATATATCAATATGAGATAGATGAAGAGTAAAAATAAATATATACATAAAAATGAAATGAATGAATAAATATACAAATATTAGAATATAAAAAACTTGTTGACAAATTCATCATTCGTGTAAACTACACGTTCAGCAAAGGATTGCGAGTTCATGATTGTTTTTCCCTCGCATCCAGTGAATCGTCCATAATAAATATCACCTCAGAGCAGCTGATAACGCTGTAACCTGATCTATTCTTGAGCTCGATCGCTCTTAATATCTTCCTTCCACTGTATTGAGGGTCTCAATTGACCGTCTATCATGTCAATTATCACTAACGGTAGGAAGCTTCAATCCTGCAAAACGTTCGGCGGCATATTTTGCTTTGACAGTAATAAATCAAACTACCAATTTGTCAGCTGACGGGTCAAACCCTGTAACCTATCTAGGCAACTCAAATTTCGTCCCTGTATAGAGGGCTTGCCTATCTTGCCCGAAATAGTTTTGAGAGTGACTAGTGGAGCCTTAACAGTCCCATCTTTCCTCTCTCTCTCACACCAAAGACAAAGTATTGTTGACGTGATTTGACGAGCCAAGTCGGGGCATCAGTAAATATGCCCCAACTAGCAACCCGTACATGGAACAGCAGACTCCACAGCATATACAGCACATTGTTTACATGGCCGACTCTACAGTGAAACCACACATAAGAGAAACATCCCAATTGAAAATTCTCATCATCTGAAATAACAAATCAGGAATTGAATTACAGTGACAAACATGAATCAGTTCACCAGTTTCATGTATAATTCATCATCTGCGATTGGAAGGACGTGAATCCAAGCCAGGACCCTTACCTGATAATTTATATATATATATATATATATATATATATATATATATATATATATATATATATATATATATATATATAAATATATATATATATATATATATATATATATATATATATATATATATATAAATATATATATATATATACATATATATATATATATATATATATATATATATATATATATATATATATATATACAAAGCCGTAACTGGGTACTCTGGCGCCAGGAGCTAGACATAATTTTGGAGGCCCTCCGGCCCTTCGGCCCCTCCTCCCACACCAATTACCAAATTTGACCAAATTACTGAGACACTTAGATTAGCAATCGTGTAATGGTTATAATGCGAGACTTGTGCTGGCTCGTTGACCAGTCCAATTGTATTTGTTATCAGGTTGAGTTGCATTGGTTGATTTTAGTTTGAAATGAATGTGGTGAATGATTAAAAATCGATTTATATGTAGAGCAAATTATCTTTGAACATCCCTAGATGTAACAGATTCATTTTCAACTTATTATTAATTTTAATCTTCATTTTGGCGCCCCCCTGTTGACGGCACCCTGTGCGGCCGCACCGCTCGCACACCTCTTGTTACGCTTCTGTGTATATATATGTATATATATATATATATATATATATATACATATATATTCATAGAGAGACATTTATTTAAATTTTCACAAGGTTCTATCTCTTATCATTAAACATTCTTTAGGTTCTTCTTGTGTAATATCCAGATTATTTATTTATTTCAATGGAAATTCACCTACGTTTCTCTCAAACTGCATTGCAATCTGAGGTATTAGTAATCTTCATTGCCATTTGAATTCACATGATAAATGTTTGAGAATTATTAGCAATCGTCAATGCTCATAAGAATTTGAAGAAAAATCCAATGAGGATAAAGTCAACAGTAATAACAGAAGTACATATCATAACAACACACAAACATCACAAACATTTGTATTCGAGAAATTCATCGATAGAGTAAAAGCAGTTCATTACCAGAAATTCTTTTGAAGCAAACTTGAATTTCATTTCCATCAGATTTTCAATATGTGCACGTAACTTGTTGGACGAGCTTTAGTGAGGATTCAATTCGACATACTAAAAAAAATTGGTGTTCGTTTCTATGTTTTTTTTTCATCTTTTTCTGTTTTAGAAAAAAAATTATTGATGAGCGTAGCGAAGTCTCCATCCCACTCTTATAGGGCTTTGTCTGTGTGTTTTTTTTTTTGTTTTTTTTTTTTTTTGTTTGTAAGCACTCCACAGGTCGCAAGGGTTGACTGATCAACATGAAACTTTTTTTGTACACGCAAACTCATCCAACTTAGAACTGTATAGTTTTTGGAATGAATCGGTCGGACCGATTTTGAGAATCATCATCTCAAAGTTTCTAAAAAACCCATAAGATTTGGCTGGGCGGAAAATGTTGAAAATTAAAATCTCTCCGAATGGGATGAAATTTTCTCTAAATGTGTATACATGGATTTTACACATTATTACGATTTTTTAAGCAATTCTGATCAGTCGTTTTGGAGAAAAAAAATAAAATGACTGATAATATTCATCAAATATTTCATAAAAATTATGACAGAATTAAGTTGTCGAGATTCACTGCTTTCTAGATTCAAGAGTTGACCAACAATTAAGTATTTTTTATATGCGTCAAGGTGTGTAGAATACCAGAGTCAATGAAGTGGCAAGAGTAGAACTTCTTTAACGACTTTTATAGCTTATTCAGATATCAAGGTGTGTAGAATACCAAAGTCGATAAAGTAGCAAGGGTAAAACTATTTCAAGGACTTTTATACCTTATTGAGATATCTCGCTCATCTTACAACGCATATTTCGCGTTTGACTAGTTTAAGTATATATATAAATATATATATATATATATATATATATATATATATATATATATACATATATATATATATATATATATATATATATATATATATATATATATATATATATATATATATAAACATATATATATATATATATATATGTATATATATATATATATACATATATATATATATATATATTTATATATATATATATATATATATGTATATATATATATATACATATATATATATATATATATATTTATATATATATATATATATATATATATATATATATATATATATTATATATATATATATATATATATATATATATATATATATATATATATATATATATATTTATATGAGAGGAAGTCATGTTGAAAAAGATACTCATCAACCGGGCCTTGAACCCGCGACCGAAATATATATATATAAATATATTAAAAAAAAAAAAAAATATATATATATATATATATATATATATATATATATATTCATTCATGCCAATTCGTAACTGACATATTCCATCACGATAATCCAGTGAATTCTGCTTAAGTCGTGATAATCCAGGAACCAGTAGACATATCTGTAGTTTTTTTCATAACGGGAAATATTCTTCACGGAAATAAACACAATATCTCCGTTCTATCTGTTATCCCTGAATTTCCAATGGTATTTCGATCTATCTTGACAGGGTTCAATGAGACAATCATTGTTCATTCAAGTGGGTAATTCCGTTCATTTGCATCAAGGTTATGTAATGATCGAGATTCCCATAATTATTTCCTCAATAAACGAGCATCTCCTCATTTGGAAACAAAAACTCATCATTCATCATTCAATTCAAGCACTTCATCCTCATTATTGCATGAAATTGAATTCGAATACTATAATGTAATATATCATCTAGATTATGTCTGCGAGTGTTCTCTCTCCCTGTGAAAAAAACAAAACAAAAAAAAACGTAATTTCATTTGATTAATACAAATTCATACATTTTCGTTCCTTTTATCAAAACCGTTGAGAAGAGTGCATGCACACAGAAAGTCCATCTTCGTAAATACCCTCATTAGGCATTTTACTATAGTATCCTGGTTCTGTGTGGATGCCCCTACTCGTTATGCAATGTGCGGAGCAAGCGCCAGTTCCCAAACCGCACGTGCATATAATGGGTGGGGGAGACAGGAATATTATCATACAGGGGTGGCAGAAAACATGCGGCAAAACATGCATTCGAATTCCAACAAATCAAACATGAGACATGGGGGGGTGATGGGCGTTCACGAGCTCAGTAGTTATGAAAACTTGAAACACTGTAGGAACTTAAAGCAGCTAAGAACAATTGACGCCAAAATGAGACGTGATTAGGTTCATATATATTCGTATAATTATCCCCCAGAAAAATAGTTGATAATAATTGACATCTTTTGAATGAATGAATGAATGATATTTGTGTCACTTAAGTTGATGGATGGTTATCATCTTCAATGATTACAAATAATGGAATTAAATTGTAGAAATTTTATGAAATGACCTAGTATAGAACTTTGACAGGAATGGTCGACTAAATATTAGTGGATTCTCACGTAATGTTGAGTATTTGATCAGTGATTAGAGTTGAGGATGCTCCATTCTACCAATTATCAGACGGAATTATCTTTGAATTATCACCAACATCATATACAATTATCGTACCGTTCAAAATGGAAAGAATGGTTTTCGAATATTTTTTCGATAAATCGAACTTTTAAAGCAGTTCTCGCATAACTATCCGAAGTTCACTATTACTCAAAGTTTTCTACTGTTGATCACAGTGTCTCCATTGATGACGTTGAAAGGTTTTATTATGATCTTCTGAACGACCCAAAATGCAATTCAGTTCTCAGTGTAAGCTGTCATCTGAAGTCACATACGCAAGTGGCACCATGAAACTTGTGATACATTTGAAAAGCGACAATACTATCGTTCTTCGATTCATCATCCATTCTGATAATCGTATCTCACTGGTACAGAGAACTAGATGATCTCGCATCATTCTCTGTTATAAATCCACCATGAAATAAATACAAGCGGGGAAATTAATAAATGGATTTTGTTAGATTCAGTAACTCAATTGGAATGAAATATTGAATTGAACTATAGGATGGATTGAATGTAATTATATAAGCAGACGGTTTCAACTTGATCGAAACAAAGAAATGATCAATTGGAAATTTTAATAGAATTGAGTTGTACAAAAATCAATTTTCGAATGTTAGTTTTGGCGTTCATTCATTATGTTTGATTCCAACTAAATCACCTGATCATTGCCATAGCTTGAGCGGGACTCGAACCCACGTCTGACTTCAATTTGATGTGATATTCCTACCCACTGTTCCATACTGGAGGGCTAGTACAGTACAAGCGGCTATGAAAATGTTGTATTCGAATCCAACTTAGTGAGTAGTTTGGTCACCCCTGTTATCTACTAATGTTCCGTGGGACGCGAGCGTTCCGTTATGAAAACGTTTTGTTCGTTTTTGCACAAATAACATATAAATGTGGTTTTATTTGCAATGCTAAAATTCTAATGAAACTCACAATAGTGTATAATTAGTGCCTGATCACAGAAATACTTGATGAAACTATTACATCCACAGAATATGTTCACTTAATATTTTCCTTGTTAAATTGTTGAATGTATTCATATTTCTTCATGTTCTTGATGTTGATTCTATTCAAATCTACAGAAACACTCCACTGGAGTTATTATTCCGGTTATATTCAAAAGAGCATTGCAAATGTGAAAAGAATGTACGGTACTGTGAGGGAATTCCAATTTTTCTGAGAAATTATCGAATAATTCAGCTCAAAGAATGTAAAGATTGAGTTCAAACATATTCGGATCATATTGCTCGCATCCATATATATTTCGATTACATTTTATATTTTACATTCTCTTCGGAGTAATTATAGAACGAGTATAATTTGATGAGCGCAAAATATCACTTTCGCAATGATATCATTTTATCGATTTCAAATAACAGTTAAGTTCTGCCATTACTCAGAGAAACGTTCGATGAGTGAGAGTTACGAGCCGCAATAGTCCAAATAAAAGCTTTTTCAAGCTATATTCGAAATGTTCAAGTATATATGAAAATAAAAAAAAATAAGAATATATATATATATATATATATATATATATATATATATATATATATATATATATATATATATATATATATGTGAGATATCCCGATTAACGATATCATCATTCAAAAAATGGATATCATCCGGAATATCCATTATTTGGACTAATTATAATACAACTATTTCAGATTTCAAAGAAATCGAAATGATCATTCTTTAAGTATGTATTTCTCTCACCTTTTTCAGTAAACTACTGCTCATTTCGAAATCACATGTTCATACATGATGTGTTCACATATTATTCCACTCTATGTCGTAATTATCCACGTGGAAATGTCAATATACTTGGCAGTAAAGTAAATTGTTATCACCGTGGTGACTCATGCTTTTCGTTTCATCAATTTTCAACTGACAATTTTGTAATACTGGCTATGAAAAATCATTGATAGAATAATGACGTGAAACTTTTCTTTGAAGTGACGGGAATCAATTTCAAATCAACTGAAAGCGTTGTCAATAGGCCTACGGTTGATCGTTATAGATTGTTATGTTCAAAAAATATGCATAATGCTATTCCACCATTTTAATGATAGTCATTGGAATGAATAAATGAACAAATGGAATCGATAACTGAATGGATAATGATAATATGTATTCAATATGATCATATTAATCAGTGACGTATTGATGGCCAAGAGGGTGGGAGGGTGGGGGGGGGGGGGTGATTCATATTTCACGTGGAGCTCGTGTGCGTGCGGTTATTCAAACGTTTGAGTTGCTTTCTTGCTTTGTTTTCTTCAACGATGGAAAATACTGAAAACAAGCGGAAATGAAAAGCTTTTTTTAAAATAGAAAATTGAAGCACGCAATGTGAAAAGAGAGGAAAAAAAGTGGAGAAGTTGATAATTTCCGTTTCAAGATTGAAATAGAGCAATTGAAGTGTAATAGTGATGAAGTTACGAGTGCAGAGAAAATTGTATTTCCTTCCAGAAAGTTGAAATCTGAACTGATACAGTATTGAATGAATTTTGGAATGTATTTGATTTTATGAATGTTCAGGATTTCTTATCGCTCTCTGTAACTGAACTGACTTCTTATTCTATGGGACAATATGTTGTTAATAACACTATCAATCTGGATAGTATTCATGAGTAATTGATTAGTATATTCGTTCCAATATTCAGTTGACGAATCTTATCGAGGAAAACCGTCTCATAATGATAATTATGAATATTCATCCTGATTCCAACGAACTCGCACCTGAAAATGAAATGTTTCACAAAAGATGAAATCTTGAAGTAGTTTCTTATGATTCTGATACATGCATTCTCAGAAGTGATTGTTTCATACATCAATAGATAAATGTTTGAAGAAATACCTGATATATGATTAAATTGATGATCACTTCGGTTGATGTTCGAATCTCTGAATTCTTCGAGAATATTTCTCTGATATTTTTCATGACCATTTTCAAATTGAGATAATTCATCGTGATAAGTGTTCATACATTTTGATTTCTGATATCGTTTTCGTTGAGCTATCATACTTCTTTCATCAACCTCAATCATGGCAGATTATTGTTAAAAATGATATTATCAAGATAAGAGAACATTCCCCTTCTTTGTTGAATATGTCACGGTTTTCTTTTTCGTTCCGTCCGGACACACCATTCAATGACCTCTATTGGACACACTATAATATACAAGTTCGTTCTATGATGAGAGACACATCCAATAGAAATCTTCTAATATTATTATTTCGAACGTTGTTGGAGAGGATGATTCCAAACGTAACTATTATTTTGATTTTGAGTTGAAAAAAGATCATCGATTTTTGATTTCCATTATAACGTCCAATATAGGCTGATAAATACAGTCGTTTCCAAGTTGTGAACTATCAATGTTCTGAAATAAATTTGATCTTTTGTTATGTCCTCCACCAAAGTTGAAGTTTGATATAATAATGTCTCTGGCTAGTACTTATTATAGCTAATCTCATGTTCACAACGAAACTGAATTTCGGATACACAACATCAAACTGCATCTGAAATTTAACGTTTCCTTCACAAAACTTATCCAATAACGTGAAAAACTTCCAGAATATTATTCTCGTAGATTAATTTTTAACATCATGTTCTCTGAAAACTGATGTTCGAATTTGCATCTTGTCAGAAGTTGATTTGACAACAGAATGATGAGATAAATTGAAATTCACTCTATTCAAAACAATGAAACTGGTATTACTGAGATAATTTGCATGTTTGACCATGTTGTTTTTTAGAAGTGTGCTATGTAAAAAAAACCAAACACAACATAAGGGCGAACTGTCTCCAAATCGAATTTGACATATCATTTTTTTCATCCAAAACACACTGGAACTACTAGACTTGTACAAGAGAATCGAACTAGCAGACTCTAGAAAATAACTCGATCGTTCATATACGCAATCACTCAACAAGTTTAAAATGTTTCACGCATGCATATTTCATATCGACGTGAATTAGAACTCTTCAATAAATTACATAATGATGATCAATTTATATCATGAGAACTGTATAGTCGTGTAAGTTCACGTCGTGGAAGCTAGCAGACGACTGCGTGAGAGATCTCTGCGTTACAGCTTCCACCAAACAGATGCCTGCGGTCTTTCATTCCTGAGCGAAACTGTTTGTCTATTTTTCAGACATAAATAATTACTGGAACTCAAATATTTCCATCTGTCAATCTGGAAAGTCAATTCAGCTTGGCATGGAATATTGCTCGCATATTTCAGATGTTTGAAATCGTTCCGGATAATCCACGGTCATTTTTCAAATTGTTCTACCGATTCGAAAAATACCATCATGATTCCAGTATGAGCCTGTTGAGGTTGCTTTTCATTCCATACATCATGTATGCAATATTGTATGAAAATTATCAACTTGATCAGGAGCATGTTTTATAGCAGCAGGAACTAGTGATTGATTTGAAATCTAGTGCAGTGAAAATTATTTGACAAGCTGAATATGAGTGACATGCAACATCATATGGGACGAACTGAAAAAGGAAAATGAGCAATAGCATAACCAGGGCATCATGTCAGATGATGAATATAATTTCAAAGAACTACACGTAATTAACTACGATTTTTCATTCTCAACTCTAATTTTAACACTGTTTTAGATTCGTATTTCTCATGTGATAATATTATTCGAATCAAATTTGGAATTGCGTTATAATCATCATGATATATATATATATATATATATATATATATATATATATATATATATATATATATATATATATAAATATATATATATGTATATATATATATATATATATATATATATATATATATATATATATATATATACATATATATATAGATAGATAGATATATATATATATATATGTATATATATATATATATATATATATATATATATATATATATATATATATATATATATATATAGAGAGAGAGAGAGAGAGAGAGAGAGAGAGAGAGAGAGAGAGAGAGAGAGAGAGAGAGAGAGAGAGAGAGAAAGAGAGAGAGAGAGAGAGAAATCGATGTCACTGAGACGTGTGGCCGAGTGGTCAATAGACCGAACCGTCATTCAAGAGACCGGGGTTCGATGACCACCATGGTCGACCATCCTGACATAGAATGTTCGTGGTTCCTTTCTGTCATTCAGGTTATCAACGGGAAAACTCCTCGACCACAGGTCAAGACCGACTCTTTCTCACCATCGAAAAACAACTGATGAATTAACCTTACAAGTCATTATCTAACCATCTCATATATCTTTCACCGACGCCAATCGATCGATGTCTTCAGTGGAGTGCGTCTTCAAACACAATATCAATAAATACAAATATCAATTAAGTTCAATATATGGATAACGCGATTCAGTATTGTCATTGTCATTGTTGAGGCTAAGAAGGGAGGCAATATACAGTGGAGACTGTTCCCGCGTTGACACCCTGACGCTTCTTTTTGCAGGTGTCGTGGATGCGGAAGCGTGACTTGCATATCCTCACGTCGAACATATTCACGTACACGGGCGACGCGAGGTTCGGCGTGATCCACCCAGACGCGATGGACGAGTGGAATCTCCGTATTGAATACGTCCAGAAGAGAGACGCCGGCATCTACGAGTGCCAAGTCAATACCGAGCCCAAGATCAATCTCGCCATCCTTCTCAACGTCGAAGGTAAATTCTTCGTGTTTTTCAATTTAGGTTTCAGGTATTTCATTCTACACAGTTATTCATCTTGGTGAATGTATTATGAATGAGATGACCGAGCTAGGATTGCGTGCATAGTTTCGATATCACTCAAAATTGACAATGATACTGACCATTGTATTATATATATATATATATATATATATATATATATATATATATATATATATATATATATATATATATATATATATATATTCAATGTATACATGATATATATATATATATATATATATATATATATATATATATATATATATATATATATATATATATATATATATATATATATATATATTCAAGTTGTTTGAGAGTTCAGAATGGAAGATGGACGAGTCAAGACCTAGCACAATCTATGAACGAGTATATATGATAAATTTATACAATATTTATATATATATATATATATATATATATATATATATATATATATATATATATATATATATATATGTATATATATATATATTCAAGTTATATATATATATTTATTTATATATATATATATATATATATATATATATATATATATATAACTTATGTATTGTATAAATCTATCATATATACTCGTTCATAGGTTGTGCCAGGTCTTGACTCGTCCATCTTCCATTCTGAACTCTCAAACAACTCGAATCGTGAGAGCTTTTCAGCATGAGTCGATTGAAATATGATCCTTATATCACTGAATTATGAGATTTCTTATTATAAAATGAGGAAAACTGCTAGACACATTGTTGTCCATTCATATGAGTTCCAAGTTTTCTTTATTGTAGCCGTAAGTATAGGTCTATAGCGGGTTCATTGGCTGATTGAATTTGTCATATAGTGAGCCCCAACATATGTACTCCACGTTCGCACGAATTCACCTATCAATCTCCAATTTTTTTGGTCTTCAAAGATGAATGTAAATTTAATCTGGTTTGAATGAAAAAACATGTACGCGGGTTGGATTTGTGCCCTATTCCATATTTGCACTTTTCCGAACGAATATCAGATTCTTCTATTAGGTACAGAATAAAATTATCTGTGTTAGTATGTATCCCAATATAAATGTTTGATATAATTCATTATTCAAGAACTGAACCCAATCCAATTATACACGTAATGTATTCGCATTCAATTAAAAGTTACTTGAGTTCAATCTTCCAGTCAGTTCTAAAAGTTCCAGTAGACCTAACAAATGAACAAGGATATATAACAACATAACTTTACAACCGAAAATTAATTCAGATCTTGAATGTTTGTTTTAACTTCAAAATGCTTTTTTTTCTTCCAATTTGGATTCCTTCCAAAATAGCATGTCCAGTGTTATCTACAACACGATACGCGGTACAACCCCCATGTTAATCCTCAAATACGGGATATGGTCCAGACTGTACGATATATATTCGCTATTATATTCCTGACATTCGATGTGTATAATATTATGGGGGTTGAAGAACTTATCTTCAAGCCTATATTCATTATTAAAAGAAAAAGTGATGCTGTATTGTGTTGATAAATCTGTACTTTTAATGTGACTCGAAAGGTTCGTTCTTTGTTCAACAGTCAGAACAAAATAATCATGGAAACTTTCTCTTTTATTTATGTGATCCAGTCATATTATAGAACCCACTCTGTGTTTTATTTGAAATCCAGACAAAACGCATCTGGAGTGTATAGTATATTACAGAAATCCAATTTTGTCATAGATTAGATGCAAATTCATTTTTTATTACTTTAGGGAATGAGAGAGTATATAGTCAATCGCATTCCTTTATTAGAAAAATCTACATTTTTATATTATTACCTCCCCATCTTTTTTTCTGTAAGCTTCAATGTCGACATGTTGTATATTATTGCTTATAGAATACATCACCATTCAAATATGTGTGTGTGCAATGCCTTTTGTCTATCTATATTTTTTGTTTGTGGTACATATTCTACTGATTTCTTTTACTTGCTTCTCTCTATCTTTTTTCTATCTGTCCATCTTTCTATCTCTCTCTCTTGTTCTCTCCTCTAGCTTGGTTGTATATTAGTTTGTTTTCCCTGATTCCAGACAAGTCCTCCGCTATCCTAGCTGATTCAGTTGGATCTCGGACTTCGTCCACCGTCTCCAAACAAGGTGCAAACTCTCTTTCCACTTGTTGTTCGTCCAAGTGCAAGCAAGCGCAGTGTCAATAGCTTTCTTTGCTGTCTGATTGTAGCTCTCATTCGATCTCGTGCAAGTAGGGCGTGACATACGAATTAGATGCTATACGAAATAAATTACTAGATACTGATATAGACCACTCGAATCGATAGGTTTCTTGAAATGCATTCTGTTTCGATTCAGTTTGAACAGTGAAATGGAAAGTTGCTTTTTTATTGAATAATTGTGTGGTTACTGTTGAACTATTATAACCCTATCTTTATTGACTAATCTGATGGAATTTTTTCTCGGGATATTGTTTTTTTTTCATTCTCATCGCGTTTTTAGGGAATTAGCCGAGAAATGATGACATCTCATTCTCATTTCTGATACTAGAACATATTTTTCACTGAAATAATATTCTGAATGTGAATAAATTGGGCCTACATATAGAGATGTAGCTTCACATTTGCCATCAAAACCAACAGATTAAGTGAGATTATTGAAAACATAATGGTATCAGCTTCTCAAGATTGAGCATAAAATATGATTATCAACATTGATAAAAATTACTGAAGATGTACCAAATGAAATGATACAGCCGAACTAACTAGAGCAATTCCATGACGATTGTGAAACAACGTCTTCGGTTATGGGAGGTATTTGATATAGTGTGAATTTGTGATCTCGTTCAATATCCATCCAGTATGGTGAACAATACATTAATAACCTTCAGAGACCTCCATCAGGCATTTTGAACTTTTTCAAAACAATGGATAACGATTGAATATAATAGGCTAATTTCTCATATCGAATTTCCATTGCCACCTCCTGTGGTGGTGAATGTTTGAAATATCTGATAACGACTTATGAAATGAATTGAATCATTAAATAACAGAATCTATGAGATTATTGGAAATACAACCCTCAGAAAAAAATCACCTTCTTCATGTACTAGGCGAAGAGTTTTCCGTGACTATTCATGCATTTCGAAATTAGAAAACCTTCTCCTGACAAATAACAATATTCTGAATCAACTAGAATTAAATTAACTTCATCTTCAAAATTGTATTTCTATGTTCCTATTATCCTTTCTGAATTTTGATTTGTTTGTTATTCTGTGTCGATAGGCAACCCGATGTACATGAGCAGAGATCAATAAATATTCATGAATATATATAGAACCATTGAGGGGAATCAATATCAACTTTATGGAATGATGATTCATAATATTCTGTCTCGTTCTCGACCGTGTATCGGCACAAAATTTGAAAACGCTCGCGGCTTACGGGAATTCCACGAAAGGAATTGTGAAATTTGGAAACTTACAGGAGTTAATAATAATAATGATAATAATGATACATTTATTGTCTCCATTTGATTCACATACAAAACTATATTGAATACATTGAATTGTGTTATTGAAGGATGTCAAGACATACAATCAACATTTGAACTATCGAATAATTATAATAAAGTTGCATCTTGATTGAGATGAGTCTACATTCAAAACATGATCACTTGAATGAAATTCGAAAGATATACTAGACTAGACTAGCCAAACAGTTATACTAGTTATACCAGACGATATGGTGATCCATCTCGACATATATTTATTCGAATAGTAATAAGCTTCACCTTTTAAAAGTTTTCTCAATTTGGTTTTAAATTTTGACAGTGATTCGACATTTCTCGTGGCTTTTGGTAATGTATTATATAGTTTGAATTTCAAATGATTAGAGTTCACCTGTGTACGTTCCAGCGAGCTTTTCTGTGAATATGAGTCTCCTTTTTTTCTAGTATATGGATTCGATTGGATGTTCCGATATCATAAATGTTTTTCCTAACAATAATACTCACTTGCGAAATATATAAGCTGAATAAAGTTAGAATTTTCATACAAAATGTGCCTCTCATTTGAGATTTTTTTCTATGAGTCTTGCCGTTCAATTGATACAGATTCATTCAAAATCTCATAACATTTCATAATCTTTTTTCGTAAACTGAATCTATATCACCAATCAAACGGCGATACTCATGAGAATTGAAACCATCTGATGGCATTCCCATTAGTTCGGTCATCAACTTTGACAAGTTTCAAGTGCTTACAACTATTTCTGTACAATTTCCACATGATACGAGCGTTTTTTCGACGTTACATGAAAAAGAAAGAAACGAACTATCTCGAATTTATCTCTCATAAGTCTGATATAAATTTCAATGATTCTGCATCAGTCGATTCAGAATATAGTTATTTGTCAGAAGCAGTTCTTCTAATTCCCAGATGTATTAATGGTCTCCAGCTTGTATTTTGAATAAGTTAGAAAAAGCGAACGTAGATCGTGTGTGTGTTCGTATACATAGCTTCACGCGTATATTCACATACGGTTATTTGCACAACAATAATAGTATGAATATGATTACTTAAATTGAAATATGCAATATGCTTCATGCAGTAGCATCTTACCACACAATGATCACAGACGTCAAACGACGAAACAGACTTCGTGTACTGTGAATACCTCACATCAATACAACATATTCATATAACATGAACCCACAAAGGGTTCAAAATTCACTTGTCTTCATAGCTATTGTCCAGCTTTGCTGTTATCAAAAATGTTATCGTGGAACGTTCGCGTTAAATTGTTATCTGATATCATTTTTATCATCAGTATTGACAAAAAACACAGGATTTCCTTCTCATGAAAATACTGCGTACTTATGTCAGAAGTTACCGACTTGATAGTATCATATTCGTATGTTAACATAGAAAGTGGGAAGAAAGTGGACACGTGGAAAAATAATCACCCGTTCTACTCTATTAACAATGCAATTTTCATTTTTCGTCGTGAATTATTCATATAAAACATTGGCCTCATATATTCAAACGCGTTGGTCTGTGATAATTTCATTAATTCTACTGATATTCACAGCTTCCGTAAAAACGTTTCATTTTACATAATAAACTCTCTCGTCTTGTTTACAAAATACTTTGCATATTTTGCAAACGAATATTAACCAATGTGAATAATCATAAAATATCATATTACCATTCATTAATACCACTTCGAATGTGCACTATTAATTCAAATAGTAAACAATATATCTCTCTGATCAATTCTATTAATCCAGTGCATTACAACCCCAATTGTCTGCACCATCGCATTTTTAATTTAGTTTCAAATGCATTTTAGATTTGCGGTTTATGTTAAAAAGCTGTCTGAAAAGTGAAATATGATACAAAGTTCCTTGCAACGTTCTGCTATTCAGGTCAGAGCTGTCAGTGTGCACAGTGGCTTTCAAAACAATCCCATAGACTCAACTTCGCTTATACTTTACGCGATGCTTTATGTATAACGTTTGCATAATTTATTTCGATGTATTCTATTTTTGTAGTTTTATGAAAATATATAATACTTGGAATAACATGAAATAGGTATTCCGTTGTATAAGCTGAAAATCTGCAACCTAAACTGTATATTGCATGGCTTATGAATTGAGCTCTTCTGTGACTGGCTGACATTCTGTAGTGGACAATAATAGCGTGCGTGTGATTGGCTTACAGGATTGCAAGCATGTGAAACTTTCAAGCATGTTTATTACTGCTCATTTGTCAACATTTATAGACTACATCATCAACAGAGTGTGGCATACGCTTCAGGACGAAGTGTGTATATATGCCCACCGTGTTTATCAAACTGTGTTTGTGTATCATGTTTTATTGTTCCATCTCCTCCGTAAATAAGAACACAGCTAGTTTCGGAGAAATGTTAGACATCCGTTCAAGTTCCATCTTGAACAAGAATTGTACAAATGAAACATGCCACTGTTTGTATAACTCAGACAATTGGGGCACAGCTGCATTGAAATCCGAAGTCAGTCGGGCGCGGATCAGAGTTCTTCCGAATATCTTTTCACCTATCATCACTATCATTTCATTATCACTCACTCATAGGTACCCACATATAACCTCGTTGAGTGGGGTCGTTAAACACCAATCTTATCATGATACCCGCAGGGGCGGTCAAAGTTTGATATTGTTGTTCAGATTATGTCAGTTGTTTTATAGGCGTACTTGTGAAGTTATTTAATTTCTTCGCTCATGAAAGTGATGAAACAAGTTATGAAGTATATGTAGCTTGGGCTCACACCCCTCGTCAAAGAATAATGTCATCAATGAACATGTATCTCTAAGATCGTGAGTCGATGTTGAAATATATGAAGTGTCAATTCCCACGACCCGATCCAAGACTCACGAACGTTCTGGTTGTGGGATTAACCGACCCACGTGGCACTTATCCATCAATCACCACTCCGGGGTTGGATTCCTGATATGGTCGACCATCCTGACTGAGAACGATCGGTCAGTAGCTAGCGCATTGAATCATCATTCGCAAGACATGGGTTCGATTACCGCCATTGTCAAACCACCCGACAGAGAAGGGTGGGCCCACTCATTCATCATTCAAAAGACTAGGGTTCGATTCCTGTCTTGCTCGACCATCCTGACTGAGATGAGTAGGATAATTGCTAGCACACTGAAACGTCATTCAAGAGACTGAGGTTCGATTCTTCAAATTGTCGACTATACTGTCTGAAATGTTACATGGTTCCCTTTAGTGACTGAAGTGAACACTGAGAGGGTTTCTCAAAATCGTGTCAAACCAATTCCTCTCAACAATTCAAAACGCCTGATGAAACTATAATACTTTTCACGATCCCAATATTTTTTTTCAAGGCTGAAAAACTTTGGTCATACTTGGAGGATATGCCTTGTTCGACATATACTTATCAAAATTGTACTCTTCACACGTGAGGTCATACAAATGTACAAAATATTCTCACTCAGTGCTCGCCACCCGATTTTGACAAATAATCATTCATTGGTAAAGTTTCAGAGAGAGAATTAAGCTGAAGATGGACGGTTTGACATACGAGTTTATCAACATCTATTCTCATTTCTTCAATTATACGTAACTATTGACTTCCTCCTTACAAACGGCATCACTCATACAAACTCAAACGGAAGCATGTCTTGAGTCTATGTCGAAGTGAGCGCATCGAATAATTCACTCAAATGGATACAAAGAAGATGGAAAAACATAGAACCACACAAAACACGATTATGTTGGCTATTTTGCCCTTTTCAGTTCATATTCTTTATATCATTGGTAATTCATCATAACTGCTAAGATTTATGAATGCGTGAACATCGGCATATCAAATTAAATTGTCCTCTTCTGATGATTATTTTCTCATTTCATAAACTCCATAACTTTGTTATTGTTTTTGTGACATCAAATAATAGGTATAACCATTAATAACCTATACAATCGATGCTACATCTCCATCCTTATTTGGTCAGCTTGAATAACACATTTATATTAACTACAACGTGGTTTCAACACTTACAATTTCAATCAAACCGTACAACATCACGATAAAAAAAATTCTCCTTCATTTCTCAAGTACCTTCTTGATTAACTCTGTTCCAGCGGCCCAGGCCAACATCTGGGGCCCGGAAGATGTGTATGTGAAGAAGGGCAGTACTATTAGCTTGACATGCTCGATTAACGTGCACTCCACGCCACCTAGCTCTGTGCTGTGGTACCACGGGCCAGCCGTGGTCGACTTCGACTCTCCCCGGGGCGGCATTAGTCTGGAGACAGAGAAGACGGAGTCGGGAACGACCAGCAAGTTGTTGGTCACCAAGGCACAGCTCTCGGACTCTGGCAACTACACTTGCGTGCCGTCCAATGCCAACGCGGCGAGCGTCTGGGTCCACGTGCTAAATGGTGAGATAATGGTTTTATAT
This sequence comes from Brachyptera risi, assembly GCA_964007535.1. NCBI lineage: Eukaryota > Metazoa > Arthropoda > Insecta > Plecoptera > Taeniopterygidae > Brachyptera > Brachyptera risi. The sequence continues at coordinate 19,695,256 of OZ023334.1, forward strand.
GATCGATGAAAATGTTGGTTTGAAAGAAAATGCAGTTGCTTGAGTAATTGGTTGGTTTTTTTCCGTTCGCTCGTTTGTTTGTTTGTGTTTTTGATACATTTTATTCTTTCTATTCCAAAGAATTGATCGAATGATATATGGATAACTAATCGGGAATCACCAATTAATGTATAGGCCTAAATATATATATATATATATATATATATATATATATATATATATATATATATATATATTAAACTTTCGCTTCCGTTCATACTACGTCATTGGAATATGTTTCAAACCAAAAGTTATCTCGAATATCAATATTTACATAATTCAATATTATTTTGGCAAATGTGCTCTCCACTTTTGTTGATTAATAGTTCTATCTATGGAACTATCAGGCTTTCGAACAGGCACGCCGCAATTCACTGCACGAATGCTTCGAACATTTGTTCTCGATGGATAATGGAATTACCAACGAATACGAGAGTATTATTGGTAAATATTCAAGACGTTCGTTCAACCTGTTATAGGACCAAATTCCAGAATACGCGCTCAGCAGCAGATCAGGAAATATCCAATATAGCTTATACCCGATTCTGAACTTATATTATTCATCAAGTTCGAATGATCAGACATAGTGAAGTAATATTTTTTTCGAAATTTCGCTTATTGAATGTGTAGTGTGATGGACACGCTGATACAAGCCAATTTGATAGTTAGTTAGTTAGTTAGTTAGTTATTATTCATTGGTCCCAATTGCATCACAACGTAATATTGGATGGATCAGGATAATTATAAATGAATCGATAAAATACAATACAGTGAAGGAGCATATTGATAGACATATGCAGTATAAAATTCTCAATAAAGTAGAAATACATTGAATAAAATAACAGGTAAATACATTTTATAAACAATAGAAAAAACGAGTTGACTGTATATCATCAATTTATTCCTTTCGAGAGGCCTCCTACATCCTACCCTTAACGTCGTAATTGTGAACGCTCGATGCAACACGTAGCAACGATAAGCGAATCACGGCCATCATCACATACATTATTCAGTCAATTGATGATCGATGTTCAATACTTGAGTCAAACTTGAGCTCAAGTTGGTGCTCGATTTCAAACTCTGCCTGAGTAATTGTAAAATTATCAGCACATTTTGATCCATTTCATAAGTGATCCCGATTGTTTGTATGATAGTGAATATATCATGAATTACTGGAATTCAAGAACAGTTCGATGCAAATGTACATTCATTGTGATTTGAAAGGAGAAAACAATTATCTGTTTTTCCAAACATTTCTTCACCTCATATGTGGGTTTGATTGCGTATGTGATCCCTTGAATATCGGTCATTCGTCTTCAATTATCACATGTATCACAACCTCTTTGTGAATTGTGTTGGTGCTAGCTCAATTTATATCGAAGCAATGTACAAACTATATAATGAATAAACCAGTACAGTAAATTACATTAGTAGTACATAAGTACTGTGGTACTACCACAAGTTGTATCATCGGGATGAGTTGAGGGTTTGATTCAGTTGGTTGATTTTAGGTGAGCCCAGATACTGCATCGATTATTTGATCTGATTAAAAATGATTTTTCCCGGATTTCATCCGTTTTTATCGATTGCGTCACTTCCGGCATGACATGATGAAGAAATCTTCCGACAATTCATCGCATGAGACAAGAGGTTTTCCATTCTTCATGCATATATAACTCGCTCATTTGTTGTGGCCTCAAATAACCTGGAATATATAACTCACTTTATCAGTACATAATCCATCAGAAAATTCATTACAATAGACTGACGAAATGAGTTGATATGCATCGGATCAAATCGAAATCATATAGATTCCATAATTCTCGATACTATATAATCGCAAACTGAGTGAATCATTCTTAAATACATTCCAGTTTCAATCCAATGAACACATTTTCAGTTGTGTCCTCGAATTTTGTATCAAAATGATATATGTATACATCCATGAGAAGTCTCAATATCTACAATTTTCTATGATCATCAATTAAATCGCTTACAGAAACAACAATGTGGGTAAAACCATTATGAATAGATTCTGGTTCTGATTGAATCGGTTGAAATTATATATTTTTCTTATAGTGACATTACTATTCTAATAGACAGGTAGCACACTGTGACTGAACAAAATGTACAGTGCTGAAAGTAAATGCTTGAAAAACAATCAAAGATACAATTAACTACGCTATCTAGACGTCAACATTTTAATAATTACTGATGGACTAAAATAGAACGGGGATATCAGACACTAGCGCACTGAACGGTCATTCGAGAGACCGGAGTTATATTTCCACCATGGTCGAACATCCTGTCCGAAACGAATGGAGCACCAGTTTGTTTGGAGCACAAACAACTCACCACCATTCAGGAGATCGGTGTTCCATTCTCGCCATCATGGACTATTCTGTCTGAGATTTTCGTGAAGTATCCCTGCCAATAAAGTCAATGCTCATATAGTTCCTTATGATAGAAGAAATATTTTCATAGAATAGCTCAGCCAAAAAATTAAATATATAATTATATAGTTCCACATAACTACTGGCCACGACCACTTTTTCCGCTCTTCAAGAGCACCTCGGATATAAAAGATGTCCATCACATCTGCACATGTCTCATTTATCTACTTCAATGAGTCTATATCATTATCGGAGTATTTCGGTGAACTTGATTTGAATAATAATTTCAGCAAAATTATGTATACGACTTTGCAAGTTTCTTGCTTTGAATTGACACTACAACGTTTCTACATTTGCAGCAGTGCTTGTAATTATTCATGCTGCATGCTTTTTATTATATCCTTCTTGATTACTTTTGGTGTTGATATTAAATTACCTTCCTCACGACCATTCTGCTCATGTTTACACTTGGTTTGAATGTGGGTCTGAAGGAAGATGATGTACCTAGCAGTAGAAGATACTTTCATGGAAAAAGTGGATGTGCAAGGAAATGTGTTTATGTAGGAATCCCTGAGAAATTAATGCATGCATTAATGGGGTAACTCTGCTTGTAGTATCTCGTAGTATTAACGTAATCGTTAATATGTGAAAATGTTGATGTTTATGTGGGCGAAGTACTTGTTTTTGTGGGGCTTCAGAGCGATTAACTTTAAAACGTGTGTACGCATCTGCGCATGGCAAACCAGGGTGTTAAACACACGGAGTATACTATACTCCCTGGATACTCACTGGAGTGAAATTATTCTGTTATTCTTCGTTTCACTCGATTTGAGTTTATAATCCGTTAGATCGAAATTTGAAAAAATCGAACATCATGCAGATCGGAATCTGGGAAAAAACTGAAAAATACAGCCACACAACAAACTAAAGAGTTCAGTTTCACTCGACCCAATGTTCATTTCTTATTATATTTCATAGAACATTGTATGGGGAAAATTAAATCCGTGGTGTAGGCCTACTTTTATATGACTCAATTGAATTCATGGTCACATGTCACACAAATTTCATGAGTTTTTTATATTCTTGTACACCATCAGGCCATCAGTCTTCCGATAATACACGTGGATACTCTTGATGATGATGAAGATGAATAAAATGAGTATATATCGTAAATAATAACAATAATGATAAAAAAACATTGTCCTTGCAACTACAATAACTATCACTATGTTGATTAAAAGACTTAAGGCTGGTTAAAATATAATTTTGTCCGAAGGAGAGAACTGCTACTGGTAAATGCATTCAGATGAGCTTTTTTCACTTCACTGAAAGTCGTAGACAGTGAATAAATGTAAATTATGTTCTCTGAAACCTGGCACTTCCACCAATATAATAAGACATGAAACAATCTGTTAAGTGAGATAGAACGTGGCTTGAACAAAACTGTGAGACAACCTGAGATTCCGGTACGAATCAGAGAGTTCAGAAAGTTATTTCTCACTATGAAAAGGCAATAGGAATATAATATGTGGTCGAGTGAGTGATGAGTTGAATCAAATTTTGGATCTACTTGAGAACATATACGATAGGAAGAGAGAGCATCAATCAAATAGAGTCAAAAGAGAAAAACATGACCAAAATTTCAACTAAATTATTTTCTTACAGAAATAAATCCACCGTGTTTGTTCGTCAAATTCACTGACGATATATTCTTGAGAATATCATCAAATGATCTGATTGTTTGGTTGAAAAGTAATTAGGCTCATGGAAATGAACTCACTCATACTTGTTGCGATATTCCTGAAATATGGTTGTGAATTCCATCGGAAACTCAATCAATCATATCATTATTGCTATGAACGAATGTATTGATAATATATGTTCATCATTCTCTGAGAAATGCATTCCATCGTTTGATTCTTGAACTGCAAATGAATTGCAGAGTACCACTCATTCTGTGTGTTGTGATATTTTGAGTTCTGAATAGAACATTTCACGGTCTGAAAATTAAACTTATAATTCTGTTGGAATGTATGAGGATATAATCCACCATACAAGATCGTTACAAATACTAATTGAATACAGAGAATATTATCATGAATTTTATATTATATATAAAAAGCATGATCGGGGTGCCATATTTCTGATTATTCCGAAGAGGTAGGCCCATATATATAAATATATATATATATATATATATATATATATATATATATATATATATATATAGGCCTACCTCTTCGGTATATACTCTTCATACCTCTCTATACGTCTTCATATATATATATATATATATATATATATATATATATATATATATATATATATATATATATATATATATATAGTTATATATATGTTTATATATATATATATATATATATATATATATATATATATATATATATATATATATATATATATATACATACATGATCAATTCAAACTTGTGAACAAATTTGTGATCACATTCCAATTTCCGAACATTCGACCAGAACAATTCCATTGAAATGAACGACAAACGGGGATGAAAATGAAATTTCACAAATTCACAGTTTCAAATATAAGAGATCTCAATATGAAAACTCTCTAATTTTCATCTTTCCGTATCTAACTGCAGAATTGCGAGACAATTTCAAAAATCATTTTAATTTCATTCAGTACTTTATCTGGAGTATATATTCTGAAAAATGTCTGAATTATATCCATTTGATTCATTTGAAAAGCACTCAAATGTAGGATGCTTGACTTATTCACAGGAGAACACCCTGCTGCTATGCAACACGGTGAACACGCAGCCAGTCCACAAATCACTGCTTCCTTGATCATCACCTTCACCGCCATCTTGATGACTCACACGATCCAACAGTGGGTAGTGGCGGCCGTGGCGAGATGATCAGTGAGGACGCATCATTAAACCTTCTATGTCATAATCATCAGCCCTTACCTTCAATCCGACTGTGGTGTCTTTAAGTGTTGACCTTGAAAATAATCATCGCAGAATGGACGAATCAGAACTACGATGAGTGGAATCACAAACAGAGTGTGTGATAAGAAAATTGTTTTGAATTGGCAAGGTTTTATGATATCGAATCAAAATCGTCTGTGATGATTTGTAAATACATTGAAATAAACAAAAAGACATTGTGACTCGTGAGATATAATAATTGTTTCCGAGAGGAAATGGAATATTAATATTATTTTGTAAATACATGATCAAAATATTCCAGAATGGGGATGGAAAACAATGAGATCATATTGAGTCATACGCAGAAATGATTGAATTTGAGAATTCAATACAGTTAATTGGGAGTGTTGAAGATGAACTTCGTTATCGAACGATGAAACACCGACCGAGACATATTATTTTGAAAGGAATACATTTTAATGAAATTATTTTCAGTATCACACATTATTACCCGCTAGTGAAAATCATCAGTCTCGAACTTGTGAAATATAAGTGTTTCAAGGGTGTGTGTGACAGATATGTTGTTTATAGACAAAAATCAGTGTATAAAACAGATAATCATCTCATGGCACTGCCAACAATATATTATGTATACAGAATATATTGTATTTACCATGTATGTGCGCGATTAAACTTCAAGATGACACAACAAAACATGTCGATTCAATGAAATAATAGAAACCTTCCATCATATTTTGAAAGGAACAGAACCATACTGTAAAACATAAGAAACTAAAATGAAGCACAACGATGAAAATCTGAATTAAATTCTGTGTCCGTTATTACCTAGTTTCCATACAGGCCTGTGCGAGCATAGAACACTTTTATGGACTACAAAAACAATTTATGGTGAATCCGTTGTCGTGAGGAGGTTGTCATTATGTCGTTTGGACAATCTCTGTGTAATAGCTGTTTGCCGTAGATTTTCATGATTCAGCTTATGAATACATTATGACTCCACAAAACAGACAAATTTATTTTAGATTCAAAGTCAAATTAAAATGGAAGTGGCGTGTACGTTATGTACGAATATATGACAAGGTACATATATATATGTATAACGATTCGAAATGACGACATTTACATACTGGACTAAATGGCGCTTTTTGGAATATAGAGGTACAATTCAATTATTGTAAATTCACTCATACGTAACTAGATATTGTAATAAAATCCGTGTTCCAATTGAAATCATTTCCCCCGAACAACGCTCAAACGAGGGTATAATCATTTATTATTCTAGTGGAGAAGCGGGATATTCGTTGCTCTCATGTTGGTAGTTTATACCGGGTCACGTGACGACCAGTGTTGGAAGAATGGCACAAGAGTTTCGTGTGCGAAATGTGATCTGAAGGGATTTGAGTTGTGTTGACTCACAATTTTCATTTGATTGATCATATAGCAACGGCTTCGAAGATATTGTTTTTAATTAAGTTCAAACATAGACGATAGATAATATACTTCGAAGGGTGAGTATTTCCGACTTTTTCTCTAACCCCTGTATCTCTACTCCATTTCACTTTCTCATCGTTGAGTGATGCTACTGGTCAGCGAGAAGCGCTAAGAAGCGCCAAGAAGCGCTACAAACGTGTGCAATATCGTTCGTCATCAAAGAAAACAAAATTTTCGGATGACAACAAAATTTCATTTACTGTGTCATATACCATCAACAGTGAGCGGCTATGCACCACTTTCAGACATAGAACGGAGGTGAACGGAGGTGTGCAGGGTAATTCAGTTTCTATCTGCCGTGAGATTGGTATGTCTTTGATATCATATCTATCGCCTATGATTTACACATAGGTTCGATTATTGTGATGACTGTTATTCATTCACTATTTATGTTACAAAGAAATATATTATATATTGTACTCTAGTCATCCTATATATGGGATATAATGAAATGGTTGTGTTCTTCGATGATCCTCCCCACACACATCTCAAACTATTGTCATTTTTGCCGTTAGAGAGAAATAGCTGTGAAATATGATTCTCTACTTCATATGATTTGATTCGTAGCGAAAAATAACCCATGTTTTTACCCTCACTGGTGATGTGATGTTATAACACATGTATTGATACCCACATGGAATTCGTATACTAAATAATGAAATAAAATAACAAAAAATGTCCCAAATATTGTGCTGTTGGTGATTAATGTCTCCGTTTTCCCAGTGACAATTACTTCCCACTCTCTTTCAGATCGTATGGAAGGTCGGCATGGTACGGTGAAATTTGAGTTGATGCAAATGATTGTATGCTCCATGTGATTCAATATATGAGGGACATACGGGGTTGGTTCGATCCCCGCCATCGTCCATCTCAACAAAGGGTTTTCGTGCTATCTTCTGTAGTCTAGGCAGATCTCGGGATCATGTTCACAATATAGACCACTACTGCTTTCCCCTCACTCTCTATCTTATCTATCTTGTAATCATTACCGAAAAAATCTTCATTTCATCATCCCGTCATCTTAACAATCATTCATCTGACGCCTGAAGATCGTACACAGCATTTCAGTATGGTACATCATCACAGTGAGTCGCTGAAATATATATACATGAACGAGATTTATGTTTCATTTTTGTTTATCTCGAGTGATACTGGTGATACCCATTAATTTCGAATTTGTTCAAATGAAGAACAGTAACAAGATTGTAGACTTCCATGATTTATCCTCAATGATAATCCATTGTGTTTTATTCCTTTTTCCATGAACTCATTGATGCCGATGAAATTACCCTTTCGTTTTGTTTCATTCCCTTTCGGTTCCTGAATTACCGAGTACAGTCACCGAGCTGAGCCTAGCTGGAGTCTCTGAAAACGAGGTAGGTCACGATGGAGCACCAATCAAGAAGTCACGCAGGAAAATCATGTTGTTGAAAAAGAGGTTCACTGATATGAGGGCGTATTTCAATAATCTATCCGATTACAAATTTCAGAGTGATTGTTGTTATGTGGTAATTAATAAACTTGACGAGATCATACCTCACGTTGTTCAAGTTCATTCTTGAAGTTCAAGAGGGGAAGACGTAATTTTGATACTCTCAGATTTATCAACAATGGAACAAATAAACCTTGATGTGCTCTTTGATACGGATTAAATTCTCACTGTTAAACAAATTCTCATCGATCGTTATGAATACTCGGTAATTAATCGAGGTGTTCATGAATAACTCCAGATACACTATCGTCAAATGACTCAGAATGTGTTGACAATTGAGTTTTAATTGGATGAGTGAAGCGAAGACTTAATTTCATCATACCCGAAAAAAAAGTACTTTTTTTTTCGCGCTCCACAAGTCAAACAAAGATTTAAAATGAGTTGAAACTTGACGTACACATGTATCCTTATCTAACTCGATACTGTATAGTTTTGAGGCACAATCGGTGGAACCATTTTTGAGAAAACTCATTCCAAAGTTTTCAAAAATCCCATAAGAATCACCCAGAGAAAAAAATGCATGCAAAATATTTCATCCGAGAGAATTCAAATTTCAGGAAATTTTAATCCAATGATGATACACATTGTACCAAACTTTCACTCAAATCGAATCAGCCGTTTTGATGTGAAAAATATATATCAATCAGATCATTTTTGAATTTCTATTTTCGAAATCATTTTGATTTTTTGATCATCCAAAGCTATTGAGATGCCTGTGAAATTCAAGCTACAGGTGACACCGCTCAATTGTAAACGATTAGAACGGACCTTCTTTTATATCATAGAAATTAATAATGGAAAATAAGATGGCAGTGATGTAATGGCTCGGATCTCAAGGTGTATATATTTATATATATATATATATATATATATATATATATATATATATATATATATATTTATATATATATATATATATATATATATATATATATATATATATATATATATATTTATATATATGAATATATATATATATATATATATATATATATATACAAATATATATATATATATATAATATATATATATATATATATATATATATATATATATATATATATATTCATATATATATATATATATATATATATATATATATATATATATATATATATAGATATATATATATATATATATATATATATATATATATATATAAAAATATATATATATAATAACCAATCAAAAGATAAGTTGATGAGTTCCAGCTCATCCATCAACGCGGCAACACCTAACGCGTTTGCCTAGTCATAACAATGGAAAAGGGTGATAAAATTATCACACTTCCGGTCTGGAATAACTCTTCAACAATCAAGAATGATCAAGACAATCCACTCATCAATATTCATCATTATTATTATTCATCTAAAAGTACAATTGTGTAACCCATACACGGTGGCACAGTGAAACAACCACTTCCATTCACCAAATCAAATTTCACATAAACCTAATTCATCAGTATCCCCTCTTTCTCACTCTCACATTCCACAACCCTTCTCTTGAATTCACTCAAACTCGCTTTTTTACTATGTCCTCCTCCAAATAATTCCATTCAATTCTTGTCCTCATCAAAAACGAAAACTTGCGGACATTCTCTTCTACGTCTTTCAATTACTACCCTCTTCCCGTGATCACCTCTTATAGAACGCTCCAAACTTTGTCTCATAACTCTTTCCTCAAGCTCCTCCCAACCACCATCTCCTTGGTACGTTCTATAAAAGTTGCATAGTCTGTCTACTTTTCTTCTTGCCTCGAGTGACAACCAATTCAACTCCTTCACCATTTCTGATGGCCGTTCTGATTCATAGTCCATTTCAACCCTTGTAATTTGGACTCTCCTAAACCTCCTAACTCATATTTAAATCATATTTACCCCGGATTGAGACGATGATTCTGAATCATGCTGATATTGATTATATTTGATCAATCAGGTTCGAGTCATTGATGTGACACTTATTTCCACTGGCGATCAATTTCCATGACGTATTACAGAATTCCCCCAGAGTATATTCTGCTCCAGTAAGCATAATGAATGTATAATATCATTATCTTGTGAGTTGAATATCCTCTGTATCTTTTTTTCCGAATGACAACTGGATTTTTCGAACTGATATTTCATCATCCTTATAGAAATCTTGTTATTTCTGTAAGTCGGAAGGTTCCGATCATTTTTTTTCTCGGGTGTTTGACTGCGTTATGAACCCCAGGCAAGCTTTATTAAAGTGCATCTTGTTCTGCCATCACTATAGGCTCAGCAGGTTGCCATAGCAACTTGAAAGGTTTGATGTAACAATGTTGTGTTTGGGAATACATTTAAGTTCATTGATTACAAATCAAAATAGTGTCACTTTGATCACTAGAATGAATCCTGTAATTGAATTCATTGGATCTCTTGAAGCTTGATTTTTAATGTTGATTTTTCAGTATTTATACTAAAATGAATTCATAGTATTCATTTTTCATCATGGAGATTAGAAACAATTATTTTTTACGACTCAACCTCGAAATTGCTACGATAAAACTCAAACTCTTATCTTTGAAAAGATGCGTAGGCATGTCCACCCAAGTGATCACGTGAGTACCGGTCATATGTTTTGATTATTCAATTCATGGTATAGGCGGAAAATTATAGTCACAGACAGCGCAGCTCTGGTGTTGTTGATTTTGAATAATCAAAATGGCGTGATGAGATCGTCCTTGTGGTGCCCCATCCGAATGAACCTACCTTGCATTCATAGCCTCAATTGAGAAACAATGGTTTTGTATCAAGTTTCGATGGTATTAAGAGAAAAAAAGATCATTCAATTCTGATGTTGGAGTTACAACAGATAAAAAGACGGAGTGGATGATTCAAGATATGGAACTCTATCCGTGGTAAAGGTGAAATGGATCTTCGGGAGAACTGGCAGTAATATCGTCAACCACGATCAGCTACTTGATGACGTCACATATCTGCCGTACCCTTGGCTCAGTCAACTAACTGACGCGTACTGTGCCAACAAGTACTGTGTCACGTTGGGCGTGAGTTTGAGTCCCGCTCAAGGCATGCGTTTTTGTGAACGCCTTTTCACCTGTCATCACTTCATCGCTTTATCATCTCCCGCTTGTTCGTAGCCCCGTATTACCTAAATATGTTTCTGTGTAACACTAGGAGACCGTCATCTTCAATCTATGTATTTACATCATGACAAAGTGAACCGAAACAATCTGGATGTAACTATGAATAGAAATACGTGAATTGAGAATTTCAGCATGATGTTTGAATATACGGTTTTCATGGTGTTGAATTCATATTAAAAATTCGTTGAGCAAATGATTGTCATGATATAGTGATGACAAAACACAGGGATCCCTCACTATGGGATCAGTCTCGCGATACATTAATTAATGGAATCATGGTGATAATTGACAGATTGGATCATATTAACCCCAACTTGCATGGTAATCTTATTTGATCATCAATTTGGATTTTCAATATGAAGTGCACCCTTGATCAGTGTAAGCAATTACCGTTTTGATTTACCACTCTTTGCTATCGAAACTGTTCCTGTAAGTGATTCCATAAATAAATATATTTCGGCCGGTTCCAACAAGTCAGGTCGGAGGGTGTCAATTACCATTCTCTTGAATAATACCAGCTGGCCAATCCTGTTGCATCTTCATCTTCATCCTCTTCCTCTTCATCCTCTTCTTCACTTTCTTCTTCCATCTCCATTAATATTCACCATGCTTTACCGTTCTTCCCACAATCTATCCTCTTCCACATCTTCCCATATACCTCCTCTTCTCCTCACACTTCCTTCCATCTGATCTCTCCATCTTTCTCGTGATCTACCAGCTTTTCTTCCACTCTCTAATAATCTTTCGAATTCCTTCCTTGGTACTCGTTCTTGTTCCATTCTACGCATGTGCCCATACCATCACAGTCTTTCTCTACCCATCTTATTTCCAATACTCCTGATGCTCAACCTATCCCTAATCTCACTACTTCTCATTCTGTTCAAATTTTTTTTTTTTTAATAACATCGAAACTTGATACAAAATCATCATTGTCATTTTTGTTACGCTCATAAAACTCCTAACAAATTCAATCTGAGACTGCAAGCCGATTTTTTCCCTTTTCCGTTATTGTCCATATGACAGATGTATAAGTTGAAATAGGTAGAAGATACATTTGATATAGAAGAATTCCACATTTCTCAGATATGTGATTCCTTGAAATGTAATTTTCTTGATATAATTAATTGATTAAGTAATTCCACAATTGGCTCAATCGACGGATCTCAATTTTTCGTAAATTGCAGCATTAGATATGAAGCTCATATTTCTGAACTCATCTACATAAAAGTCACATCATACAATATATGATCATCGAATATTTAGATGATATTGTATAAATTCTCATCGAAGATTCTGTCAGATGTTCTCTAGATGTGAATACTGGTTCATTTTGAATCGGATGACTATTACAGGACTCCATATTCGAATTATTCATTTGCATGCCATTGACGATAGATTCATTATATATTATCGCATAAAAATGACAATAAAAACATGAAGATCGTGAAACTAAAAGTAGCGATTCAAAAAGTTTTGTTTCGCATTAATATAGTGAGTCTTTTCACTCCAATTATGAACGAGCTATCCATGTTTTGGTGGCTATCTGCCAATATAACAAGCTAAAATATCACCAATATATCGCTATAACTTCGATTATTGCTACTGCCATATTATCGAACTTTCTGAAAACATAGTCATAGACACATTTAGAAAAACAACAACAGCTAATAAAGAAAGTATCGTGTTGATACTTGTCCTGAGGAAGTATTTATCATTATGTCGAGAAGCAAAATCGAACACTCGAGGCAGCAAGTATAGAAGGTACATTACTGAAAGAAGGATATAGAACTATGACTTCAGCATGCATCATTTCAACATTGAAGTATACGAGAAGAGTCAAACTGCTATTTTATTCCCCTCATTGGTTGATAAGATGTGCTCTTGTAATTTTAGAGACCGCATAGCGTTATCCAAGTGGGTAAACTTACACACCGTGATCTCTCACGATTGCGGATTTCTGAATATCTATATCATTTTTTTCCACCTCGATATTGAAATAATGACCTAGTTATATACAGCATTTTGATGAGATTCACATACTTTGTGAGATTCACTACGCATTGAATTCGTCTTGAACGAAACATGAAAATTTCCATCATCCCAGTACAGATATTAGAAACACAACACAGCTCAATATGTTCACAGTATGAATGTCGAGAATAATTCCAGTGTGCATTTAATAAAGAAGAATTTCCATTTAATAATTCAATGTCACCCAAATTCAGATTTCAAGCTTTCATCTCACGTAGGATTTGAACTGTCAACATCCGCTCATTAAAATGTCCTGAAAACATTTCGTCATAAAGAACGTTCAGACTATACAATTACAGCGAGCTATACACCAGAACGTAATTCCACTTTAGATAATGTTGAACGCACACAACCTATCATATTATAATGCCATGAAATGGTGGTGGTGCGTCGTTGTACCTCACATCAAAGTGAAACGCGTTCACAACAGTTTCCAGATTGTTTAATTAGAGCATTTGAAAGCTCAGTGATTGGCCCGCCCGATAGGGGCTACCAATCCACTGGAATCGAATCAATAAAATGAGGACCACAACCAGTGCTCAGTCGCCAGCAAAAAAAAAAGTCAAACAAACTTTTAAATTCCAACTAACGATTCATGTAGTGGAAGATTTACGACTTTTTGTTTTTTTAACGATATGTAAACCGCAACTCTAATAACTTTTTTAGTCTCTCATTTTAATGTCTGATTTATGTTACGTACACGAGGGATTGTGGCGGCGGGTGGTTATGAGGGCGTGGAAGGGGGGTGAATTGGCGTGGAAATATGGGGTGGGATGTGTAGGGGTGGTTGACAAACATTTACAAGCCTTTCTGGTGTGCGTGAACTGAATAAAACAGAGTCATCGGGTAAACATTTTTGCAATGGGCACAGAGGGTTGTGTATTTATACAGACCACCACATATGATTGCGTCGATTGCCCGCCAGTTGTAAACTACACTTTTAATGGAACTGCAATCGAGATACATAATAAACATATGACGTAATCAACTGGTTTCAGGTAGATGAGAAATTAATTTAGTCATAATTTGATGATTGAATTAGTAAACCAGTCTACTACTATGTTCGAGCACTTGAATATTTACATGTGAAAATGAATATATATATATATATATATATATATATATATATATATATATATATATATATATATATATATATATATATTTATATGTATATATATATACATATATATATATTTATATGGGTAGATAGATATATATATATATGAATATATATATATATATATATATATATATATATATATATATATATATCTTCATATATATATATATATATATATATATATATATATATATATATATATATATATATATATAGATATATATACATATATATATATATATATATATATATATATATATATATATATATATATATATATATGATAATATATATATAATTGATAATGATTATAATGATTTATAATGATTATATGATCATATGATATATGATATATGATTTCCCTCAGTAGTATCAGGCTGATATCGGGATGGTTCCTACTATAAGTCGGTCATGACCACTCCCTTTCCTCTATTTTTCTCATTGTCACATGACACTGAGAGCTTGCAGCCGTTGTTCATGAACTAGGAAAACGCTATATACGCGTTGTTAGACGAGCGGAAAGTAATAGTATGTCGACTTCTCTGACAAACTTCCACCTAAATTGACCAATTGGGTGACATTTGAGTTAAAAATGTGTAAAAACTGCTTCGAGTGTTACCAATTCAGCACATGTTATGTTTTTTCTCCAAAATGGCTGATTCGATCAAGCTGAGAATTTCCAGATATGTGTATCAAGATGTGATTCAACATCACACAACATTTATTCTCTTCGGAAATGAAAATTTTCTATTTTTTTTCCTTCGTTTTATTCTGATGGGTATTTTTGAAATTACTAAAATTTATAAAGATAAAAGTTATCACCCGATGATGCCACAACACCATACAGATCTAAGTTGGATGAGGAACCATGATGAAAAAAATTTTCAAGTTGATAGCTGTAGCCGCTTGACCTGTGGAGAACCGACAAAAAACATTAAAAAAACATAAAAACGAACACTAATTTTTTTAGTATGCCAAATTGAATCCTCGCTAAAGCTCGTCTCATAATGAAAACATCAATCAATCAATTGATAAATTGATAGCACTGAATAATAATGGATTTCACCATAAATGGAGACTGATTATCTTTTGGGAGTCTTGGAAAGATCATGATATTTGGTGGAGTCATTTTGATGAAGTTGTTAGATGGCATATAGGCATTGTTCCAGATGAGTTCCACACGAATAATTGATATATCACCATTGAAATTGATATTTCTATTTTTGTTTCCACGACGGAATATATTGAGGGATATTCTAGTTTCAAGGTATATCATCGAAGCACATTGGAAGTAATATTATGAACCAAATAATATCAAATGATTGGAATGGAAAATATTTTTACAAATGAACACGCGTATGTATTATTCAATCAGAAAAATGCGCCATTTTATTGACAGTTAGTCGATATCGACAAAGTGGTAACCATCATCTTCATCCAATTACCAGTTATATTCTCAATTTTTGCCTCCTTTGATAAAATGTAGGCCCAGTATTACTGAGGCCCGGTTTTACCAATCTTAGTTAGGGTCCCAATTCACTAACTAATAATTAAAGGTACGGAAATAACGTATGTAACCAATGGTGATAACAAGTTAATCCGCTAACTATTGCTTAATCCAGTTTCGTAAAAACCGGGCGTAAGTCCACTTAGCCCTGATCTGAGAGTCAGTGATAGCATCGATAATCATGATGTTACCAACATTCAACTGCCAGTCAGAGCTAGTCTCGTGCTGGTAATTTGGGAACTGAACATGAAATCCATAACCGAAACAATAAATCACAATTGTGATGTGAACGTAGCAATTTGCCGGGTGCCGGTTGCCGAATGGATTCGTCTGGTTCTATTGAAGAGAAGAGAGTGTTTCAATTTTCATAACAGTAAAGGCACTATTGAAAGTCCCACCAGAAGATCAAGGTATTACATTCAAGATAATCGTGGATAAACATATTAAATGAACGTTTTGGGCGATTATTGCGGTAACTAGGTTTCGTGTTTACGATATTTATTACGTACTATAATAATAATAATCACCAAATACTAATTACTGAAGTTGGCCTGTAGCATGTTGTTCCAATTTCCACTCTTACGTTGTGGTATATTCAAATTGCATCCCCAAGCGCTCTTGTTGTTGTTGTAGTTCGGTTTTAATGGTACTTATATCTGTTATTCTAAAAACAAATCTATTCAAGATGGAATCATTACGAACGTTTTGAAGGAGATGAGAGGAAATGTGGATGGTTGTCCTCATGTTATATGAGCTCAACATGAATACATCTGAGTAGCATTTGAGGATGTACCTGTAGTTACTATCATAATGACGTTGAGTTCCTGGATCCAATGGTTTGTGGCAGGTTCAATATAGAAAAATTGATGACTTTTGTACGCATGAAATGGAAACATAACTGGAATCGATACATTCAGAATCTAGATTGATCATATCTTATTGGCTGTGTTTTTTTGAGTAATTATCACTATAAATGGAAACCCCGAAAGCACGCTTTTCAATCAAAGCAACGCAACAGGTATTGAGTGATTTACGTATTTTCAATGCCACTCTCAGCCTATATGTTATTATTTGATATCAATTCAAACGTTAGCCTTCAAGTACTCGGTTGGGTATATCGGTAATGCGGGAATGAGAAGAAATTATGGAAATATGGAAAATGGTACTTTTTCCTCCCTTATTTTTCTGACTTTGCGTGATTATATTACTTGGAAAATAACACCTTATTGATACCCGGATGATTTCGGTGGGTACCCGTTTCATTGTTCACCCCGAGGTATCGCTAATTTCGAATGAATACATCGGATTTTTTTTTCAATCATTCTGTGGAGGAGGGTGTGATCGTAAGTTCCTCAACTTGATTATAAAAGTATCATTTTTCAGTCACTATATGGTACCATTCGTGAATCATGAAGTTTTCATCTGATTTCAGCCGCCAGTGGAAGTCATTTTGAACGGGCTTCGATTTTCTCATGTTCATCGAAACTACCAAGAGTTTCAATAGGTAATTAAACAATCAGATCACAGCTGATCTTGCAATTACCGTCTCATTTTATACCATTTGTCACAGTTTGTCACATGGACGTGCATTTGAAACGTCAATAAGCAATCTGCTCATCAATAATTTTCGTTTTACTCACCATTCAACGTAAATCATAAGAAGAACTGAAGAATGACACGTAGAGGAAAAATAGAGGAAGAGATGGAGAGAAAGAACAAGAGAGAGCTAGACAAAGAGAAAGAGAGAAAAATGACTTGTTCTCCAAGTTTGGTTAAAAAAAAAAAGAAACAAAAGCCATGCTATAGAAACTGGATATATGGTGGATGGTTGGAGGGAATTCTGATACACCATTTTGTGGATGTGTTTTACGTTGCTGGGAACATGGGTGAAATAAAGAATACAGCAAGGGTCATAGTTCACGCGTTGTAGCTGCCATACCGATGTATTTGCTGTCACACAAGTAGATAGAAAAGTTTGCGACAAGGGGCGCATACTAACAACTGGACAGTTCTTACCGATATTCTGAGATTAATCTTGAAAATAACTCACAACCAATGTGACAATTTGACCTCTAACTTCATTCCTGAGAATACAACAGATATGAATAAAACATTATTCATTCTCTCTATACATCATTCTGATAATTCTGGGATGAATAGTAATTAGGATGGCCATGATGATTATACACTCATGCTAATGGCAATTTTTCCATACATTTCAATATTGGAAATATATTATGTATTTATGACAGAATATAATTACTGAGATTCATTAAAATACCTTACGAGAATTATTTAATCTCTCCAAGACTTGAATTGAAGTAGGGACTGGAGACATTCTTCAATCTATCGATAAAGGCATAGCTTTTACAACTTGTTCTCATCATAAGCGAAGCAAATCTGCAGATTCGCGCGTATTCTGCAGGAATATATTCACAACACCTATGTACCCATCTGTGAGAATCGAAATGGCCATCATGTAACTTTCAAAACTAGTTGAATTATCATTTACCATCCGTCACACGACACGACATTCATAGATATTATCCAAACTGAGATGGTTGAAAAGAATGAGCAATCTAGCGGCGATCGTTTGAACTAGAACGGGATGTTATTACCCGAATTCGAAAGTCTCATGCTGCCAATGCTATTAAGCACGTTCGATTTATATTATTGTGCCTTACAGTGAACGTATTAATTTTCAATATGCTAGTAGTTCAACATTTATACGTTTACTATATACTGATAGATTCACACACTGTCAGAGAGAGTAAGATGAGAAATAATGCAAGTTTTATATCTTGGTGTTTTGCCTTCAACCCTTTGGATAAGCAGGCTGAATTTTTGGACAGTACTAAAACTACCAGGATATACCAGCGATATCGGCTACTTGGTTGCGTGACGCGCCTGCGCACTGAATTATGAAAATGTTCCATTACTAGGGTGCACTATGAATCGCCATACGGGAGACCGAGGCGCTATTCCCGCTTTGTTCGACCATCTTGACAGAGGTGCATCGTGATTATTCTCTATTGCATGAATAAGGTGGATACTGATTTGGTGAAACTGTGCGACCACTACTGTTTCCTTTTCACTATCTAAGAGACATTAAAAATAATATCTCTCTTCATCTCCATCAATCATCATCAACAGAAGCCATATATTCATCCTGATCAACTCACTGAACTCAATGATGAAGTAACTTCATGATTCGCATAATTACTTTTATAAATGTATGTAATAATGAATCCGAATTTCATTTCAGTGAGCTGGAACTGTATGGCTTGAACAGAAGAGTGACTGATCAAGACTTCCTACTCACCAAGTTATATATAGACTTGCTGTTGCTATACTTGTATCCATATAATCCGGAAGGTGAAGCGGCATATCGGACCTGATTCAATCCCCGCCACCGTCCATCTTTGTGGACCTTCTTGTTTCTCGTGGTTTCCCTCTGTAATGTAGTCTGAGCTAGTGCTGGAATGGTTCCCACAATATAGGCCACGACCGATTCCTTCCCACCATCCTTCCCAATACTTAAGAAACCTTCATATTATCATCCTATCATCTCATTAATCATTCATCTAACGCCAATAGATCTTAGTTATCATTATGATGCGTCGTTAAACAGAATATAAATGGATATACTCGGACTCACGTTAGTCGAGCATCGTCCACCCGAATAACAAACACAAATGCCAACGTAATATTTAAGTCGAGGTATTTTTTCTCAAATTAGCGGGGTAATCACAATATTATACTGTCAGTGGATTACTTTTTAGATACGTGGAATCAAGAATAATGATGATCATGTCAGCTACACTCTCTCTTGTTGTCACATATCTGTTACCAAGCACATGCAATCCGCATCAGTCAGATCCGGTTCCACTAACTGATTGATAGTGGATTAAGCGATAGTTAGTGGATGAACCTGTTATCACCATTGGTTACTCACATTATTTTCGCTCCCTAACCAATAGTTAGGGGATTGTATAATGAGAGGATTAACACTCAGCTTGAAATCGTCAAACCAGCTCTCAGTTGATCAAAGGTGATGACTTCGGAGGAAATACAGTTGATTGGTGACGTCACATCGGGCATTGGCTTACTCGAACTCTGTCATCGTATTGGGAAAGCATCCCGAACTACAGCTCGGGAATATACGTGCGTCAATACAAGAGCAAGACGCAGAATCCAGATTAACTCAACTGATTGTTTGATTCGATTGCCGAGTGAACGGCAAACAAAAAAGCCAATCCGAACAAACAGTTTTGCTCAAAACAAACATTCATTCTCCATAAATTGACCACACAATATCAGTTATGAATAGAGCAAACTGATGTTTGATCTCGATATTATTCAATTGATATTGTGAGAGAGGAATGTGTTATTCAATACTGTTACTTATTTTCTGGGTTAGAAATTCTTTCATTGGGAGTTTGAGCTGATATGTTCGATAATATATGAATATAAAACAGTTTGTGATATCCACGTTACTTATTACGCTTTGATTTCCAAGTCTCAGGCAGCAATTGAACTGTATGTGTCCATTATTTCCCACACACTTCAGATGATGTTGAGATTCTCTAAGATTATTGTGGGTACCGGCGCAAGAGGGTTGGTTCCCCTCCACAATGTTATGAACCCACCCCCCATACCGGGAAACAAATGCAATGAACCATGTACTTCCGTTGATCGATAACTATAGGAATGGTTTACTCACCCGGAAATCCATCTTCAGTGTACGAGTACATACCCAGTAATCTGATACCCCGTATCTCAACTAGTGATAGCGCAAGGAGGTATCTCCTATCTAGGTATGGTTCAACATATAAATATGAATCGTAATTTGAATTCGAGGAAGGTAGCTGACTCCTCAAGATGGTTCACTGCAAACTGCATAG
>OZ023334.1:19718787-19821287 GCA_964007535.1 Brachyptera risi
AAAACCAATTAATAATATTGTATGTAAAACTTTTCAGTTTCCACTTGCCAGCTTATAACGGATTCACAAAGTTTTTGAATAAAACGATAACATAAGTTGATTTATTTAAAATTGTAATTCTCATCTTTTCCTCGAAAAGATTTTTTCATCTCCATATTATATATTCATACGAATTGAATTTCACCGTAAGGACTTTCTATCATATTATAATCTTTTAATACTGAAACAAAAACACCATTGGGAAATTTATTTCACAGCTCAAGTATTCGACGTGAATTTGTATATCACGTATTTCAACGTTTGAGAAGATCATATTCATTCATACCCTCCGAAAGTTAGATTGGGAAGATAATTAAAAATAAGGGTGAAATCTGATATCTTTGTGTGTGAGACGTGGAAAAGTTCATAATCATATTCGATGACGCCAATCAACGGTTCTCTCAAAGATTATTCATGTTTTGTATCTTTTTTTCTGAATCTACATAAACTTGAAGAGAATCAGGTCAACCTTTAAACACACATCTTCCCCTCTTGGTCACTCTTTTGTTTGTTCGCTTCATGATGATAAGGGCATATCCATGAGGCATCTAGGTTTGTATATCGTAACGTTTCTGTTGAAAAAAAGCACACACACACACAGATGCACAATATTATCATTTGTGATACTTTCATTCACACGCGTTCAAGCGTAATATTGAATTGTGTAGACTACACAATTTTTATCATCAGATCCATTATTATTAGATATCAGATTCAGTTATTATTCACAGAATAACAATCGTTGCTGTGCTCATTGAATAACCTTACTTCTTCCCATCAATATTCAGATATTATCAGAACAGAATCATCTGTGTAGGTGACGCAAAGATGCGAAAATAAACAACAAAGGTTTTGTCAGTCTACTTATTTGGCGGTGTTTGTGTGATATTCAGTTCAGCAATAAAATGACGTACTTTGCCTAGTGATAACCAACAGAAAATGCATTGCTCGAGTCATTGGCGCATGCGCAGTGTCGGTCCATTGAAGCAGATGTTAGGGAGCCTGTACAGGGCCAGGACAAAATGATTACTTTCATGGCAAAAAAAAAATCCTCAAAGAACGTTAACGTCTTCGAGACAGTTTGGTCAGAAACCGATAATAAAGACTCATGGAGAAATATCAACAATTTCACTGGAAGTATCATGCATTTCGTACTCTTCATTATAATTCAAGTGTGGTAAAATTCATTATATTGTATAAGAATTTTATATTATGATTATTATCACTTATATCAGAATATCAAATGATATCAGGAATATCATATCATGATGAGTATAACTATAAAACACAGCAAATATACTGTGAAATGAGCAAGATATTAATATATTTTGTATTTGTATCTGAAGTATCTGATATCCACTCGACTTAATTTTGGAACTAATAACCCTGCTCCATGAAGTCTCCAGATATATTCTTGAGTAGTCTTCTGACCATCTCAGAGTACGAATATATATATGTTTCTCCACCGTTTCCTCAATACTATTCTTGAGTGTTTTCGAAATATTCACAATCCATTCCTCGAAATCCATCTTGGTATTTATCACTCAGAATAATTTTAAACCGAATTGGGAGAATGTTTATGGAAAGTTTCGATTTTACCAGTCCATATGCGAACTTCGGAGCGCAGAAGAAAACGACTTGGACAGAATGGGAGTCTTCGCTCACGCTCATACAATAACACCAAATTAAAATTTCCGTTAGTGGTCTGCAAATTGAGAAATCTTCACCATTTCGAACCTGATTGACGGAGAAGATTTTCAAAATTGAGATATTAAAACTGATCTTGTTCATTTATAAATAAACAACTAATTGTGTCAATAGATGAGAAGGGGTTAAAACAAGGATGGAACAATAATACAAAATAAAGAACAAGAAAACAACAATATGGAACAGGAATAGAAAATTACTTCAATATCGGTCGCTAAGCAATATCGATGAATGAGAAAAATGCAAAAGTTCATAAGTTTCATGAACTTCAGCCAGAACCATTGTCATATTATTGGAGAGAAAACAACATGGGATGGGCATCGAACCCTAAATCCTGACATCGAAGCGCTAGGCTAGTTAGCAGCTCGAACATAGCGGTGGTCATGAGAAAAGTTGTGAGATATTGTTCCTAGGGCACGGTTCCATTCATGTGTAGCGTCGCGTTCATCAATGAAGAAGCATTGACTATTCCCAGTGTGTATCAATTATTTTGCCGATGATTCGAACAAATATTCCAATTTTGCATTCGATTAATGTTTATTGGTTATTATCTATGAAAATATAGAGTTTCAAATTCAGAATTGAGGAATGGATCTCTAAACGAGGCCGAGATGTATGCAAGAACTATATTTACTTTTCATTCAATTTATTTGAAATATTATGGATATGCAAATATTGTTTTTTGTTGCTCGATTGATATTGGGTACATATGGATATATGAATATATCCTCTCATCATTATTTGAATTCAAATTTTACAAAAAATTTGTATCAAATAGTGATTCTTGTCTAAGAGGGCTAATTTTTTTCTTATCTGTGTTTACTCACCGTCAAAAGCTTGTTTTTGGAGATAGTACGCACACAAGAGCTTATTACTCTTATGCGGGCATATCTCTATCCATATCGATTCTGTTTGCATCTGCCTGTTTATTATTATGTTTCATTAGGTACCATTGAGTTGTTATCATTATCATTTTGTGTATCCTCGTTGTAGAGAATGAAAAAAATTGTGAAAAAAAATTGTTCCAAATTCTTATTCATTCAGTATTCTCATATATATTTTGCTTCCCTGAATACATATTGATATTCAGCATTCGGCATGATTTACTTCACAATTGGTTCACATCGAACTATTATTCTCCGATACTGATATCAATGTACAATCAAATTGCTTTTATGAGACCAGGAGACCCGGCACCTCCACCTGTGTTGTAGCATCGCAAGAACGTTTTCTAAAACGGCCGGCTATGTTTGTTCGATTACAGTTGGCTACTATTTCTGCATGGCGATAAGAGTTGACTGCATGTGAGTACTTTCAAAACAAATATTTCAACACACATTTCCAAATATTCGTGTTCAAAAAAGAATGTTTTACACTGAATACTCATATCAAATAAGACGTTCTAATCATACCGGAATCAGTCTAGTTCAAACATTGTTCAGTTGAGAATTTGAAACTTTTTCATTTGCTGTGATGAAACACATCAATGATGATTGAACTGAGGATGATTCAATTAGTTCATTCAGAACATCGTGATTCTTGAAAACCTTGAACATATTTGGGATCAGATTTCATGCAACAGGAACAACATGTAGTATAATGATATTTTGAGCCGTTGAAACAAAACTCGATTCAAGGAAGCTCCATAAGCTCATTTCCATTATACTATCGGCTCCATTTAACATCTGGAGCGAATATCCAAAATAATTCAAATGGAGCAAATAATTCCAATTAGTTCCTGATATGTATCCGAGAAAAAGTATATATTGATGAGAATTATATACATGGTAGTTTGTACGTCCAGTTCCCTGCTTGTACATACAAGCGATATATGATTTTTTTCAATAATAAAGCTCTTTCAATTGATAACTTTCTCCGCTACAATACCAAAAGTGCTGTTGATATTTTCACGAGCTCTGTCGATTCGACTACTACTGGAGTCTTGCAATCGTGCCGAAAACTATTCAATCATCTGCCAGCTGAGAAGAAGACTTTGGGAACTTTTAGAATCGAAAATTATCATCATGCTTCATTGAATAGAAAAAACACATCATGGTGTTTTAGATTATTCAAACAATTACCTCCAATTGTTCCCATATCACCATGGATTCATACATGTACTGTAGGCCTACCAAATGTTCCATATGAGAGACCTTGAAATGAATTGATGAATGAATGAACTGTATGGAAAGAGTTTCAATCAATGTAACATTGAGAAAGCGTATCTATAATCATGTTTTAATCATAGTGCCTCATCTTCGACGTGTCGCAAACCATTATGTGCCAGCATTTCGAAGAATCCTTCGACTCCCCACAGATTTCCATTGGCAGAATAATAGCATCGAATCCTTGTCTATGTGTTCGAGAAAAACATTTGTCCAAAGGGGCTGTCAACGGTTATCGGAAAAGTTTAGTCTCTGTTTGGGGTTGCAAACTTATCTTAGTGTGACGTGGCAGGTAGTGTGAGGTCACCACGGCTATTTACAGCTCCCCAGAGTGACCTTTGACCCGAACGCAGGCCGGAAACTTGACCGGAATTCGTGACAATGAAAAACAGAAGAATGTGAAGTGGGAAAGAAGTAGAGAGTTGAAAAGGAGAGAAGAAGGAGATAGAACCTAGTGATAGTGATTGAGTGACGTTTATGAAATGTGACGAAATAAACTTCAAACTGAGTCACATTAATAACAACTTTTTCACGATAACAAAACCATGACATAACTGAAACGTGAACATTTTCACCGGACGAACTGATTGAATGAGCATACATAATTATCATCTATTTCTGATTACTTTTTGTAATTGGTTAAGTGAAGCAGAAACTCAATTTTCCTCTTTTTCAGAAACTGAAGTATGTTTTTTGTTCGCACTCCACCGTTGAGATGAAATATTATTCTAATGAAACGTGGCATGTACAGTGGGCCTACATATATGATACTTGTATATGCCCATCCGGATCTAAAATTTTCATATCTGAGGAAAAATATACAATGTAAATTGCTACGAAATTCAATTTGATGAATGATAAACATTATGACCAAGTTTCACAGGAATCACATGATTCATTCAGAGTAAGGATCAATTGAAGCTTCACAAAAACATGTCAAGAAAATCAAGCAGTGAAACTAATCAGATCGTGAAACGATTGGAATGATTATTCGATAAATCCGAGAAGCGTGCAGTGATTAATCAGATTCCTAATCGATTTGTTGGTACAACTTTCCATCAAACATCGCATATAACATCTCTCTCATATCACAACACATATGGTGCGTTTTCCTGAATACTCATAGTTACCCAGCTCTGTGCGTGTATCCGGAACGCCTGCGCGCGCACTTACACAAGCTCGGCGGGCTGACCTCAAACTAACCTCGAGCTCACCTTGATCTTAATGACGCACACTCTGCAACGATAACTCACATTCACTTCTCAGTCGAATTCGGTCATGTTTTACATGATGAGAACCTCTGGTAAAAGAGATTTTCAATATGAGTCATCACATAGCACATCGGCTCTGCTAACTTTGTGGGATCAGTGGCCAACTAAGCATCGTACCTCTGTCCCATTGTGTTAATATATTTTCTCAACCCAATCCTCACTATATCGTGTGGGCAAATTACTCTATCGACAGATTAATTACAAGAAAGTTGTATAAACAAGGCTCAAATCATAGAGAAGGGTAAGATAGAAAGACAACTGATATACATGGGTGAAAGTCGATCGGCAGCCTAGCTGAGCAAACAGCAGAGGAACCGGCAGTCAAGTATCTTGAACTTATTGAAATAATCAGTCCTAAAAAGATTTAATATGAAAAATGGTGTCAGGTTGATCGAATGATCACCAAAAATTCACATACCTTCATATCTGGTGGTGAGATCACCCTTGTGGTCCACGTTCAAATAATTCCAACTTTCACCCTCAGCCTAAATTCAGGAGCAATGATTCTGTATCAAGTTGCGATGTTGATTAAAGAAACATATACTCCTAATTATTTCAATGATGATAACCTCGAAGGAGTTCCAGAAGGATGCAGGGGGGATCTTTATTCCGAACGAATTTCCTTAGCTGTCAGTAATTCACAAACTGTCCTTATCTCATCGTTTTCATCAAACTGGATGACGTGTTGTCATGTACTTCAATTGCGCCAACCAGCACATGATCGTTCACAGGAATAATCGGGATCCAGGAATCTTGAAGGATATTTCGGAGGAAGCATGACATCTCTAGCCTTGGAATGATTCTATTGTATAGGGACTTTCCGTTTGAATGTATCGTAGTGAAATTGTTTCATACTTTTGAGAGACGTGGACCTATCTTCTAAAATCATGTCAATCGATAGTGAACACACATGGTATGGTGTACAATCATGTTTCAATTATATTACGATCTGTGATATAGAATCATTTGAGAAGGAATATCTTTATCCATCCACAATATACATTCCATACCTCTTGAAGTATGAACTTGAAATATAAATCCTCAGCATCTACGACAATTGTTCGGATCCGATAACGTATATATTTGATTGATAATCATCTCGTAGTATCAATATTATTGAAATCGGTGAATATTTTTCCATCCACAATTTGCATCTCATCTCTCCAAGTGTGATGATGATATATATATATATATATATATATATATATATATATATATATATATATATATATACCTTCGGCATTCACAACAATCATTGTCTAGCTCTAATAGCGTATTCTCAATATTCATGTATCTTGTAGTATTGCCGTCCGATGATTTACATCTGTTGAATCCCCCTAGCGGAAACTTTCAACCCTGAGAGAGATAATATCACCTTGTAGCATACATAAACAAGTTCATATGAGCTCGTTTATCACGTTCATGTAGACTGAATTTAGTACCCCAGTCGATGTACTAGCAACTAAAGTAGAACTGTTTTATCGACAGTGGTTATACGTGCATACCGTGCGATCGTTGACTCCAACGATTCTGGGAAGCGTCGTGGTACAACTAGAGATCAAGTATCAAATAATTTCAACTCATACATAATGATGATGCTAGGGATGTTTAGCGTGTACATTCCGATTGAAAATAATCAGACAATTTCGATCAACAAGTTATGCGATGAGATGCATATTGTTCACTTTTTTCATATATTATTCAGTTTCGAAGATCATACAATAGACATAAGAAATTAGTTCGAAATTGTTCCTATATATAAAAATCAAACATTCTCATTTTTGTCGCGAATGTTTATTCTCCGTACAATTCGTGCGAAACACCTCATATTCGATCAGCTGATTCAAATGCACAAATCGGTCCGTTCATTTCAACCGATTTGGCTACACGCATCCACATTATTGCGTCTATTTCTTCACGATGTCATGTTGGGCGTCATTCGTATACGATACATTGCACTGTTTTACCATTATACCTCACTAACCCACTGAAGTATAATTGCGTATTGCACTTTAGTCAGCAAATCTGAGACCACTGAAACACACACCGAATATCAATGGTGTACCGTAACTTGTATGTAATTGTATTAGTCTGAATAATCCAGATCGGAATTGTTTATATTTCTTGAGTGCAGTCTCACATGAGCTTGCATGAGGGGGTCAAAAATTGATATCGTCCAACAGTCTGGAAACCAATGCTATCAAATAATTCATGATACGATAAGTGTATTTAAATGGCACTGTTTCACATGTATTTATACAAAAGCTGGAGGTCACGTACCGACTAAAAACTGAATAATTGTGAAATATTCCATTGTTCCGTGACATTGCTCCTACCTTGATGATTCATATTGATTTTGAAAAATGTATTCATTTATCTAGATGAATCGATCGTTGGATCTTATCCAACGCTCATCGTGACGCTTATCACGACAGGTGATAACCTGTGTGATAGGGACAGTCATACCTCAGATATATCGCAGCGAACAATGACGGTGATATCCGTGTTTCCATGGTTTTAGACTACTGTCATATTTCGTAGATACGACTGTAACAACTTTGACAACTTGATCGCTCAATTACGACGCGTATGTACGTTTTATAAGAAGCACTTCCTGATGAAAAGTATGTTGAAGGTTTGGTTTCGGCCCCATGGCTGTGATTAAACACGTAAGTTAATTCATTCATATGAAAACCGTTGAATAATAATTATTGGTCAAACACCACCAATGAATTACGCACAGGATTATCTTGAAATGGAGTTGATGGTCGACGACACAAGATGGCGGCGATGACTTGCTCGTGTCGTCTCTCTGCATTGCCTCGGTGTGCTCACCTGCGAACCGGAAACGACATTTCAATATTATGATCATCAAGCAAGCGGTGACTTCAATAATTACACCAAAGATCTCATTATCTAACGTAGTTGATTAATAAGCTCTTTGATTACAGGAACAATATCTCGAGTCAAAATGAGGCTGGCACACAAGAGTACATCTACCTTGTGAGGATTTTATTCGTATCGCAGTTCATATAATATATTCTTGTATGAAAATATGAATGCTTGTGTTAGTATCTACAAGATGCATTGAGGGTGGCGTTGGTTTGCTGATGGTGTCCTCACTTCCTACCCCCCATGTTAAAAATGTGTTCCAATTCACGGGCCACATTCTAAGAACTATCGTTCGTGCGTCGGTAATAGTGATAAAAGGAACTGACTCTATACGTTCACGTCGCCTCAGCTAATCAAAGCTGTCATCAAGTTTGTCAGCTTGTTGGACGTTCCTGCAAAATAACAATAGATATAGAGCAGCGATCTTTGTTTCTGATGAAATTACTCAGGAAATGGAACGTGTTTTCGAATTTGTGGAGTCACCATCTCCAATCGGAAAACAAATACAACCCTCAATGCATCTTGGTATCGACAAAAGAAGAAAGTCGTCCACTGGATGAATAATTGTGAATAATTTTTTTAATAGCATACTCTCGCTGAAAATTCACGCACTCAACATTTTCGAAGGGTGTGATTGCATTATTTCTCATCATCAATCTTCTCTCGAAGAATATTAGAAAATGTGGAATATTATTGAAATAATCAATAATGAAATCATATGAAACTACACTGAACCCAGAAATTTGTGAGTGCAAGAGCTGTGATCAGTCATTCATATTTTTACCGGCTATTCAGTGATACCGTAAGAAATTCATGAATACATTGTGATAAGTATACATGTAGGATCTAGTGATCATGCATTTGAATGAGTAATTCACAAATCATCATAGTTCAACCATTCATATTGGATTCAATGACCCACTGTAATTATAAGCAAGATCTACTGACTTCGAATGAATTACGATCAAGATGAAGGTTTTTTTGAGTGATGAGAAGGACAGAGGGCAGGAAGCGGTCGTGGTCAATGTGAGAATCATCCAGTATTAGCCTGGACTACAGAGTGAAACTTCAAAAATCTCTGTATAAATTGACGATGGCAGGGATCAAACCAGGTCCGACATTACACTCACCTACTGGATCACATGGAGCAAGCGCGTCAACCACTGCGCTGCATGTGTCGGTAACATCATTGTGAGAAGTTAGATAATGCAAATGGTAATAAAAGATTTCAGAAAACATTGTCATATATCATTATTCTCTATGCTAATTTGAAGATGAATGTGTTGAGATCGGAGGGTAAACCTATAATTTTAAAAAGATATCTGAATATTAACATAACTTTTCTCCAGTTTGTTGTGTGCTGAGCGCGTTGTGATTTATCACTTAATCGGGGAGAAATCTATCCAACCAAAGGGATGGAAACCTAACAAGGGGACCGGAAGTGAGTTATGAGTTATAAGTTATAAATTTACTCGCTTATTTCGTCGCCTCGGTTTAACTTGCAAAACTACTCTCTCAAGCCTTTTGAGAACGAAATGTTCATTGGTTATTGAATAGGAGGATGTAGTAAATTCTTTGACAGTTGTAATGGAGTTGACGAAACGACAGCAATTGATTTTTTTGCAAGATTATTCACAAAGATTCCACAATTGAACATTTTGTTTTCATCATATAGCTTTCGTTGATTTGGTAAGTCCAGGAAGGCTTGGGTTTATTCTCGAAGAGAGACCTAATGGATCAGGTATTAGCGCGTACTGCTTTTCTTCTCATTTTCCACTCTGGAGGATTAGGGTATTGAAATTGAATTGTGTTAGTTGAAATTTAAAATTTGAAAAATAAAAGTCGAGTACTCAATTTTTTTTTAAATTTTGAATTTTCCAATTTGAGTTTGGATTATGATGCTTTGAATCATGGATGTAATTGACTTTTTATCCAATCTGAGCAATTTTGAAATATCCACAACTGATGTATTACAATACTCGTACAGATTTTTGTAGTAAAAATGTGCAAATGAGTGAAAAGTATGAAATAAATATATTGAAATCTAAAATTTGAATAGAGAAGTCTTTACCTCATAGGCTCATACTATCAGAATGTTTTCACATACTGGTATCCATAATCTACTTATATTAGGCATAGCTCTTAAAACTCACTGGACCTCCGTGATGGCAACATTGAGTAAATACTGGAAGAAGATAACGAGTCACGAACAAACATATTTATTAATCATTTTTAGATTTCATCTCGGATTTTCTGCAGACGTTATATTCAGTTCCTTTTCATGGAATAACGAGAACTTTACTTGGGAGGAAACATTTCAATCCGAATGACGCTATCATGGATAAAGAGAGAGATGTTTCGCGTAGGAAAGATTACGACTATAAAATCAACAATGTTTACAACTATAGGATTCATTCACCAACAATCAAGAAATCAGTCTTCTGGGGATATCTCGACATGACTATCCGAAATGTAGAACAATTCGTGATGCTCTCTTAAAGTAACAATTCCATTTCATGAGTTGGAATAGATTTTCTGTGATAGATCAATTCATACGCCAAAACACAGCATATGCGTTGTAGAACAATCAAAATGAAGTATATTGTTTAAAATAAAATTCACACTTGGAAGTGATATTTTCCAAATTTTTAGGCTTTCCTGATATTTATTCATCGAATTCATTCATATCCTCCGTTAATTGCAAGCTGTGCATTTTCATTGAAAAACTCTGATCTTGGATTGATAATTTTTCCCAAGTAATGATCAATTTCATCAGAAAAATGTCATACAATTATCTGCACATCCGATAGAAAAATATAATGGAATAATAACGTTCTGTGGAGATTTTATGTCAGACAGATGAAATTGCACGAGGGTCGAGTAGGAGAGATGAGAATTTATAAAAATTACAGTTAGCAATTCAAATTTCAAAATTACCCGAATGATATTCCTTGTGAAATTGTTTGATATTATTCAATCATTCAATCGACTGAACTGAAGGAATGAGATAGAATAATACAAGGATCGAATGTGAATGTGTAATAAACTGGAGATCAAGGCATATCAATGACCGGTTTGAATGGCGCCTAAAATCAATTTGATGAATTGTTTGAATGAATTGTTCGATTAAAATCTACAGCTGATATCATCACGGTCATTTAATTTTCTCATATTTTTAATCATATACGATAGTCTGTTGGGAAAATGGAAACTAATCATAATCAACAAAATGAGAAAAATGACATGAGAAAACAGTGACATGAACAAGTAATGGATCATCAGAGGATAATAAAGAAAGTTTGAGATAATCTCGATAATTTGTACAATCATAGCTCAAACCAGTTTTGGCTCGAGCGGTCATCAATAAAAAGTAATAAAAATGAAACTTCCAAGTTCCAAACATTTTCCCCACAAAAAAGGCTCCACCCTCGAACCACCTAGACTGCCATCTCACTACCTCTTGACTCCAGATCAACATTAATATCACAGGCAAATGTTGGGCCACCATGTTGACCCACACTCATCTCTCACCTTCAATAATGATTAAATTAACCGTGGCTGGCCTCATCTCTGTCGGATGACATGTGTAATTGCCAGCATCGCTCATCGTGACTACTGCCACGGTCAGCTTGCTGGTCGTCTGGACGTCCGTCTTCTCTGAGTCGATGCTGATCCCGCCCCTAGCTGCCTGGA
This sequence comes from Brachyptera risi, assembly GCA_964007535.1. Lineage (NCBI taxonomy): Eukaryota > Metazoa > Arthropoda > Insecta > Plecoptera > Taeniopterygidae > Brachyptera > Brachyptera risi. Next base: position 19,730,555 of record OZ023334.1, read on the forward strand.
AGGTAACTAGTCGGCCACCGTGGAACCAGCTCAATGTCTTCGGAGGGCGGAGCCGGGGATACGGAGCTGTCACCACGCAGGTGAACGTCACGGTGCTACCGAGGCGGACGTATTGGTCACTCGGACCCATTATGGAAGTAGCGGACACTGAAAATATCCCCGCATTGTTAATTCATTCCCACTAATGAGAGCACTGTTGTCATTCATTTTGAGAAAATTCTGTGACTTTTTTCATCTGTTGTCTCAACTAGATATCTTTATATATTCATCTTCATATTTATCATTCATGATACACATAATAATTTCAATAATTCATAGCACTCATAATAGAGTATCAAAATGGAACTTGGAAAGAATCTAGCTATGCTCTGAAAACTATATGTGTGGTGACTGCGAGTTCTTCAATACGCAGGTGAGGGCTCGAGTGAGCCAAAAATAATATATAGAATTATATAAATCATATTGAAATTGCATTCAATGAAGAAATTAGAAGCAATTATTTTGCTGATACATTTTTATCTTCATCTGAGATCTGGATGAATTCTAATCTCATCTATCATCCCATCGGAAAAATATAAAAATCGAGTTACAGCATTGACAATGACAATTCAAATTGAAATAACTCACTTCATGGACACTTATTGGATTACGATTTCATCCATCAAGTCTTCTTAGAATCATATATCAGTTCACGACTTCGTGAGGACAACTTGAATTGCTCAAGTTCTCACCTGAATATGATATGAATAGTTTCGATAACATGCAAATATTTGTTCAGTTACTTGTAGAAATATTAGAGTCTAATATTATTATTATAGTGACACAATAGAGAATCGGTTTGAATCTCGTATTTGATTTCAATTTGATAACATAAATGGATTATTGGATGATTGAATTTATGCGACCCATTACTTCCGAGGCCCATTCGCGGATATGCATATATAGCTACTTGAGAGAGAGGTTTCGAGCGACCGTCTCCCCTATTTCACACCACTAACGTGCGTGTCGTTTGTGCTTTATGCTTCAGTGAGATCGAGTTCACCTAGATGAAATCGATCTCAGATTATTTTCAGAGAATTGAATCAACGTGTTCGAGACATATGAATGGAGCCCGAAGCTTTTAATGAACACAGGTATATGATATGCTCCACCCACAGCCTTCTTTATACAGCTCATTCATCTCTGATATGAATGATTTGAATAAAAATGGCTGTGGTGTGTGTGTGGTTCCACCATTATTCGAATGCATTTATCTACACTTTCATCTCCACCATGTACAGATACGATAATCTTCGTTCAATGGTAATTATATGTATACATATATATATATATATATATATATATATATATATATATATATATATATATATATATATATTCATATATATATATATGTACATATATATATTTATATATATATATATATATATATATATATATATATATATATATATATATATATATATATATATATATATATGTATATATATATATATATATATATATATATATATATATATATATATATTTATATATATTCATATATGGATATATATATATATATATATATATATATATATATATATATATATATATATATAATATATATATATATATATATATATATATATATATATATATATATATATATATATATATATAAATATATATATGTATATATATATATATATATATAGATATAGATTGAGATATATATTATATATATATATATATATATATATATATATATATATATATATATATATATATTAATATGAAGATATATTCATTCATCCATATATAGTCACTGATGTCTTGGGTCTGATTACTCTTGATTATACTCTGCTACAAATGACGCCTATCCACTGACAGATGGAACCAAATTGGATTTGACGGAAAAAAAATATTTGTCAACAGATTAAAGACAATTGAGCGGATTGTGCGTCTGTTTTAATACCTGAGTGACTGCGTGTGGACTCAACAAATGCAATCTCAGCTCGCGATTTCATTTCAAGCTCTGATGACTCTGAGACGCAAAGAAGATATTTACAGACTCAACGGTGTGACGGTTTCTCAAAGTTTCAGAATTTTATTCAGAAACATTCAATCTCATTCATAATTCAAACAGATTAAATATGTATAATTTCCTCCCATAGTTATATTATGAATACTATCTGTACGTTTTAATAAAGTTCTATATTCAATGATACTCACTGAATCATTATTTCTAGTAATCTCATACACAATACTCATTTTTTCAATTATAACCATGTTTATACTCATTCTCAAAACATTAAGATTTCATGATGATTATTGTACGACTACCCACCGAGGCTGATTCAGTCAAGAACTGCTAAGAAGATGAAACCCAACCGGAAGTGATTTCGATGGCCGTACGAGTATATTATTGAGGCAAATAGATAATAACACAATACTCGAGAATGAATTGAATTGAAGAATCTCTTTGATACTCAAAACTATGTCAGGAGTATGAGCTCATGGAGAAGAATGATTCTTCACTATAATATAGCAAAACCGAACAATTTGAATGAAATAGATGGTGGGAGGGTGAGTGAGTTTAATTCAGTCGGGAAGTAGAAAGAAGGAGATTAACCGGAATAATTCCATACGGATTTTTTGGTTTCCGTGAAACAATATGGATTATAGATCCAATGAACCTCCATAATCCTGAGCTCGAGACAACAATCAAGTATCAAATATTTACTTTATTAATATTTGTTTTCTGACATTCATATTTGATGGAAAAATGCACGCACCTCGCGTCCATGAGCATATGTGATATTAATATTGAGCCGACGAACTTTAGTGATGACAGATCTATTTGCGTCGGTGAATGATATATGAGATGATGGGATGATGTGATGAAAGGTTTTGAATAACAAATATTGTTAAATATATGATAAAGAGTTTCCCAGTGGTTCTATTGAGGTATTTGATTTGTTCAATCCACGTTTTTCGTAGTTCAGATAATTCATTCACGGTGTATCATTTGTTCACCTTGTGATTATTCGCGATTGATCTCATGAATATCAATAATTTCATCTCAGAGATGATATTGTCATTATCAATTCGACGTTTTTCTTATGATTGATGATCTGTAGCTATTGTTATACTATGTCCAAGTGGCAACCGTATCGTTGGCAGTGACTCAATGAGAATGTATATATATATATATATATATATATATATATATATATATATATATATATATATATATATATATATATATATATATATATATATATATGTATATATATATATATATACGGAGAGAGAGAGAGAGTGGGGAGGAGTCGGTCGTGATATGTATTCCAGCGGTTCCAGTATGAACCTGAACAACAACAGAGGAAAACCCATTGAAAACCCTGCAATGATGGCCGACCATGATGATAATCAAACCCAGGTCTCCCGAATGACCGCCAGTGTGATAGCCACCCGACCACCTGTCTCAGTATAATGGAGAAATGGTATCAGTGAAAGAAAGACGAGAGCAGGGGAAATATATGAGTACGTGCTAGTGTTGTAATATACTAACCCAACCCAACTACTGGAGGGTTCGTTGAGTGAAATATAACCTTCACCATCGTCAAAAACATCTTCCATGAAATGTGTTCTCAAAAGTATTATTATTCAAGCGATGTGAGCTCAGTATTTATCATAATGCAGTTCAACTTTGTTCGACGTTTGATCATAGATTAAAGACGTTTCATCGCGAGAATTATTACTAACACTTCTCTGTTGATCCATTACTGCGCAGTTTTAGGAGAGAACATTGAATTTGTTGAGCTCGTTCCACAAAAACAACCATAATTGCAAACACAATATGAGAAGTGCAACTGCATTTCTCTCTCTAGCTCGTTCAAAAAGATCTTGTATGAATGCAGTTCATCCCCATCGGATGCTACTAATGGACTGGAAGACTTATAATTCCTGACTAGTGATGTCCGTGTGTCCATCTGATTACAGTGTGCCAGAATGTTCCAATTACCTGATTCATCGAAGTGATCCTTATATGTTCCCACAGCGGCGTCGTTCGGAGAATCTCGCATATCTGTTTCTGTAATCGTGAGAAATAACATGAATCATTGCAGTTTCTCACATCATTGCAATTTGGGCAGGAATTGTATGCTACAAAGAACTGTTTATTACATACAATTGGGAAGGAAGCGGCCAACGTGTTATGGTCATTCGGGAAAAATAAGTATAATCAACGAATGCCGAGGAGGAAATTCGAAATAGAAACAGTCTGAAGAAAGAAGTTGAGGTGAAAAAAGAAGGTAAAAGGCAAAATAGTAATAAGTCATCAGGTGGAACGCGGAAGTAAGAGGAGAAAAGTGGAAGATGGTGGTGTGCATAAAGAAATAGTGAAACAGGAAAACGTGAAGGAAGCTTGAGAAGAGATTGATGTGTGAGGAAGAAGAAGGTGAAAGAATGATGGGCAAGGCAAGCCAGTTACAGATGAAACAAATGTTAGGTATACCAGCAATACTGATGAACCTCCACCAATTATATTCTCAAAATTGCAATGAATAATGTATCGAAATCTGTGTGAAGGATAACTTCAACAACGGTATGCAATTATTTCCTGGAGAGATTCCATGTCTATCGGTTATCTTGCAGCGTGTGAAACGAGCAGAGAATAACAAACAAAAAAGGACTCCATTCAGATCGAATGCAATGCTGTATCCACTTACTTTTATTCAACTGAACAAGTAATACACATTACGATCAATAAGAGTTGGATGTGTGAAACATGAGACTTACAGCTTGAAGCAGAATTGAAACTATTTTCACAACTTGGTCAAACCAGCTGTTCATGTTGAATTACATGGGATTTAATTAGCATGTATCAAACTACAAAAACAGACTTTTAATTATGCTCAAGCCGTACATTCCTCCCCCCCTCCCCCGCCTTCCTCCCATCATTCACAAAAAAAAAAAAACGCATTGTTCTAAAAGAAAACTTCGCTTCGTTCTAGTGCGGACGAATTAGTTCCGCTCACCTCTGACTGTGAGGTGAACCCCGAAGTTGATCTTGGGGTCAGTGTTGACCTGGCACTCGTAGCGCCCTTCGTCGCGCGGCTGCGCACCCATGATGCGCAGCGTCCACGTGTCCGACTCTGGCTTGTGGTTCACCTCGAACCGCGCGTCAGAAGTGAACGTGTGGATGCCTGAAGTCAGTATGTGAAGGTCTCTGGTTCGTATCCAAGAAATCTGAAAGTTGAAGAATAGCTCAACTCAAATCAGTCGTACACTAGCTTGCGATCACAATGAATAGTTATTTTAAAACTTTCAATTATGATTCGAATAAAAACTACGCACATTCAACCTCTGGTTTTATGCACAGACTTATCTTGGATTTTGTATCCACATTATTTTCCAGCTGTTCCAGTTTGTATATCACCAGTACTTTTCCTCATGATGCATATCAGGTGAAACAAAAATACATCAATTTTCAGGTTATTTATTGATGTGTCAATGTTGGAATGGAATATTTGAAATTCAGAATGAAAACAAGAGTTGAAAATTTCAAGAAGACTTGGGAAAAGCTGGTTGAAAAGTGCGTTGAATCTTACATACAACAAAAACATATATAGTAAGCATGAAGATGACAATGTAACATTGGTTGAGTGATCCTTATTCTATCAATAGCGCAACCTTCCCTGGTCTTCTATGCCAAGCGTATAGGACTGAACTATTCTCTGCCAATCCAGCCTGGAGACACGCGACCTAGGAACACATCGATACCATACACGATGTCATATCTTTAGAAATAATTAAATCATGTATGTGACGCGAGATGCATGTTTTGTGACCATTTTCATCAACAAATCATGGATAACAGTGGCTTCCCGAATAAACGTATATTGCTGTTGAACTGCTTCACACCGTGTAGAAAATAACCTCCTAAAATATCGTCGAATCATGATGTACATTCACGATATTCTCACGAGTAATCATCCGGGTGGGATGGTTCCGCCCTGTGGAGACTGGGGACGCCTCAAGAGTCCACGGGAGTCGATTCAGCGAAATATCAGTTTCTTGGTAATAACTTTTGAACGGTATGAGATATCAAAATTATAATACGCGAGAAACACAGATGGTTATAATAGCTTCAAGATGATAAGTTATGAGCATTTGAGTCACATTGCATAACTGTGAAGCGTCGACAGCCAAAATAACACATTTTTTAGCTGGTTGACGCTCGACAGTTATGAAACATGACTTGGGTAGTTCAATTATAATTATATGTATTTCTCGCACATTAGAATTTTGATATCTCATACCGTTCAAAAGTTATCATCAAAAAACTGATATTTCGCTGAATCGACTTCCGTGGACTCTTAAAGTAGGTTCGGGACCATTTCATGTGAACCTCACCGTACGTAAGTCAGAATATACAGCTATAAAAGTTGAGATTATCATTAATTTTGATTTTATTCATAATCTTCAATTCCAATTTCAATTATATTTCAATTATATTTTAACATAATTTTATCTCTCACTATCACCGGATTCACCTTAGGGTCAATCTACAGTTAAAAACCAGGATTGAATATCATTGTACATAAAATCATGTCTCACTTCGAAGCCATTGTCTTCGCCAGTCCCCCTCTGTAAATTATCATCTGCAGGCGAATTATGGCCTCGCGGCCGGTGTCACCATTGTAAATATGTCTGATAGAAAATATTTCCATCAGCTACATAACTAGATCCCTGCATCAACAGCTGAGCTATATTAGGAGTACAAATGAGCGTATGGTTTTGCATTTATGAGGTGATGATGAAAGGAAGTAGTCTATAAAATCCGACACCTCCACAGCGAAAACAAGACCCGCTTGTGTCGGTCTTCAGATCTCAAATTCTGAGCAAAGCTTCAGGGTGAAAACATTTTTTCTAGTTCACTATTCAGTAATTCCGTCTTCGACTTGTCAAAGGTTATGGTTGTGACTATATAGACATTAGCAAAGTTTATGCTATCCACGCTTCTGTCAATGTAGGTTAAGATATCTCCAGAGAGATGTCACTGGCGACGTCAGCTTGCTCCAACACGCCGCGACGCGTGGAACGTGGACAACTTTGTCTCTTAATTAAGTAACAGTTTACATAACATGAAGCTGGTCTTTAATAATAAAGTCTGTAGAAGCGCGCCCGAGCGTTGGCAGACTACTTTTATCAAATGATACTTCAAATCGGTTACTTGATTATATATATAAATATATATATATATATATATATATATATATATATATATATATATATATATAGGCCGATATGTAAAATGTATGTGTGATGTGCATACACATAATTAGGGGAAGAGCTGGATATAGAGAGAGTAAAAGAGGATGAGATGGTGTGTATATGCATCTTTCGAGGATGTTGTACAATATTTTCCACTTTTGACAACAATGCCCCCCAAATTTGGTTCTCCAATCACTACTCCAGCATTAGTTTATTACATCCTGAACTTTCTAATTGCTACGGTAAAATGAATAAAGTGCTAAATATCCCACAAATTGTAACATACTATATTCTCACTGGAACTAAGTTATACTAGGTGGAATATAGTGCAATGTTTTCCAAGTTGAATCATGGTTGCGAATACCACGGGTATTTCAATTCAATATTGAAAAATCTAATATGCACTTAGAACTGAAATAGGATACATGCAGCATCAATTTGTCGAGTCCAGTTGGGAGGAATTTGATTGTGAACTTTTTCCCACTCTACTGAGCTGTATTTATAATATTATGAATCATCAAGTGAATGTGTTCTGTCGGTGAGAACATGGGATAATATGAATATGATTATATTTTTTCTGAGCAGCACTATTATCACAGCTGTAGAGCACCTGTGCCTTGTGATGAAGATATCAGACTAGACCAAGCCTCGATTTGATTTCCACCACCACCCATCGTTACAGGGGTATATATTTCGTGAATTCCCTCTGTAGCCTGGAGGAATATGCCGGGATGACCATCACAACATAAGCGAATTTCACTTTCTTCTCACCGTCATTCCCATTACTTGAGAAACCTTCATCTCATTTCTCCACGATTCATTTGATGTCAATATCTCAGTTATCATCACAGTAAGTCGTTAATCCCCGATATATAAAAACATATTTCTCTTGAGTTTGGTCGATTGGAAATTTGATATGAAACAAGGTTTTTCCATCAAACAACTCGAATAATCATTCACGTTCTGTAAGACACATTTTTCTTTGTTAAGATGTCGTTGCCGACATCATTGCCATCAAAGAATAGGAGAAGAATAGCTAAATGACGTTGCAGCAAAGACCGTTTAATTTGGAACGGTACCAACATAAATACGTAAACATTCGACACAATTCAGTATTTCCACATCTTGTGCTGTCGTATACATTGAAGTTGTTCAATAAATATACTATGTACAAACCCACGAAAAAGTGTCTCCCTGTTATCATAAACACGAGATTGTTTGACGGTTGACTGAAAAATTCGAGGAACTCGTTCCCAATTCGGGCTAAATGATTATTTCACGACATAGACGATCGGAAGTATGAGGTTAAGTGTACAAAGAGAGGAGTTTATTAAAACAATGCCGCCGAGTGATGATACCGTGAATACATAATATATGAGCACATTATAGATATGATATTCCATTGTCATTTTCCCTAGTCGGAATACCATCCACTTTTCCATTCGATGAAGAATTCCTTATTCTAATCGGTGTTATTCAGGATGAAGATATTTTCTAACGCTTGATACGTAATAATCCTGAAGAAAATGTATCTGGTTCAGTCAATATAAGTCAATATTTTTAGTGTACTTAATTGTATATATAAATGACTTATGACAACGATGTAGATTCCAGATTCGGTGTGATTCGGTGTGGTCCAGATTCCAGGGCTGAGACTTGGATAACAACTCGATCATTACACTCCTATTGGGTGACTTATTATGACTTCCATAGGAGTAATGAATTCTGAATGATCAATCGATCATATCTTTCATCATCATTCGTCCGGTAATCGTCATCATGTATGTATATATATATATATATATATATATATATATATATATATATATATATATATATATATATATATATATATAAATATATATATATATATATATTTATATATATATATATATATATATATATATATATATATATATATATATATATATGAATATATATACATATATATATATATATATATATATATATATATATATATATATATATATATATATATATATATATATATATATATATATATATACATATTTATATATATATATATATATATATATATATATACATATATATATATATATATATATATATATATATATATATATATATATATATATATATATACGTATATATATATATATATATATATATATATATATATATATATATATATATATATATAAGATATATATATACGTATATATATATATATATTTATATATATATATATATATATATATATATATATATATATATATATATATATATATGAGATATATATATATTCATATATATTTATATATATAATTATATATATATATATATATAAATATATATATATATATATATATATTTATATATATATATATATATATATATATAAATATATACATATATATATATATATATATATATATATATATATATATATATATATATATATATATATATATATATATGTATATATAGTATATATATGTATATATATATATAGGCCCATATATATATATATATATATATATATATATATATATATATATATATATATATATATATGTATGTATATATATATATATATATTCATAGGCCTATATTATATATATATATTTTTATATATATATATATATATATATATATATTTATATATATATATATATATATATATATATATATATATATATATATATATATATATATATATATATATATATATATATATATATATATATATATATATATATATATATATATATATATATATATATATATATATATATATATATATATATATATATATATATATATATATATATATATATATATATATATATTTGACCTCATCATCTGATATTTCTCATATTTTCCAATTATATAATGTGTTTTATCCCATCATTAACATTTTGATCAATGATGAGAATATAGTCTTGTCACTATTTATTTATTCAGCTATCGAGCTATGATAGTTGTCACTCATTGAGTTGAATTATTGAATGAACTGAATATGAATTTCACAACAGTATCTATGGAAAATTGAATAGTTTTCAAGATGGACCATCATTTCTCCACCTTATATCAATATATTCAATTCTTCGATGTCCCATGGTTTCAAATACTTTTCCATGTTGGTATATAACGATCATCCTTGGCAGTCTTCTTCCGCATCATTGTTCTGTGACAAAATGAACTCAAACTTGTGATCGTGCCAAGAATGTCTGCTCACCTCATTCTCGGATATTAAAATCACGAAGACAGTAATGTTTTCTCGAAAGTAATAGTTCTGTTCCATAACTGGACTGAACCGATTTCCAACCACGGATAACTTTTATTCCAAGTGGGATCATTATCTGATAGAATTGGAGCTCGAGGCTATAATCGATTGTTACAGCTATAATTAAAGCCATGATCAACCTTCAATGGGCTTTTCTAAGCATGAACACGTATTAGGGAGTATTCGAGCACAATTGATATGCAAAGCTTCAAATGATAGGCATATGAAATCAGACTGCATTGGTAGTCATCTCTGTTCTGGGATGCACCTCACTGGCTCTCATCGCAATGCGGCGAAAAATTGAATCGTCTCTGGCACTGGTAGTGCAGTGGTAGCTCCAGCTCCATGTGACGTGAAACTGAAGGTTATGCCTACATATAAATAGGGGCTAGGTTCGATTCAAGCCACCGTCACGGATGTTTTCCGTGATTTTCCTATAATGCAGCCTTGACGGAATTTTTCAAACAAAAAAATCTACGAGTGCTTTCATCCGAACTACCTAAGACAGATTAATCTTATCATCTCACCATCTCATTATTCATTCATCCGACGCCAATATATCATGATCATCATTACAGTCTTTCGTTATACCCGATAAAAATACGCGTATATGAATGAATTGATGATTCTGTTCTTATATAAAAAATTTGCAATGAGTTGGGTGAGGTTTGAGGATGAAGGCAGATTCGGTAGGAAAAAAAGTCGTGGAAGAATCGAAGATTCGAATTTGTAAAGAGCAATTGTTCTCAGCACAAAAGATATTGAATATGGTTCATTATGTTTCACTCAGATAGACCATGCAGTATCGACAGTTTGTTAATTCGTGTCCAGTATAATCGATGGTTTTATTTGAAATGTTGAGATCGCTCCCAGAGTTCATTCTTAACATAACCATCTTATGATCTTGACTATAGGACACAATATTTCGGGCCGACAGAATTTTTCTTCGAATCTGTTTTGAATGGGACTCAAAGTGACCAATGGGAACACCAAGATATGTGCCGGCCGTCATGACTCAGTCACCAACCCGTGCTACGGTATCAGTTATCCAAACTATCAGACTTATTCAAAGCTTTTGTCACTTTGGCGATACTGTTAGTGTGTGTAACTGCCTCATATGATTGAGGCCAGTGGATCGACACAGAAACATCGCTCAGGAACATATTTTGGTATATTAAACTTTGTCTCGAGCGCAGGGTTATTGGTGATTTCTTTCCAATTCGAGCACAGAAATTTGTATACACACAAATGTATTGATTTATACTTTTGTTGTCAGTCCTATTTGAAAACCGATTTGTAGAAAAGTTTTTTGTAGAAATAAATGTCTTTTCAAATAACCTCAGTTTTAGGAATGTGCTCGACAGGCACATTATCTCCTATACATCTCCATCTCTCACTGGCTCCAACTTCTCTCCAAGTTTTCTCCAAATTTCACTATCTTTCCTCTACTTTGAGTATTCATCAAATTTGACTACGAGGTAAATTAGTAGAAGTTCTGTATCATCCAATAGGCTGATGTAGAAACAACAAAATAGGTGTACTATATGGATATTTCGAAATCTCTACAGGACTCATTCATATTGTGTCACCTATTTCTTGATTTCAATGAACTGTAAAATAAATCAGTATCTCCAGATATAGTTGGATATCGACCAAAAAATCACAAATTCATTAAAATCGTGGTTTTAATGCGCTCAAGGATCTCAACAACAGCCACGAGAGGTGCAGAGAGGTACAGGTGATCAAGTGATCATGAATACGTTGAAATAAAGAAACTTGAAGGAACAAAATCCCATGCCTAGAGCAGGAATCTAACCCACGCACGCCAGGCACTGTCACAAACAGTGTCAAAAAATGTCAATATGAAATTCAAGGAAAAAATCTTCAAAAAACGACATAATCGTACACATCCATGTTAAACATCTAGAAATTGTTATTTTTCTACTTTTTGGGATTGAATATTTCTGATTCAATAATGATTTCATTATGTGATCTCTCATGCTGGAAATGGTCATTTCACATCAGGGTATTCGGAGCTTGAAATATTCTCATACTATATTCTAACAGATCGGCTTGATCATATCCCTTAATACCTATAAGCTGATGGACAATTGAGAATGAAGATCAAAAGGATAATTTCACTTCATAATATATTATAATGGCTATTTCCTTCCTCTATAGTGGAGCAATAGCCTTCTATAATTATAATCCTTACTAGAATCTTCCTACTCTACGATAAACTATTCAGCTTTTGCCCATCCAACTAACAATGTATTTCGGGATATCTTCCTTGCTAACTTTCCCTGCGTCAGCTGCTCGGTTAATGTGTATAATTTCCCTAGTAAAAATGCCAGTCTTTCTGGAGTAAGTTAAACGCGAGCGAGAGTGGCCATCTGATGTTTGAAACAGCCTATAGAAACAGATATATTGTTTCACGTTGACTCGGTCGGTACCACGCGTCGAGATTTCCAACAGTTGAAGTTCCGACTTCGAGCATTACGCCCAAGGGTAGCATTCAGCCGGCAACTTTCTTAGACATAATCATATATAAACGCTCTACGGAGATGCGATTAATGACAGCTGAGGATAGCTAATGTTTGGGGTAGTTCGAGAAGTGAATAAAACAAAACAATGTTTGGGATTGTGAACATTTTGATTCGGGTGCCTTTCGAAACGTGATGGGCAACACGCGTGCAATGATACATATTATCGTTTGAAATGATGAACAAAATGAGAATAAAATCGCTGAATCAGACTTTTCTTATTTTTAGATGTGAACTTGATTATTAAATATACATTTGTCAACAAGAGATACATTTCAACATTTTGAATGTTCAGAATTTTGAATTGGGTTGCTTTGCTTTTGCTTCTTTATTCTAGTACTTGAAGGGGGACTCAGTTGAAAATTCCATGATTGTTGATATTGACTGTATACACCTCAAAATTTGAACATAGATAACTATCATGCTGAAACTGCAAGAAATAATCGGTAATGAACATGATTATTTGGTTCTCATTAATTTTTCAACCACGACATTTATTTTTCGTTCCTATCATACAATTTTTGTTTCAATTATTTTTTCAACGAAAATGTTGCTGAAGTATTGTTCAAATGTCGGTCATTCCTTTTTTCGAATATTTTTGTTACATATTTCAAGATACGATTTTATTCACGATGTGTTTTTCTTTAAATAAAACTTCATGGGAAATATATTTAGTATTCATTTTTTCATCTCCTTTGTTGGATGAGATACCAAGAAAGTGACACGTCCAAACCTGGATAAACTGACGATGATGATCACTCACAACAAATCGAGATAATTGATCAACTTTTATAGACGTAGCAAAAAACACAAATTCTTGTTTTGTTAAAAAAAATGTGTTGCAGTAAATGCCCCACCAAGATTGACAATGTAAATTGCTATATTGAAAAAAAATGTGGTCGGTTCGAATCACAGTGACACTATATAATTTATTTCAGGTACGATTATTGATAGTTCCCAATATTTTGAAACACATGACTCGAATTAACATCCAAAGCAATAATTGATTGAAAGAAAAAAAACGAAAAATGTTTTGGAAATGAAAATTTCAACTGAGCCCCCCCCCCCCCCCCCCTCCTCACCTATAATCCTATCAATCAGATAATTTATCATCATTAAGATTTTATGAGATGATGAGCGTCGATTGAGCGAAGTATCAGTTTGTTGATGATAACTCTCGTACGGTATGAGACATCAAAATTCCAATGGGAAGAAAACAGATACGGTACTGGGTACTCAATTGATACCTTCCGTATGGCATAAATTATAACTTTTCATCCCGTATCGCCTAATTGTCAAGTGTGACAGCTAAAAACACACAATTCAGCCGTATACGCCTGCCAATTATGAGACTTGAATTACATAGTTGAATTTCAGTTCCGTCTATCACATCATTATTGACTTTAAACTCTGAACCACGCGTGCTAATTATTATTCCTAATTGATTCTGATAACTGTGTGAGAACTAGAATATATCGATCTTTCGATAGTGTCCGCCTACACAACGTAAATGAGTTTGATTTATGAATTACCGCATTCTAGGCTGTTGCACGAGAATCAAGGACGAGAACGCACGTATTGTATTGACAGTATTTGGATAGAAGTAAGAATTACGCATTCAAAACGATACATCAAAACGAAAAATCTTTTTTTTTTTAAATAACATCGAAACTTGATACAAAATCATTGTTCCCCAATTGAGGCTATGGATGAAAGATATGATCGTTTGGACGGGGCACTACAAGGGCGATCTTACCACCTCATTTTGATTATTTAAAACTAATTAAATTCAAAACCAGGACTGCGCTGTCTGTGACCATAATTTTTCGCCCTATAGATAAAAGTATTCCAGTATATACACACGAATGTTGATATCTTCCACTTTGAACCAAGTCTCTTGGGCAATGATCACTTCTGATGAACTACACATTGTATTATCTCATTTACATATCTGGCATTCTGAATATCATAAAAAACATCAATTACTTCACTTTTATGATAATTTAGTAGATTTTGATTGCGTTTGTCAGTATGTGAGTTGCTAATAATCTACTCTCTCATCATTTGTGAAACATCCCATTCTTCATAGATAATTACCATTTCTCCCAGAAATAACGATCTGATCACCCATGGAGTTTTCAAAATGATATTAATTATCCATAGTCACTCCTCTTCATCATATTTATTATTGTTTATTACAGGAGACGCCTTATAATGAAGCTATCTCCACTGCGCTCCTCACACCCCTAACCTGAGGCTTCGGGGCTGGGATGAATCATATTGAGGAACCACGGCAGGTATACAATCTACACGGAGATAAATCATGTCATTTGAAATGATGAGGATTTGAACTCGCAAAACACTTTCCCTTGATACAGAACACAAGCTCACTCACAGAAACTGAACGGGTGGAATATTTTTGTCTTGGTCATAATAATGTCATCTTTAATACGAGAAGCAGTTCATGCTAGTGAACATAACTGAATGAATAGATCAATGTTAGGGTTTGAAAGCGGGTTGACAGCAGGGTCATTTCTTTCTATGTTCTCTTATGCTAGTCTCTTATATTAGTCGTAAATCTTTGAGGATGTATTGGTCAGTATAGACATATGGAGGAAACAGGTGAGAAAGATTGAAGTAAGAAAAGATGATACAAAAAGAAGACGATAGATTGGGAGATATGTGACAAGAAAGGAGATGAAATGAAATAAAAACGCGACTCTCAGTACTTCCCCTACATACTTCGGTCACCAAAAGTCTTTCACTCGACCGAGACGGTCCGAACCTGGCCTCTGGACCCACACTCCAGACCTTAACGCCATGTTGACCTTTTCGGGAGCGAATAAATTGCTCCCGACGACAGCTCTGGGATCACGGGACCACGCAACCCCCCCCCCCCGCATTATGACAGGGTGATAGAATGTATCGAGGTGGCACACCTAACTATTTTGTTCATGCGGTAACCGTTCAAGCCAAAGTCACAGTCAACTTTACTTTTGATAGGGTTTCTATATTTTCGAAATTTGAATCAATACACACGAATATAAAACACGAATAACATCGTTAGAGAGGATTCAGACTTACAACAAATATCCATGTTCCATAATTATTGTAGGTTCCACATGTGAGCCAACAACTAAACCGTATACATTCATAATAATGATAATGGAAAAAGATACATTACACTCTTCCACGGAGGTCAAAATGTTGTAACGTTTCATTTTTCAACACACTGTGATAATTATGCCTAATTGTTTTATCGCCTAAGCCCGCACACGTAACGTGATACAAATTACTGAATTAAAATTGTAGATGTGTTATGTTGCTACAAGTTGGGTTATAAAAACAAAGAACACTTTAAAATGAATTATTAAAGGTGAACAGAAAAACAAACAGATGTTCATTTACGAAAAAAAAGCATTGAAAAACTTGTGATTAATGTTCTACTTCATAGAATGGTGGAGGGATACTTTTTTCTATGACTAAATTGCCCTTATGCCCTGTCTGTATCCTTCTTCCTATTCCCTCATCCCATTCCTCCTACACGCTTCTACTAATACTCATTGTAACATGCCTAGAGCCTTTTAAAGGGCGTACATTAATGACAAGATGTAATTTATGATATAAAATACATCCACATAAACAGTGAGAATAATTTCAAGTGCCTGTGCAACGCTAATACATAGTATCAACAAGAATTAAATTCAACATTGTTTCAAGTCTACCGAATAACCCGAGTTCTTATTTGAAGTTTTGATACACTCACTAATGGTTCTATATCCAGAGGGTTTTCATTTTCATCAGATATTCTGCTTTTTAATGAACCAGATGACCATTGAATTCCATAATTTTGGTTCCATTGTGAGAGATTCTGAAGAATTTTCCGCTATTTCATGGACTATGATCATCAATCTGAAATAATAAGTTGGAATGACATTACGCCTCACTTCTGGCACTGTATTGGGAAATGAAGGATATGAAGTAGGGTGGCTCGAAACCTCATGAGACCTTGCATTTCACTGAATTCTATTCATCAAGCAAGCAATCAATCAAAAACAACAAGTATCTTCCACAAGTATCATCATACTAACAAGTCACAAGTGATAATGATATTTATACGAACACAAATCCGGTTCGCTATTTTTTTATATGACGAACTTAGCATTCAACTACGGATTTATAAATATAAAATTTTCATCTCAAGATTTTTCAGTCGTGTTCCTTCTAGAGTTCCAACAGGCTCGCAAGAATATGACGGTTCAACTTCTACAGACAACAATAAATCACATTATTTGTATACATTCTTTCTATTTTTCAAACAAGTCTCCTTGTTTCATTGTTTACTGCATCATTTGAAATAACTCACAATAATAATATGTTAATTCATTCTTTTGTCAAGTTATTGATTCTTCTATTGAAGATGTGAGGTATTTCGACGACATGTTGAATCGAGACCGATCCCAGAACGAAAGATGATAATGTACTCGGGAGAAATTAGAATATTAAAGTTGACGTTCTTTTCACACGTTAGCACTGTGAGTGTTCTTGTAAGAAGCGGAACTTCAATGAAAGCTCTGGATGCACCGCCTGAGTGATTGAACAAGAACGTGCCTGAATAGAGACAGGAAACACCCTTATTAAACTGTATAGAGCACAGAAACAAATTATCATAACATCAAATAACTGGAGTTGAATTACTTCGGAATATTTCTGTATTGTTTTCTGAATACATTTATCAGCTTCGTTAATCTCAGATGTGAAGATTATTAAAAATGACATATTACTTTTCTCGAAATACTTTGTGGTTATGTTATGGTCGACTGTGGAACAGTTCACTCTGACTTTCCAATGTAGAGGATAGTCATGATGTTTTTATTTGATGTGTATATATATATATATATATATATATATATATATATATATATATATATATATATATATAGCATATTCCGTTCACACTTCACTGTCCATAAATTATCCTCACACAATACATTATTTGATGTGATGATGTCCTATGAAGATATCTTCAAGTGTTGGGGCTTCCAATGATGATGGATTTGATACTCGATTTTTTTTTTCTTTTATATTTCTCTTATTTATTTATTCACCATTCCATTTTTTTCTTCCATAAACGTGGATCGATCGTTTCAATTCAGTGAACGTGATTCATTTTGCGAAGAAAATAATTCTACTGTTCATTTGATGAAGATATTCTTATTCAACATTCTTTCAGGGTTCATGAGATTGTGAGTCTATTGAAAATTCGTCCAACTAATGTCATCTCAAAACTACGTTTCATTGTGCAGAATACTTCAAAGTGACATAGAATAATTATCCGGTTGCAATTGTGTGGACAGATGTGATGTCCGATGAAAATATAATACGATGACATAATATCAATCACATAAAATGATTAAAAACCACGTGAATTCGATCGAATTAAGTGGAAATCAAACTTGATCCTAACTCATGCTCACAGTCTACATGACTTATACGATTACCGCCTTAAAGCATCCTTTCGGATCGAGGGAAGAGTATTTATAATTCTATGGTGAAGTCATTATGTATTGATATAAGACTTAATCCACTCGCTTCCCCCAGTCATTGATATGATTGCTCGAATGGTTTACCATTTTATCAGATCACGACCGACTCCTTCCGCATCAACACGATAACTATACTATGACAGTGAATTAAAATTACCAAGAAATCCATACATACACATTCATTCATTCCATTCATCCATTCATTGACATGAAGGATAAATCGATCTCACTGTTCAGTTTCCACGGAAACCAACTTGATCCTCATAGTATGTATACAACGCGAACGTGGGGAATTGCGGTCACTTCAAGTGATTGGTCAAAAGTTTCATCAAAATTCATCCTGGAAGACTAACTAGAAAACATTGTGCATACGCACTCCACGCATAGTCTATGAAATAATCAGCGAATGAATATGCGTAGTTTTTATTCAGATTGCAATTTCAATTACAGATCAAGTCATATCATGAGACAGCAGCGAGTGTATATGGAACGAACGCATTGAACATGAAAATAAATGGAAATGGTTCGATTTTCGGTGTATGTTATATGCTAGGTTGATGATTATTATTGCTCGACAACCCCACCAACAGTTGTATATCATCGGAATACAAACAAGCGGATTATAGATGAATGAGATTTTACAACGAATTAAATCAAACCTACTTACAACCTCACTTCATGTTGATTGACTGAGGCAGACAGGTGGTTCTTTTGTTGTTGTTTTTATAGATATTTTTATAGATGTGATATTTTCATGATATTTTCATCGAAAAGATACATGTTTCCTACACAAGAGCCTACAGAGCTTATTTGAGACATGGATTCAATCAATCATGAAACAAGCATGATCACAACATTTGTAATATTGTGTTGATATTGTTGATATTTGTGATACCATACTGTATGGACGTGATTTATAATTATAATATCCACTGTTACTTAGAAACTGGTTAATACCAAAATGATTCTGTTCAATATGATGATATCGTGAGAAGACATATATGGCCTGTATGAATATATATATATATATATATATATATATATATATATATATATATATATATATATATATATATATATAAATATATATATATATACATATATATATATATATATATATATATATATAAATATATATATATATATATATATATATATATATATATATATATATATGTATATATATATAAATATATATATATATATATATATATATATATATATATATATATATATATATATATATATATATACATATATGCCTGTGATATATTCCTGTGATGTGTTTGTAATGGTGACCGTCGTTTGCCTGGTTATATTGAAACAGTTCGAGTGGAACGATTGACGAACAAGAAACTTTAGGCTAAACGATTCGAACATTCGCCGATTTGACAAACTTTCCCCCTGCGTGGATGTACATGGAACTTGGTCATCTCCCTCCATGGACTCTCATCTGATAACCCCTCGAATTAACGAGCCCGTCCAGCTATCTCTGAGATATTAGGACTCGTGATTGGATAATGCCCACTGGAAGAGCCGCTTTTGCAACACAATATAATGATAAGTCACTTGAACTGGAATGATAATTGTCATGTTTCGTAGCCCTCCGGTTTAATTTTGTAGCAACAACATCGGGAAAACACATATTATATTGGTCACGACTTGACAATAAACCCGGAAAATGGAGAAAGAAGATTCATCACAACATAATATGTGAGATATTCCAGAAACAATTCAATCTGAATACATTCAAAAAACGAAAGATATTTTCAAGATGTTTTTTCTCAAAAGTGATGCAACCGATTGTGCCAAGTTTCAGCAGAAGTTGTGCTTCCGTTTGACCTGTGAGGTACGAAAAAAAAAGATATACACCTTGTCTCTTCAGTAGGACGATCAAATTTATTCAGTTTCCGCTCCGCTTATCTGATAATAAACAACTGTTTGTTACATTTATTATACTTGTGAACATTTATTTTCAACTTGAAAAAATAATTGACTTCTGGTTTGTTGAAAAGTTTTAACTACATCACATTTACAACTAACGTAAGCCAGTGATGATTTTATTATTCGAAATTGTATGTTTGAATTTTTCGATTGTTTGCGGCAGTGTGTATCGGAATTCGATTATCATATTGATTGGAGATGTAATACAGTGATACGTATCTATAGTTATACAGCGAAGCCCCCTCTATAAATCACATGTAAATTGTAAAATATGGGATGGCCAAGGGTAGAAACCTTTTGTATTAAATGTATATTATTGGTTTCAACATTGGAAAAATTGACAGATCGAGTATTATGGCTCGATTTATGTTTATGTGTTAGCTTTTGTGTTACATGAAATATATACACATGTTCACAAATAATTGCTTTGGATATGAATGCAAACAAGCATAGTGAATTGATAGATGAACTTCGTGTATGTAGTTTGGATGAAAACCATCTAATATATGTATAAAAGAGATGTCAATACTGACTGAGTCGAGTCGTCTGTACTCAGTATTCACAAGAGAAGACAATGCATTTCTTGCTCATTCTGGACAACTTCACATTCATTCCAATTCATCATACACCTTCGAAAAAAATAACCATCGATGAAATGAATCGAATCATACATTTCAAATGAGACAAATGGATCGAACCGAATTCACTTTGGAAACCAGTAGGATTTTTCGCCCAATATTCATCAAAAAAAAAAGTTGATGTAGATGAACCTGATTGTATCCACAGAAGAAAGTTGTCTATCACCGAAACAAATGTGGAACTGTTTGACAGAAGTGTTTTTTCTTCAAGGGAGAGAAATACCAATGAAACGCAACACCATCTTTCAAAATCGTTGAATATTCCAAGTCGCAGTGTGTTTCTATAGAATAACCGGAATTTCACTCAACTTATCAGGAAAACGCAACATTTGCGAATCACCAACCCCAGTTAGCATTCACATCACATCACTCATACGTATCCTCGTATGACGTGAAGAATTCTCATGATAAGTTGCATGCAATTCACGCTTAATTGATAAAGATACAATTAGCGATATGTAAAAGTGCTATATACGGACCTATGCGTGATAGTTGTTTGCTATTTTCAATTGAAGTTGATTTTTATTGAATTGAGTTGATGCTAAATAAGTTATCAACATATTTTTATCTCATTGAATTAAATCACATATTATTACAATCATTGTTGTGCAATAGTTGATGACAGACTCAGTTTATAACATGAAGAAACGAAAATGACTTCACAGAAGTGATATTATCCATGGTTCAAATCACAAAGTACCGGCAGAACAAGAGATTTTGAATGTTAGTGTAGAATGAGATAATCATACGTGGATTAGATTGAAACACATGAGTAATTTGATGTGAACGCCAGAATTGTGAAACAGATATCCTAACCTCAAAACGTTTGAATGATTTTCCTTCCAGAATGTTGTTCAAACGCATTGAAACACGTAATATTAGACACAAGCATTGACTGGAAGAGGAAACGAAAAAAAAAACACCGAACTGAATTGTGTATATATTTTATGCTCGTTAGAACGTTCAATTATATTTGTTCCACAGTTAGAGTCGCTTTCGGAATTCGAATAATGGAAATGTTTCACCGACTTTAGTTCGAGCAAATTAAAATTAATATCAATTAGTTGGAATTGAAATTGTTGAAACATGATACACATCTTCTACCACTCTAATACTTGGCGTGAAATAAACAGCATCACGATCATGTCACCTTGTAACCGAATCGGGTTATCTGTCAACGAGTAATACGAGTGAATTATAAGACTGACATACACAAGATCTCCATTATATACTCTTAACATGAAACAGCTCTATTTATCAACATCCGTATCATATATTCACGAATTATTTAAATCCGAATGATTAGAGTATATGCTACTCCATTAACAAGATGAATATGATTAACAGTGTCAGGTTCAACTTTTCAGGAAGCTACAACTTGGAATGTCGAGACTTGCATTGACTATGTACACTTGTAGTCACATAAAATGGTTTGATCCGAAAGAAAAATTTGAATTTGAATGACATCTACATAGGCCACATTCTACAGTTGATTTTTTCATAGAGAGCATGCATGGTGTGATTTTTCACATCGTCTTTCCATTTTAGTGAGTAAAATATCACTTAATTTTTGTTCGTCATCTCGATGTATAAGAATTGATCGACCACTCCATGTACCCGCGACCAGCAGTCGTTCAGACCTGTCCATCAAGACACATCATAACGCGTCGTGGAAAGATTATCCACTGAGATAATAAATCAGCAGACAAAGTAAAGTATACATACGTTCACGATGTAAAGTAGACAAATTTGGTTGAAAAACGCGTGGATTCACTCGAAATTTCTTTCAATTCTGTATTTCTCATTTTGCTTGACCGCAATCGATGAGTATCTGATTTTTCGTGAGACCAATTTTGTTGGGTTAGTTTGGGTCAAGAAATTGAAACAACCGATTTTTGAAATATTGTTTCCCAGAATCATATAGTCCAATCGAAATATAGTTTGGTCGAGAGATTAGATAGTAGAAAATCATTTCGCCGAAATTTCGATTCCGACAATTCGATCATTGATTTTTCGATGATATTTGAGAGGACGTTTACCAAAACCCATGCCTTATGCGGGACTCGAACCAACGCCCAACGTCGACTTAAGTTTCTTAATCGGTGCCTCAGCTGACCAAGCTACCAACACTCGTGCATTATGAAATCAGTGAGAATAAATGAATGGATATTTTCATGAATATACTAGATTCTGATTATATATTGCCAACTTCTCACATGGAACTATACCATAACTCCAATACTCTACTACGTACGTTGTCCACATGATTTTCGATTCTAGGCATAAAACTATTCTGTTATCCAGTTTTGCATTCTCTTCATTCGCGTCATGATGGAAACAGAATGTAAACACATTTTCTGTTATTATTTTTCCTGGAATGGAATAAAATCTCATTTCGGATTGGAAATTTAATTAAACATCTTCCAGTCATGAACGAAGAGTTCGAACATTTTATTTTAAAACTAAGTTATGCATAGCATAACTATTACTATGGCACAGAACGTAACTATAACAGAATTTCTAACAATATACCCCCTGACCCAATGTTTCTGTTGGAACCAGGAACAGATGATTAATATCATTATTATTATTATTATTATTATTATTATTATAGTTAGTACTGTGTGAATGAAATACGATCGATGAATAATTATCATATACCATAATTACTTTCAACACCATGGTGTGAAATTGGTTTATACTCTGATGCACGCTGTAAATAACTTACTGGTTGTGGTGATATACATACAATGTTCTGAAATTCTCTTTGCATTCTCGTTTCGATGAGAATCTTGTTAGCAATTTTCGAAGAAAGCAATATGAAATTGTCTCATCTTTAAACTCATCCACGCTGAAACAGACTATAGCGTTGAAAATATCGGGTCCATAGTTGTATCCATTAAGAAGAAATGTGGAATATGCCAACCTTATGAACACAAACATCACGGCAATATCTATTCAGCTGATAATGATAATTTGAGAGTCAATGATTTTTCAGAAAGAGATTGACGATTATGAACACAACTACACATCTTCCAATCGTTTTGAATGTCCAAATCCGTATCTTTCATAATTCAGTTGCTTGTCCTAGATTAAATTTTTATTTCGTACATATACAAGTATTTCCAAATAGTAAGTACCATATCATAAGTATGATACAGCTTGAGCCAAAGTGAAGGTCCTTTTTCCACCGGGATAAACTAGTCAACTCACTGATGATTTGCATATCCAGGATTTCAGACAGACAAAAATCGGAACTTTCTATTCTCTACGATGGTATACAATATTGTCCGAATATAATCTCGCGGCCCGCCCGCCTCGTGTCAGAATGACTTCAGCATTTGACGGTTCAATCTTGTGTGTTCGGTCATAGAACTAGTACGTCTGTGATTATGGCAATAGCCACAAATCCATTTTTGAACACATTTCGGACAATAAATTGAAGTCACAAGAACCATCCATCTTACCTCCGTATTATAATTCTGATATATCATATTATGGGGTGGTAAGATCGCCCTTGTGGTGCCCCGTCCAAACGATCCTATATTTCATCCATAGCCTTAATTGGGGAACAATAATTTTGTATCAAGTTTCGATGTTATTAAAAAAAAAATATATACCTTCCAGAAAAGTTTTTTTTCTAAATAACATTGAAACTTGATACAAAATCATTGTTCCCCAATTAAGGCTTTCAAAAATTATGACGAAAATACTGATATTTCGCTAAATCAACTCGCATGTACTCTTAACACTAGAATTGAAAGACAATACGTCATACACCATGCGCAGTAAAGACGCTCAATCGAGAATCATAATAGCAGTCAAGGTCGTCTCATTACTACGTTAGCATACTTATGACTTTTGTCGCGAACTGTGAAATCTCTCGATAAGCTCTGCCTCTATAGTTCTCCAACTGACAGTGTGCGAGGACCGCCGTGCCACGGTCTCCATTGATACAGTAGGTGCATGAACGTATTTTAAAGTTTTCACTTATCAAATTATAAATATCAATAGAAATTTCCAACTGAACTGCACTTTACAATCTTTCGAGTGTTGTTGCAATAGTGTATAAGTGCAGTGTGCATTGATCTGCGAACAACAGAATTGTTGCTATCTCGATTCAGTTCTCCGTACTTTGTATACAAAGGATTTTAACCGAATCGAAACTCTTGTGCGCTATTGGTGTGATGTCAAGAGAGACGGTCGATCGAACCTCCATCTCCCGACGACTCGAGAACATACGAGCTGCTTTCTTGCACACATGAGAGATCAAAGATCGAACCTCTTGTGCACTGTTTAGTGTGGAAGGAAACTGATCGGACCATAATATCTCAATAGTTCAAGTATATTTGATATGCTATTTGTAGTATACATGAGAAATGTGGAATCAAACCTTATGTGCGCTATTGGTGTGACATATGGGAGACGATCAATCAAACGTCCATTTCCGGGTACTCAAGTGTGCATTTCTTTATATGAACACAACTTCAAATTAATGGACGTGAACATTTTCACGGTAAATTGCGTAATTATATTAATGAAATCATCGTTTCCAGAAATGATGTCAAAACAAAGTATACATTCGATATAGGTTTGATCTGCCTCCCTCCGTAACTTATGTGAATAAGATATCACTTGAGATACTGAATTCACCGTTGGTCTTGGGTTTGAGTTCCGCATAAGGTATTCGTTTTTGTAAGCGTCCTTCCAATTATCATAACTTCTGTTTCATCATCATCTCTCCATTCGTTTCCTCAAATAACGTAGCTGTTGGTGGGGTTGTTGAGCATTACTTCATCATTTGACATCACTACATTAAGTATTATCATTACCACATACTGTTAACTGTACTATATTGACACGTCTAACATCTTCATAAGATCAATTTGGACCAATGAAACATATTTTATTCAATTCTACCATTCGGTATGATCTAGTTTGGCGGTAGCGCGACAGAAGTCACAGTTTCGCGTGTTGTCAGCTATAACGTATGGGCCAACACGAAGATCTATAAAGCGGGAGTATCAGCATAGCCCATCTCCGGAAACTAAGACTTGGAATACTACTGTTTTCTTCAAGTTTATACCCAAACGAACATAACACGCTGAACAGATATCTCAGTGAAATCGGATATGAGACGTATAAAAGCTACAACGCTGTAAAACGAGTCCCTCTCTGTTTTTTTATTTTATTTTCTTTCTTCGAAATCTGAGAACTCTGTTATATCATGCTTGGCTACCGTCACAATGTAACTCAGTTGTTAACGCGCTCTGTTCATGTGATCCGGGGCTTCAGGGGCATATCGGGCTTCGATTCGATTTCCCTCATCTTATTCGTTCATATGCACAAGATTTTTTCATGATTTCCCTCTATTGTGTAGGCTATAATGACTGGATGACTCCTACAATAAAGGCCTCGACCGCTTCCTTCCCACAATCCACGAAATCTTCACCTCATCATTCCAATATCTCATCATTCGTTCAAAGAACGCAGATAGATCTTGGTCATTATTATGGTGTGTCGTCAAATCGAATATGGAATTAATCAATAAATAGACGAATGATACATTTTTTGATCGACCGATAAACACCGAATTAGGTTACCGATATTGTTCTGGTATATCCTAATATCTTAATATCTTAACACATTTTCATTTTTCACAAAACGCAGCTCAAGTGTCGGTTGTACCAACCATCATTTTTAAACATCACCAGGCAGATCAAACATCATACATCATCAGACATCATCATCATCATAGATTATTATTGGACGAATAACATACGAAAGTAATTTCGAATAAGAAGTAATTTTCCCTATAATATCCTGAGTTATTAATCATCAGTCCAGTACTTCAATAGGATCAATACAGTGTGTCTTTGATGTTCGATCATATCGTAACCCATTTCATCGTCGTCCTACAGTAAAACCTGTCTTATATTATATTATCAAAGATTTTTGCATATATTTCTCTAAAATATGTATGTTTCCAATACAGTAATTTGTTTCTCAAGCAACCTCAGAATTGATCCACTTCACCACGCAGCGTAAATTCTATAAAATAGATGGCAAAATGCTCGAGTGTATACGTGTAACCACTGGAGATGAAGGCTCCGAACGAATACCTCCCCTCCACTACATCACTATCGCACGGGTGGTTCGCGCCTTCAACCCTCGTCGACATGAGTACACACAAAAACGTACCACTCTGAAGACCACGCATTTCTTCATTTAGATTTTCATTATATATGTGCGAAGTTATACAAACGAGGAACTGTTAACAAATTGTTTACTTTTGCTTTATTTCACTTCTGGCTATATTCACTTCATAATAAATGAAGAGTGGAGGATACTAAATGAGGAGGACGTTGTATAATAGATAATTATATTCTGATTGAACTAATAAAGCACCATAAATGAGAGTGGAAGTGAAATTTGACTCAGTTTGAAATATCGTTGGAAGATTATTTTCAATATACATTGACCAAGATATTGATAACTTTCAATACGGGCAAAGATATTATGAGCTGTATCAATATAAGAGGGTTGGTATCACAGCAAGCGGCTCGTGATTTTTCATGAGAATAAACCAGGTGGAATTAATTGAAATTTTTTTCCCAGAATTGAAAATCTCAGTGATTTTCGTCATGATATACACGTTATTGCAAATCTTGACATAACTCGGTACAGCCATATTTTGTAAAGAATTGATCACATTTTTTAAGATCCGATGTAATTTGAAATCATCAAGTACATCAACAGTATACGTTGAATTATGTCAATTTCCAAATTTTCAGACCGATTGAATAACTTATTTGTTCATCTCATACGAATTATTCTCGAACTCATCTTACTACACATACAGGCTTGATACTTGGTTGTTGACATGCAATGTTCTGTCATCAATCATCACATATAGATTTGCTGTTGAACTGAAAATGTAGTGATAATATCAAGTGGTTTCATCCAAGTTCTGAATTCAGTATCACTCACTTCACTTCAATGTTGTGGCTGTTACATCGTTTGGATTCATCAATATTTTTTGTTCAATAGTTATCGAACTCACATTTTTTCAAAAGCCTCGGAAGTTATTCACTATAGTGAATCTTATTTTCTCACGTGTAAGAGTTGTCTGCTCATACCCATACCTCCTTCGTACGTATGGAACGAAACTGTTTGTGGAATACTTAATCACAATTTGATTCATCTTTTGGTGATTTGTTTCCGAGGATGTTACGAAACCAAGGACTGAAATGACAGGTATGCAGAGGACAACAATCCAAATCGTAGTTTCAGACATTATTTGATCATTGATTAATATGACGAACAATATCAAACAATAACAGAGACATACGTCGAATAACTGGATGAAAGTATGATGGAATTGTATCTAGAAAGAAGAAGTGGGAGAGGGAAGACCTAACAGCTCCAAACCGAATAATGTTTTCGTGAACAATGCCTCCACAAAAATTTCAATTCGGACAGACCAACAATTTGAAAGTATCAAATTGAAAGTATATTTGAAGTATCAGTAAGGACTTCAGTGGCAATGTATTTATTCACATACAATCATTTGAGGATACACAACGATTGCAGAGATTTGCAGTAGGCCTACGTATTTTGGTTTTTCATTGTGTTCGAAAACTTCAGCCAATCGCAGCTCGTCTCTACCGAACACAATGTTTCACGCTACCTAGTGCATGCGTATTGGATTGCAAGTGAGCGCAGCAAGAATCAATATCAACAGTTTTTTCCGAGAAATTTCATTTGTGCGTATTGGTTGAAGGGGCACAAGAATAAAAATATCCCATAATAATATCCCAGGGGAAAAAATTGTCGGAAATATTTCATCCGAGAGAATTAAAATTCTTAGAGAATTTCAACATAATAATGATACACATTATTCCGAGCTTCCACTCAAATCGGATCAGCCATTTTGATGAAAAAAAATATATAATGTAATTTTTGTAAATCACTCAAAGCTATCACGATAATGATCAAATCCAAGCAACAGGTGTCACCAATTGATTTCAAACAATTGAAACCTTCTTCATTATCATTTAAATCAATCAGGAAATAGGATAGCAGTGACGTCATCGTTCGGATGTTGAGGTGGGTATATAATAACCAATCCAAAGATATTTTGATATGTTCCAGCTCATCCATCAACGCGGCAACACATAACGCGTTTGCCTGGTACATAACCATTATACTATGAATGAGTTATTTTTTCTTTGTTCTAGGTGAGTTCTGATGGTCAAATGTCATAATTTAAAGAATTAATCCAAACTACAAACTGATTACAAACTGACAATCACTCCTGTGAAAAAAAGAGAAAATGGCCCTCCTCCTGTCTTCGTTGTTCCTAGAATTGTGCGCAGTACTCACGACATTGTGCGCAGGTATATACCTCTATTTCACCATCGCGTACCAATACTGGAAGAAGAAGGGAATTCCATATGAAGAACCTTCGTTCCCTTTCGGGAACATGTACGATGTCACGAGGCAACGACTATCTCTGGGTGCTTTCTTAAAGAGAATTTACGACAATTTTGATGGCCACAAATTAGTTGGAACTTATCAACTCTGCAAACCAGCTTTGCTATTAAGGGATCCTGAAGAAATCAAGCGATTCATTGTGAAAGATTTTCAGCATTTTCACGATCGCGGTATATACGCTGACGAGAAAAATGATCCGTTGACGGCGCATTTGTTCACGATGGAAGGAACGAAGTGGAAGAATCTAAGAGCTAAATTGACACCAACGTTCACTTCCGGCAAGATGAAGATGATGTTCTCCACGTTCGCTCAGTGCGGTGATGAGTTGAAAGCGCATCTTCTTCAAGCAGCAGAATCGGACGACACGATAGAGGTGAGATAGTATTGAATTATTCATGGTAAACAAATATTCATGTGTATTCTGTGTGTGCTTGGGACTAAGCTCTCATGAGCTACTGGTCGACAAAATGCGTGGTGGAATTGACGGTTTTAGCAGAATAAGTGCTGAATTTTACTACTCGTAAGAATCACTGATGTGAATATTTAATTATCCACTTCTGATCGTTTTACTGGTTATCTGCTATTGCACTTGCACATGAGAATGAATATCAAGTAAGTTCAATAGAAGAAACTTGAAATTGCATCTCCTTTGTGAATGTCTTGTATGTATTATCGTATTCGAGAAGAAAAATGGAGGAATGCCTTCGAATATACAAGCTATGTGTGTGTGGGAGAAATATCTATTGTGAAATTCTCAAGTTCAAAACCCGCAAAATCGGATTCCAAAGGGAATTTGTCATATGATTCCTCAAATGTTATCTCAGAATCTGCACCACTGTAACGGATTTTTGAATGTAACAATCCAGAATGATTCAGCACTTCTTCTCTCCGAATAAATACTCGCAATTCACTCTCATGGGATAATTAAAAGCCAGTTCGAACATGAAGTCGGGCATGAATTTATTGTGGGTGAAAAAATAATGGATGATTTTTCGAAATAATTCTTCATGATTATCAATCAACCTCTTCGGAAGGTGAGAAAATATGAGATGACTATATTTTCACATCATCCATTTTTTCATCAGCATTTTCCTTGCATAATATCTAACCAATTTCGGGAATAACTTCTCCTGTTTGATTGAACGAATTACGTGTTTCAACTCATATTTACATTGATTCATTCTATAGGTCAAGGAACTATTAGCAAAGTTCACAACAAACGTGATTGCATCGTGTGCTTTTGGGATCCAAACGAACAGCCTGAGCAACCCTGACTCGAAATTTCACAGAATGGGACATAGAATCTTCAAAGTGAACTTCTTAAGAAATATTCGACTGTTATTAGGAGCATTCATACCCAAACTTGCAGCTCTCTCCAAAATTCCTCTCATACCGCGTGACATCTCCGACTTTTTCCGTGGCGTTGTCAACGAGACCATCACTTACCGAGAAGACAACAACGTGTCGCGAAATGATTTCATGCAGTTGTTAATGGCGCTGAAGAACAATAAACCAATCGACAACGATGACGAAAACGACGACGACAACGACAACGAAGAAGTCGAGGTCAAACCAGAACACAAATCTGAATTGACTGTTGGATTAACAATTGATCAGGTGGCAGCACAAGCGTTCATTTTCTTTTTCGCTGGTTTCGAAACATCGTCAACGTTGTTGAGTTTCTGTCTCTATGAACTAGCTCTGAACACGGACATTCAGAACCGTCTGCGAGAAGAGGTTGATGTGAGCCTGGAAAAGCAAGGAGGTGTTCTGACTTATGAAGCTGTTCAGCGCATGGAGTATATGGACCAAGTTGTCGCAGGTAATCTATGAACTACAAACAATTGATCACTCTCATTTCCCCGCCTTTTTATGTCACAGAAAATAACATATACAAACGGGTGAGCCGTTTGACACACCGTTTTCTACCATGACACATATCCGAACTGAGTATATCTGAATGATCACAAATGATATAGTTCTAATTGGCTGATTGATAGGTCACGCCTATTTTCAGTCCTCGATTGCTTCAGCTCTCATGATGACAGCGTCAAACAAAAATTATTAAAATGCTCACCAGGTTGTCTCAATGAGGTTAGGAGCCATTGGGTGGACCTCTTTCTCCCTGTTCGAGTTCAACTGTATTACATAATTACATATTCTCGTCGTTTTCATATACCAGACGTATCCATCCTTTTTCAATCTCTATTCTATTCAATATCAATCGGGCACAAAACGACCTGGTCATTGACGCGCCGTGAAATCCCGAAATTCTCCACCATATTTGAATAGTGACTCAATAAACTGTCTCATCATAAACACGTTCAGAGACGCTGAGGAAATACCCGCCGGCGCCACTTCTGCTTCGTAAGTGTACGAAAGACTACAAGCTGGCCGATTTCGATGCCACGATTGATCGAGGAACGAGTGTGATTATCTCGATATTGGGTCTGCATCACGATCCCAAGTACTATCCGGAGCCAGAGAGATTCGATCCGGAAAGATTCACAGCGGAAGCCAAGAGCAAACGTCATCACTACACGTATCTACCTTTCGGAGAGGGACCTCGGATTTGCATTGGTTGGTATAACAGTTACAATTCATCAGGTTATAGTTATATCCACAAATGAACTGAGTTCATATACCAACATAAGAGACAAAAACATGACACGATATTTGTCTACTTGGGACTGTATCGAGATTATGTAATTATCCGATCATTCACAATAATTCCGTTTGTATGTGTTTGACTCACTATTGTTTGAACTAATGTGTGTGTATATATGTATATATATATATATATATATTCATATAGGCCATATATGTCTTCTCACGATATCATCATATTGAACAGAATCATTTTGATATTCACCACTTCCTAAGTAACAGTAAATATTAAAATTAAAAATTACGTCCATAAAGTATGGTATCACAAATATCAACAATATCAACACAATATTACAAATTTTCTGATCATGCTTGTTTCATGATTGATTGAATCCACGTCTCAAATAAGCTTTGTGGGCTCTTGTGTAGGAAACATGTATCTTTTTCATGAAAATATCATGAAAATATCACATCTATAAAAATATCTATAAAAACAGCAACAAAAGAAACAAAAAAAACAAAAAAAGCAACATTATACGCGTTATAACCCCAAAACAATGTCTATTCATAATATAGAACGCGAAAGTTTGAAGAATCTTATATATATATATATATATATATATATATATATATATATATATATATATATATATATATATATATATATATATATATATATATATATATATATATATACGTATATATATATATATATATATATATTTATATATATATATATATATATATATATATATATATATATATATATATATATATATATATATATATATATATATATGACGCATACTTCAAAGCTATACACAACTCAATTTTCGAGTTGTCAGATTCAGTTACGGTCTGACTCCGTGATGGAGCTCTGATTGATTCTCGAGAATGATTTTTTTTCAGACCTTCATCATGTGGAATTGATTTCTCCAATCTCATCCTGATCATATTCCTTTGTGATTCAATGAATCTTTCCCAGAACAATATCGACATTCTGTAAACATCGATTAGCAATAGGAAAAACTCAAAAATTGAAAGTTTCAGCCAATGCTGTTCTCTTGTGAATCAATCCATGATTTCGTATCATTTATCGAATAGAGTGTCAAATCATTTGTGCTCAGAACATATATGACACCAATGTCATCAAAAGATCCAAATCGATTTGTTACTCTGTTTGACCCATCTTCCGTCTTAAAAAAAAAATCATAACGAAGCTTTTTCTTCTTTTTATTATAGAATAAAATTGAAGTCCTCGCTATTCGACCGTCTAATGATACCTCTATTACGCTTGTCCAGGATCTAGATTCGGCCTGCTGCAAACGAAAGTTGGTCTCGCATCTCTATTGTCAGCCTATCAGTTTCAAGTGTGCAAGACGACGGCTGTTCCTCTGGTCATGGACAGAAAGTCTCTGTTCACCGCAGCCGAAGGTGGCATCAACCTCAAAATCACGATGAGACCGTAATAAAAAATCATTCGAAAAACGAAAACGGTGAAAAATTGTCGTATATAGCAATCGACGAATTGAATATAGTTCTCGTGAATTCTCTGTGAATTCATAGCATATATTCCTTGAAATGATTTTTCCCTTGAACGTTAAAATAATCAACATGAATGGGTCCAACTGGCAGTTAAGTATTACTATCACCATGGTTATTCGTGCCAGTGTTCTCACCAACTCTCATCACTTGACTGACTTGAAGTTATTCATCGAAATGATGAATAATGAATCATTATTAATGTGATAATGATTCATCCAATTATTATATTGAATTAATTATAGAAATGTAATAGTGGTTTTCATTGATACTATATATATCTCCTCAGTTGGTGTCTTCACAAGAGTAGAAAACAATTTCCGGATAAGTTCGCTCACCCAGAAATGTGACCTCATGAAAGTTCACTCCCTCAGTACAATTACTGTGAATTACCGCTCTGAAATACAATAACAGGTGAAAGAAAATGGAACTGAAGAGAGAGTGAATAAGTTATGCAAAGACGACAAAGTGAGGGATAGTAATCACTTTTCTAAGCTGTGTCCAAGCCACTCGATCGACATACATCCGTTCTAGACAGAGATCTTCATGGAAGCAGTGAGATACTCATCAGTTGACATCTGAAGCTTCATTTTATCACTTGATAATAATCAATAACCTCAAAACGATAGATATCAATAATTGAAAATTTTAATTAAATCCACTCTTGAAATGCTTCAGTGCTGAATTGATGAAACAAACCAGTTTTTTGTTCACCCTTGTATGCCTATCCAGTACTACGTATACACGGTTATGTAATTATTGTTACCGGTATTCTGAATTTTGAATAAACGATCAGAATTGGAAATGGTGAGAATTTGCAAATAACTCCCATTCTCTTACAGAATAATTGAGTAGAGTTACATTCTATGACGGCTATTTGCACGATGATGCATACTTCTATATAGATCGATTGCGCTTCATATGAGTGTAGACTAATAAATATCCAGGTATAGGTCTATCAGGCGAGTATTCTTTTTATACCACTCATCGGAATGTATATACGTGATTCAAAATATAACATTATACTAAATTCCACATATATTGGGTCCTATACTTATTCATACTTACTTCATTCATGCATATGATACTTATAATCACTTTTATTTGACGTTCCATTGCACAGATAATTCATGTGTGACACAATTTGTTTCAATCTGCAATCTTCTATTCTTCAATCTCTTCTACTATGATGGATCACTATGTGCTCAGCGACCCCACCGACTGCTTAGATATGTGAGGGTACGAATGAGCGAATGGTGGTTAAATTAGTTTCACAAAATCTCTTGCATCATGCTGGAATCAATTGAAAGCTTGACTTGACGTCAGTTTCTGAAGCACTATTTCAGCTGAATGAGCCATGGAGGGGGAGGAGGGGGGGGTCCAAATTGAATTCATATATCATTCTCGTATCTATTGTGTATCTTCAGTATGGTTTGATTATAAGAATACCTATAATAATTGCTGAGGTAACAATATATAGCATATGTTTGTCAACAGGTAATTATTCAAAGAAATAAAAACAGTGTCAAGTTTCTCTTCTATAATGAAACAATAATTCGCTTCTGTCCTCACATTCAACAAAACCAACACATGATTCAGAATGACCTGAAATATGTCCATTAATTGTCGGGTCAGACATAATTACTAGGTACATATGTCAACAAATTAGGTTTCCATGCGCGTTACTCGTAAATACGAGCCACGGGTTTCAAGCTTGATGGAAATATACGTGCCTCGTTAGCTAAACGGTCATAACAGCGCTGGTAATAGTCTAATAGGTAGGTGATAATTGCATTTTCACACACAATTGTTTACATGAGGGACTATCTGGTGCAATCCGTCAAAACAATTATACACGGAAACAACCGTCGTGTTGCCATGACTACTGTCTGTCCTATACTGCGTATATCCGTACTGCCTACACTTCTTTGTGAACATTTTTGTCTTGTGTCGCCTACAAAATCAGTTTTATCACTGACTCCATTTTAGCACCAGGAAGTGGTTCTCATTGCGTACATCAACCACTCTTCGCATGCTTCGCAATGTTTACAATACCTCTTGACCTGAAAAATCTCGTCACTTACTATCCTCGATTTCAAATCTTAGTGCCTGTCACCTGTTACACCTGCGCGGTTCGCTAGAAAGCGATACAGGCATGCTGTATTTTGCTGCTACCGAGCACTTATCATAGCTGTTTCTTCAGTGGTGAGTATATAGGTACTCATTGTGAACGTAGGCGAGAGAAATGGAGGTTTTCACGGGGATTTTTTCTCTAAAAAAGTGAATTGTCTTGATGGTATATCTTTCGTCTTCACTACGATATCACCAGATGTGTTTCAAAGTTTCAAAGAGTGATTACTTGAGTTGGACTGACCAAAAGTCTCATATTAACCATCCAAGTAGTGTCTCATTGAAAGTGAGAAAAATGAATTCCTTATTGAGAAATTCACAGATAATCTCATGAATAATCTTCAATTTCTCCAGTGCTCGACAGCTCTACGGAATTTCATTTTTACATATAATAATCAGTTGAGTTCAATACAATCACAACCATAACTCCATGTTGAATGAAAAAACGGAACCCGGATATTTTTTACAACTATTTTCACCTCAAAATGTATCGTAACACACAAGCGGCATATAGCCAAATGTGAATGTTTATTGGGGATCCAACTTATATTATGACTTCTCTGAATGTTATGATGCAATTTCACTGTACAATAAACTGGAAGTCACTACCATAGTTCATGTTATGTTGACGCTGAAACGGCGCTGTGTATATACGGTCCAACTGAACACTAACTTTTGATCCAATAAGTATTACTGGATGAACAGTGAATCAACACATGTCTCACATGTCTTTGAATAGTTTACTCAGACAATCAATTATTTCATACATTAATGTCAGTGCAAACTCGAAAGAATCAGTGCAGAGAACATTACAGCATTTCATTGTTATTTCATTTCATATATCATACTTCCACGATAGATGAAAGAATTTTCTTGATAATTCTTCTTTTGCCATGTTTCAATTGAAATTATTGCCATTGTAAATCGTATAGCTGTTACACAATTTGGTAATACAATATAATTCTATGACGAAACACATTGTTTCGCTGACTATATCTATCTGAAATTATTGATAGATATACGATAGATATTTCCAAGCTTGGAGCATCCGTCATTTTTATCGTTTTCCGCTCATATATAGGTGAATTAAAACTACTAGGCAAACGCGTTATGTGTTGCCGCGTTGATGGATGAGCTGAAACAGTCATATCAACTTATCTTTGGATCGGTTATTCTATATAAATACACCTTGAGATCCAAACCATATTACTTCATTGCCATCTTATTTCTTCTTATTAATTGCTATGATAATGAAGAAGGCTTTTTGTAATCGTTCACAATTGAGTGGTGACACCTGTGGCTTGAATTTAATTGTTGAGCCTATCTTAATAGCTTTGAATGATTTACAAAAATTACATTATATATTTTTTTCAATTTCAAAACGGCTGATTCGATTGAAATGAAAGTTCGGAATAATGTGTATCATCAATATATTGAAATTCCCTGAGAATTTGAATTCTCTCGGATGAAATTGTTTCCACGATTTTTTCCCCCCGGCTTATTCTTATGGGATTTTTGAAAACTCTGGAATGAGTTTTCTCATGCAGAAGTGATTCAACCGATTGTGCCTCAAAACCATACAATATCGAATCAGATAAAGAAACTTGTGGATGCCAAATTCAAACTGATTTTAAATCCTCGTTTGACCTGTGGAGAGCGAACAGAAGAAGAAAAAAGGCACTTTTCATTCGGGTATGGTGAAATTGAGTCTTCGCTTCGCTCATCCAACAATTTTCATCAGTACAAGAATGAAGAGCAAAAAGTGATAATTTCATTGGATCTTTGTGTGGCTTATTTGTAGGATGGACTGTTCATCATGCGTGGTTCACCTCTCGTAAATTATGAATTTTGTCAAAACGGACTCCAACAACAGCCATAGGTCATTTTGGCGTACAAATGCGAAATGGCTATTCACCACACCGGAAGTGGGTTTCAGATTAGTTTCAATTCATATCGATTTTTGTTGTTGTTGGATTACTTTGTACAAGGTTAGTTTGGATAGGTTCGGTTGATTGAGTTGCTTAGTTTGGGTTAACTTTGGTTAATTTACGGTGCGCCCACGAGTGAGTGTCGAGTCGAGACGAATGAGACGAGTGGTCGAGTAGTAGCACACTGACTCGTCATTCAGGAGACAGGGGTTTGATTCCCGCGACGGTCGACCATCTTGACAGTGGTTTTCCGCGGTTTCTCTCTGTCGTTTAGATCAATACTGAGATGATACCTCAACAACAGACCACGACCGACTCCTTCCCACTATCCAGAAACACGTAATAAAATGACATTTCATCTCATCATCCCATCATCTTATATATATCATTCACCGAAGCTAATAGATCGTGATAATCAGTAGAGACCGTCTCTGAACCAATATGAATTAAATTAAACAACAACAACATCCGCAGGTTGTGACATACACCGATGGTTCGGTGACTGGAGGTTGCCGAACAGATGAATGGAGTATGTTCAAGTGATGTGAGAATACCACGGGATTCACATCCAGATCACAAGCCCATTAGCGATTTGTTTCTAGTCTCCAAGGCATTATTCTAACCGAAGAGGACATGACAGGATGTTTAATTTGCGTTATAGGCCTAAAAAAATTTGGTCAAATCAAATAAATGAATCGACATTTTATCCAAATCTGTGAAACTCCATGGAGATAATATGATGATGATCATGATAAATTGAAAGCATCATTAGCGATTTCAGGCCTCACTTTGAGAATCCAGTCGAACGATAGTTCGACCTGACCCAAGAATAAATCAACGGAGCACTTTTTTCAAAGTGAGTGAATTGAATTCTTGTTATTGCTCGTCTACAGAATGGGTCACACACGACTCATGAAATAACTTGGCTGGAATCTATGGGGAGTTTGCATGGTCGTGAGGATACCATAGCAACTGGAAAAGTTGGGAAAACAAACTGGGATAACTTTATTTCTTTTTGATGTTTGATTTACACGATACCAACACATCACGATCACTCGAAATTCGTCATTAGTGATCGGGTCACATGGGTTGGATGATTTTCGAATCGATTTTTAGACTCAACTCTTTTCTTATATGGTGGTTTCAGGATTTCATCAGAAAAGTGACTTTGCGAGAATATTCAACTTTTTCAGGATTAAATTTGTCAACATAACTCATGAACTGATATGTGATTCAATGATTTGTGATCGATATGAAATGGAGATCAAAGCTACACATCGATTCAGCACACATGCACACAATTTACCATCACTCGAAAGCAGCTCGAGAGATATTTGTATTCACGAAAAAAAAGGATATCCACAAAATAACAAACGCACGTAGCCTACACATCGTGGTTATTTTGGTATCGCTGCGATATATTTCTGAGGTATAATCTCTCCAAGGAGAAGATTCAAGAATAAAATGACAAGAATCAATGGAATAGCTTCCAGAAGCGTTCAAACTTTGAAGTTGCAGAGAGATTATGTGATAACAGACGTGTCCGCAACTGGGTAAACGCAGCATGAGCGTTGTAAGATGAGAAAGATAATTTGATGAAGTTTAATCAAAAACCTCACACATATTGAAACTCAGATAAAATGTACTCCATTAAGTGAATTTGAGGAGTATATGAAGCCATGAACTAGATAAGGAGTCAACTCCTCATCTATTAAGAGCCTTTAAACCATTATTTTCTCCAGAACCGCTCGTCCGATTTGAATACAAATCTGTATAATAATGGGCATCTTTAATTGGTCCGGTGTAAGTTTGTATGTTTTTGGAGAGATTCCATTCTTTCATATTTTCCCACCTTGACCAATCTCATCGAGCTTTCAGAAACATCGGGATGGTGTAAAAATAGTTCAACTGATCTAACTTCAAAGCCGATACAAATCTGCGTTGGATGAGTATGCGTGTCCAGAAAGAGTTCCATGTTGACTCAGTCAAACCGTGCGACCTGTGCAGTGTTTACAGACAGAGAAACAAACACGAACAAAGTTCGTGGGATGGAAGTCTTCGCTATAACTTATCTAGTTTTTGCATTGATATCTGACCTCCTCTCCCACATACGATGCAGCTAGTATATCACATCAAATCAATCGTATCGCTCCTTACCACTTTGTCCCCCAAGTTCTTCACCCGGCATTCCAGGAATACTGTTTGACCGACTAGTGACGTCACACTTGTGTCCGACGTTTCGAATTCTGGCGCCAGTTTCGAGTCGTCGGGTTGCCTCCAGTCTCGGCTCGGATTGCCCCATGTATAACCTGTAACATGAAGGTCGACATGTACGTTATAACCACTGATCTCTATATATGCTATGTGGATATAGTGCATATATAGATTGTGTTCAAGAATCGACTCAGAGTAAATTACTGGACGTTCCGTAACCCAGCACGCCAAAATATTCTGTGAATTTGAAACACTGTAACCATTTGTCACCCGGTGAACCCAGAAATAGTGAAGTAGGGGTGACTCTCAATGGATGATGCTGGGTAACATTAGTTTACGCACAGACAAATTGAAGTGTGAATATGGTTCCGGTGAAATTAAATCTGGTGAGAGGTTATAGTTACTCAACATCAACTCAATGTTGATTTGCTCATGAATTTTTGTACACGTGGTTTCTTAACCTAACATTCAATTGAGAAATGATAATGTCTTCCATTTTTCTGCTTTTAAATTGTACTGGGTGCTTTCCGTTATTAAGGCCTACTGGATACAAATGATTCTACTGGCAAGTATTGACCAGTGATTTCGGAAGACAAGCCACATAGTGAGAGAAGAATGAAGTCAGCTAAGAGGTTTGCGAGTATGCATGATGGCTCATGGTCAGCTACGCACACTCTTAACATATTCTAAGTTGAACTCATCCATAGGGAGAAGTTGGAAGCTGAAAATGTGAACCGTGGTAAATAAGAAAATGGCCCACGAGGAGTCAAGTCAAACAAGAATCAGGTCAAATGGGACAGGCGTTCTGGCGCGCTTTTACAAATGGAGGATTAGAGGAATGCGTTCTATTAGGAATGACACGAAACAATAATCTGTTCAATCGGGACTATATTATTCTTGTATGATTCGATGACTCTAAGTACACTTTGAACTTTTGTGAGTTCACGTTATACGAATCTAATTATTGTCTGTCAGCTATCTAGTTGATTTGCTGTATCTATCTGGAAAAGTGCTTCGGAATATTTCATTTGATTTCTTTTGGAATCATTGACAGTGTGAATACCTATACAGATATGATCCTACGACGAACACTAATTAAATATGAGAAAAAAAAGGCTCCCGAGAGGTTGATGTCACTCGCTTACAGGCTAACTGATATACGATGATCCACTTGAATAATATAGATCAGTGGCTATGACTGAACCATTACTGGACTGCGTCTTCCACCAAGAGACGACGAGTTTGAAGTATTTGTGTATCATTTTTTAATTTGAATGATGAGGTGACTGTGAACTTCGATTCGAGTGAATGAAGGAAATGTGGTTGTGAATCAAAGCTAATTTCTATAATTTGATACTTTAACAATACGGTATTTCTACAAACCATTGATTTTTATGATTTTATGACCTGGCTCAGTCTATCTCAGCCAAACAAAGACCATCTATACCGACGAAATTGTGTTTCTACAATTTGATATTTCGAGAAGTTGGTCTTTCAGCTGTGGGGATTATCAGTGTTTCGAAAATGAGCGACCAGTGATAGGTGTGGCTTATTAATCGGCTATCTAGATCCATGCAACTTGAGACATCATGTTGATAGGTATTAAAATAACCCCCGATGAAGAGTCCATTTGATTGATATTTTGTGACAAAAACGAATAGGGGGAGGAGGGCAAGAAAACGGGAGTGGTTATTTGGCATGTTTCCATATCAGATGATATCTACATGAACTTTATCAATCCTTTCATCTTTACATTGACATCATACTCTCAAAATATTCATTCTCTAATTGTGATCAAGTATGATAATATGAAATCAACACTTCACAATAGATAAATAATGTAAGCGTATCAATATTTGGATGTGCTAAGTGAAGACTCAATTTCAACGTACATGAGGAAAATGTTGTTTGCGCCTGGATTTGTTCGTCCGAAATTACAATTTCAGTTGTAACTTGGCATACATAGGTGTCATTATTTAATTCGATTCTGTATGATTTCAAAGTGCAATCGTTTGCACCACTTCTGGGAAAAATCATTCCTAAGAGTTTCAAAAACATATATAAGAATAATACAGATGAAATGAGATAACATCCTTTTGAATGAATTAAAACCTATCCAAGGAGTTCAAATATGATAATGACACACCCTCACGGAGTTGGAAATGTATTTGATCAGTCGTTTTGATGAAAAAAAATCATGATGTGATTTTTCCACATGAATCAAGTTTTTCAAGAAACACATTAAAATCGAGCAACAAGTATCACCAATTGATTTAAAACGATTAGGATGATTAATTTTCCCAATTTTTGAACTGTGGAAACATTATAGCGTACGTGATGATGAAAAACATTTCTGTTGTGGAAAAGGAATCTTTTTGTAATGATACAGTAATTAAAATGTCCTATTCAAACTGAAATTGTTCATCGTAGATATTGGTTCTTCTCCTCAATATCATCTGTTCCAGTATATAATACCACATCGATACTGAATGTGTATGGGTGATAAAGCTACCCGAATAGGAACGTGTTTACTTTCATTCTCACCAAATAGAGCGAGCGACGATATACATGTGATATGTGATACAGGGCAAACACTTCATTTGCGACAAACACTGTTTACATCGCGAAATACGTTTTATTATTCCGTCATTGATATAAATATTCTCGGCAAGGTCAACAGCAATACTGAAATCCTTTGAGTTTACCGAGATTGAATACGATCAAAGAGATGAAAGAAACGAGGAAATCTTTTTTCGTTTAAAAAAAACATTCCACCATCGTGAATTCGAGATAGATATTTTTAATGAACAACGTAATACACATCCAGTTGCAACAGCTAAAAGGTAACCTATACGAACATGTGTGCTATGTTCGCCTGTAAACATCTCACATGATTGTTACCAGTATAACAGCTGGTTCCCATCCGGCCGAACATTTGGTTACTTTAGAGCACTAGGATGTATACTTCGCACATCTTTCATGGCTTAAGTTACATTAATGGCCTACTATAACGAATCTATTTTTATCAAGTACAATAAGCAACTGAACCTCGACAAGAAAATCGTTATATGGGCTCATAACCGTAACGTGAAATTAAATATATTTGAATGAAATTATAGAATGGAATTCATATCATATTCTTATATTATTTTCGCTTCTTGTCCCACCTAAAAGCTGGATATAGAAAAAATGGCATCAATTTGCAATATAATCACTGAGCAAATATTGGGATGGAATCAATTTGTTCGAGGTGGTAAAATTGCTTCTGATATGCCCCGTCTGGAAGATCTTACCTTCCATTTTTGAGGCGTCAATTGAGG
This sequence comes from Brachyptera risi, assembly GCA_964007535.1. Classification (NCBI taxonomy): domain Eukaryota; kingdom Metazoa; phylum Arthropoda; class Insecta; order Plecoptera; family Taeniopterygidae; genus Brachyptera; species Brachyptera risi. The sequence continues at coordinate 19,773,994 of OZ023334.1, forward strand.
GACCATGATTTTGTATCATTTTCAAAAATAGCAAAATATCGTTTGCCAATAGCAAAAATTTGCAAAAATAGCACTGTATATATATTTTTATAATTGAGATGAAGAATGATTAGACAAAGATTCACAATATATATATATATATATATATATATATATATATATATATATATATATATATTTATATATATGAATGATATAATATAGCTTTTTCCCAACAACAGAATACGGATGGCCATTCATGATCATGCAGTCTGACCGTTTGATGAGAGAATTATAGAAAAACACATTCGAATTATTTCAATCGTTGGCGATGCTTGATCGTGGCAATATGAGGGGGAATTGGTGAGCACACTTAACTATCTGGGCAGTGGGGTTTTCAATATCTCCGTGTTAATTCTGAGGGTTTAAAAAATGTCCCCCGTATCGATATCAACATAGTAAGGGCCAAAAAAGTGAAGAAAATCCGGAGAAGTGTAAGAAGTGTTATTTGAATTTCTGAATATGGAATCAATTCACCGAGGTGCGTGGCCGAGTGATAACACACTGAATCGCCATTCGGGAGACCTGGGTTCGATTCCGGCCATTGCCGACAATCCTGACAGGGTTTTTTCGTGGTTTCCCTCTCTCGTTCAGGTTGAAACTGGGATGGTTCGTCAACAACAGGCCACTACCGACTCCTTCTCACCATCCAGAACATCTAATAGAATAACCTTTTCATCTCATCATCCAAATCATCTCATCCATCATCCACCGACGCCAATAGATCGTAGCAATCAGTATAATGCGTCGTTAAAACCCACTATGACAAAAATCGATTTCTGTCCCATTATTTGAGTTGCAATCGATGTATCTCACAAATCAAACCAGAAGATCTCACTGATGAAAATGGTTGAGATTTATCGTTAGTCCAAATCATGGTACTCGTACATGGACGATATGAAACCGATCAAGCCGAAATTATCTCTATGTCTGATACAATGGGAAGTATTGTTCTTTTGTCAATAATCTAATTTTTTTTTTCAATAACATCGAAACTTGATAAAAAATTATTATTCACCAAATAACGCTATGGAAGGAAGATAGGATCGTTTGAACGGGGCACCACAAGGGCGATCTTACCACCCCATTCTCATTATTTGAAAACACATGACTGCGCTGTCCGTGACCATAATTTTGCGCTTTAGATAAAAGTATTTCAGTTTCCGAAAGTCCGGAACACATTATAAATGAAAACCTTTCCTATCCGGACATTATTAGCATTGGTATTAGGAGTGAACAAAACACACGAATGTTGATATCTTCCACTTTGAACTGAGCCTCTTGGGCAATGATCACTTCTTCATAGTTCTTCATCTCATAAAATCAATTATAAATTATCAATTATCATGAAGAATTCATAATTCTTCAATAATTTTTTTAGTGAGCAATTATAAAACTAAGTTTCCTCATTTGTTCAATTATCAACTCATTTGAGGTTGAACTCATCTGATGAATTCAGAAATCATGAATATGAAAATCTCCGAAATTGAGAGGAAAGTTGGATGAATATTATGAAATTAGAAACATATTCGGTATTGTGAATCAAAGTTCGGTAGACATGGGCCAAAACATGAGCCTACTTTGAAAAACTTTCACGAGGTGTAATACGTGCGTTTTGATAGAAGCAATACATTGTGCCATATACTGAAAGTCAAACAATTGAAGGTTGGATTGACTTTTTTCAATGAGAGGTTCACCCAGTCACCAATCACCACCAATCACACAAATCACCATACCAATCACAATATATCGAAACACATATTGTCAGTCGTGTTATAAGAGATATTCTAATTTGATTCAATTTCAATAACGATTAAAATCTAATGTGTATATTGTTCAAAAAGAATTCTTGAAGTTTTCAGTGATACTATCAAATATCAAAACGTGCTCGCTTGCTCTATATATGCAATGGTATAAGTGAGCTCTATATGAGTCAAACCCTTATTCGATAATTCAGAACAGAGCACATCAATTTGCTGGATGTGTGACAGCGATTACATCCATCATATCTGTTTCTCTGTTCGTTAGCTTGTTCCTCTGTTTTCTGTGGATCCGTTTGTTTGTCACTCAGATTGATCCCCCGTTTGTTCGCGCACGCTCTGCAGGCTCCGAGACATAACAGATCATCATGAAACTGTCTGAGCATCATCCAACAAACAACAGAATATATTTTCGTATCACTCAATACGATAGATTTTGAGATGATTACTATTGAAATTTTGAATACACTGATGAGAATAACGTGACCAAATGATAGAAAATTGGTTTCGTTTGGAAATGTTTGAATTCCATGATGTTGTAAGCGGTGACAATGTCAGACTTCGACAAGTTTTATGAAAATCGAATTTTTGGCAACAAGTTGTGCACAATTCTGTTACATTCCATGAATACAACCAGCTGTTATTGTAACGCATATGCTGTGCATTTTCGATGAGCATAACATAAAAATGTAATGAGAACTTTTCCGGGAAGATGATTGAAGATACTATACAAGTACCATTGCTGATTAAATCTTGGTTCGATTCAGCGCAGGTACTTTAACTTGTCAAGAAAGTTGAGAGAGAATAACAAAAATCACGATGGTCACTGCCAATTGGATCTGTGAAAATGAGTTTTTCTATCGATCACTTTTTAGTCGGACTGTGTAAAAGCGGTTTTCCTAAAAAAAAAATACATTCACTACCATGAATTAAAATTTCGGATCTTCAAGTTCAGAATCTCCACTCTCTAAATACAGACAACATCTGGCTGTGAGTATAGTTTTCATTTATATCTTTTTGTAAGAAATGTTAACAAAAGAAGATCAGTGTGCGAGGGCAGATTGTAGCACGCTTCTCGTCTCTCAATCATTCTTGCTTTCTTTTACTTGTAAGCCTTCTTCATCTTTCCAGCCGGGTCGTTCATCTTGATCTTTTATTTGACATGCGGGATTCGCGTTTGAAAGTAGAACGGCAATCAGAGAAGGGAGTGAACTCGCATCATATACAGAATAACGTCGACTAAATATTTTCATTCCTATTTAATTCTCGTGCTGTATTAATGATTTTTGTTATAGGATATTAAAATTGTTTTCCTCATCAAAGCTATGAACATGATTATCTGTTTGTGGTCGGTCATACATATTATGACATGATGAGAAGTAAAAAGTGAACTCAATCGAAAGTATGTATTCAATCGTATTCCCGAGCCGTTGTCACCCTCCGTGGTTCAGTCAACTGAGGCACCGCTGTAGAATGGGGGATCGGCGTGAGTTCGAATTACATATTTCAGTCATGGGTTTTTGTGAAACGTCCTTTCACTTATGCACATTCCATAGTTTCATAACCACCTGATCTCGAATTGACCGACATTTCTTCATCGATGCAATAGCGCAGAGTAACTAAGCCGTTGACGCGCCGTTAAAACCAAAACATTCATTCAATCGATGCAATTCATTACCGATATATATGGGATTGGGTCAAATGGCAATGAAGTATACTCACTCTGGGACTTGAACCCAAAACCTATTGGTTTGATCCCACCGCTTCACACAGTGAGCTGAGTGGAAACTCAGATATGAGTCGAAAGAATAACAAGACAAACAACATAACATGACACAACATAACAATGACAAGAACATCATGAATGTCATGAATAACATGACAAGAGACATGTTAGAATCGACTCAAATGGGCTTTGTCTTCACCCATACACATATTCCAGATTACTTCAGTGCATGAGCATTGAGATAAAACTAGAATTTTCTGGGTTCGAGTCCCAAAATGGTCACATTTCCGTGATTTGACCAAAACGCTCATATATATATATATATATATATATATATATATATATATATATATATATATATATATATATATATATATAAATATATATATATATATATATTATTTATTCAATTTATTCAATGTTAATGCTTGATAGAAATAATTTTTCACAGACATACAATTCAATTAGTTATAAAAAAAATGATTATAAATATAATATAATAATAATAATAATAATGATAATGATACATTGATCAAAGCAGAACCCACGTAAGCCGGAGCCTATTTAATATCATAGATATATAATATCATAGAATATAATAGATAATATCACCTCTAATTGCACCTCATTTTCGTTCCATTGATCATTCAAATTATCACACACCGACGATGATAGAGAGGAAGAGGAAGAGGGAGATGAGAGAGAGAGAGAGAAAGAGAGAGAATGAGAGAGATGGAGATGGATATATATATATATTTATATATATATATATATATATATATATATATATATATATATATATATATATATATATATGTATATATATATATCCATCTCCATCTCTCTCATTCTCTCTCTTTCTCTCTCTCTCTCTCTCTCTCTCTCTCTCTCTCTCATCTCCCTCTTCCTCTTCCTCTCTATCATCGTCGGTGTGTGATAATTTGAATGATCAATGGAACGAAAATGAGGTGCAATTAGAGGTGATATTATCTCTTGTTTCTGTTTTTGTTCTGGGAGTAAAGCAGTTGTGGAGCAGAGTGTTTTCCAGAAACCATCTCAGAGTCCATACAACATTCCTCTGTGAGGATTCTTGTCCATGACGGGATACGAGCCCCGGTCTCCTGAATGGTGATTCAATTCGCGTGCCAACTACTAATATAATGCATATATACTTCTCTCAGTGCAATGCAACTCACCAGAATGAGATAAAAGTTCACATAAATTTCATCAAAATATGATAGGGAATATAGTCAAAAATGATGAAACTCATGAAAATACTCATTCGAAAATTTTATTCAATACATTTTATTTTATTTCATTCTTAATTTTTCAAATGGAATATTAAAATGCCTGCTGGAAAGATCATCACCAATATGAAGGGTGAGCATATTTTCATTTTAGAATGGATAATTTCTCAATGGGGGTTCGGAACCGAACGTTCGAGCGTGTATATGTCGTTTTCATCGATGACGTACAATTCCAATAACCCAAGTACGAAATACAATTCAAATACAACACAGAGTGCAATCAATAACATTCCAATAACTTGTCTGAAACAGAACGATCGAACGTTTTTATATCGTTTCCCTCAATTTTATACCCCATTTCCAATAATACAAAGTACAAAGCAAATTCCTCATCACGTCTCGGTGCATCATTGCTTCATTTCATACATTGGTCATGCGCAATGAAAACCTGGATATCCATTAGAAGCTCTTTATTACTTACTGTAACAGAGTGTGAAAACCATTTCACAGATAAATAATGACTCCATTAAAAGATTGTTTTATTCTTTTCAAAAAAAAAAAAAGTTATTTCTATCATCACTTGAAATAAATTGTGATGATGCAAATGTGAAGCGGTAACTCGTATCTGACGGTAAATATAGAGATGCGGGATTTTAACATTCCACAAAAAACTGTGATTATCATTTTAAACTAACAAAACGTGTCAATATAACGGTAATCAGATTATGTAATGCATTTTGTATTATATGCTCGGCAACTTGTTAATTGATAATGTGGAGCGATTTGATTAATTCCCATGAATGATGTAAATAACGCATTGATAGAGTTATTGTTCTTGGTTTATACAACGATCAAACGACCAGACCAATCACACCAGCATTTGGGTGTACGAATGAGTGGACGGAAGATGAATGATATACGTGCACTTCAAGGCTCATAAACTCAATGGACAAGTGAAGATAATGATTGCAAATTGAAGGTTGCAATTTTGGAGACAACTTCCATAGGTAACATGTAATAATTACAGGTACGCTGCTAGTTTGTGAATCCATTCATTTTCGCTTCAACGACGCTCTATGACGATGCGCACAATCTTTTGGCGTCAGTGGATGATATATAAGATGATTGGATGATAATATGGAAGGTTATTTTATCAGATGTGTCTGGATAGTGGAAAGGAGTTGGTTATGATCTGTTGTCGAGGATTCATCACAGAAAATTGAACTGGACCTCAGAAAAAAAAATGTCGGATTGATCGACCATGGCGGGAACCGAGCCCGGTCTCCTGAATGATGAATCAGTGAGATAGTCACTCTTCCAGTCGTCTCAGTGAACTGAAGAACTGAAAGAAATAAAAAACAAACCATATGACATCCAATGCATTGCTTACCCTCAGAATGACAGATTCCAACTTGCAAGAAGTGTATAGCAGCGCCGACGAACCCACCAACTGTTGGTATATACGGGGGTACGAACGAGCAGGTGCTAATGGAACTATGGAGTGGCGGAAAGTGGAAGGATGTTAAAAAAAACATGTTTTATGCCGGACTCGAACCCACGCCCAACGATGACTCCAGTATCGGAGACAGTAGGCTTCTTAGCTGAGTGAGACAGACAATCGATTAAGAATAGAGTCTTGAATAATCGATGATCGTTTATTTTTAATCGATTTGAACGTGATTTCCATCAAAGCTGTATACCTTGTTCAAAGTACATCCCTCTCTGATTCAATAGAACAATCGTTTCTCTCCTCAACTCCTCCCAGTCATTATTGAAAGAAATACATTGGCGTGTTGTGTTTTAATTCATTTTTTTATATCGAATTGAAAAATACATTCTGTTTCGTTGAACTTATTCAAAGAACGTTTCAATCTTACGTTTTGTGAATATTTTTAATCATCCCCAGACTTTTTTATTATTTATTATAGGACATCTCTACCAGTTCCAATTTTAAATGTAAATATTCGTTTTTGTGAAGCGACAATGATCCGATTATTCGAGTTGAGACTCGCGGATGTGGAAAATACAAAACCACTAGTACAGAAAAACTTTTTAACCGCGTAGTCCGAGAGAGAATAATTGTAATAGGCCGTCACGGGAATTCATCATTCCAGTTCTCAACACCCTTAGCACTTTTTCTACTTCATCAGATTTTATCTCTCCCTCAATCGCATATATACTGACGGTTGTTCCATATTCTGCGACAAATTCGTTCATTTAGTCATCGCTTCCATTTTGATGTTTGTAGGAACAAGTTTCATAGAATCTATGTTCGAACTCGTCCAGAGAACATAAATATTGGAATGGGAACATTATTCGTGATACTCAATATAATATTTGAATTTTGTACCAGCCTTTCAACAATATGATGTTTGTGACCTCAAGAATTCAGTTTCTTCTCATCGGGGTGATACAATTCTTGGAAAACAGCACACTTATGAATATATATATATATATATATATATATATATATAAATATATATATATATATATATATATATATATATATATATGAATATATATATATATATATATATATATATATATATATATATATATATATATATATATATATATATTTATGTATATATATATACATATATATATATATATATATATATATATATATATATATATATATATTATATATATATATATATATATATATATATATATATATACATATATATATATATATATATATATATATATATATATATATATATATATATATATATGATTTCAATAGCTTCCTGGTTGACCACCAGTAGGTTATTATAATTAATGATTTTTTTAAAACTGTTTAAAAATTGCGACCTCCCCCGGGACGTCGGGGAGATTGGGGGAGGTCGCAATTTTTAAACAGTTTTTAAAAAATCATTAATTATATATATATATATATATATATATATATATATATATATATATATATATATATACATATATATATATATATATATATATATATATATATATATATATATATATATATATATATATATATATATATATGTATATATATATATATATATATATATATATATATATATATATATATATATATATATATATATATATATATTTATATATATATACAGTGCATACATATAATTTCTCCCAACAATCTCCAATAAAGTCGACTGAACATGATTCATTTTCAATTATCAACCAATTGAATAGAATGCAATGATGTGGTATATACGTATCTATTCATCCTAATATATCGGATAAAATAATCAAATAATATGTATTTCTTAAATATACACCTATATAAAAATATCTATTGTGAGTCGTGCGAGTGGACTAGTTCGGGTCGACGAGCGTCTATAACTTTGGTTGGCAAGGTGATCAAGAGTTTGCCAAAACAACTGCCGAACGTTAAGATAGTTCCCGTTTCAGGTTGGATGTCATCCAAGGGTGATCAGTGTCAACACTCTTGTGTGTGTTGATTTGTGCTCGAGAGAACGGCGTAGCTCGACAAGAGATAAGCTCATAGACAATGTTTGACGAGAGGATTATACTTTCAACATCTATTAATGCTGTTATCGATGTCTTTTGGTAATGGTGACCTACCCACAGGGTAGGATTTGAAGGGTCACGTGAGATGAACGATTGCAGTGCCTTTCCGCTTGGACATTATTCAAACGGAAGTACATGAGCAAGTGCTCTTTCAGCTGAGTTACCAGTGCCAGTATATTATTCTTGAATACTGGTTTTGATTAAAAATAACGTATATGAATATCATAGTCATGACAAGAATATTTGTTTGGTTGTCGACATAAAAACCAGTTGAGATATTCACCATCGTTTCTGAACTACTCGGAAAAACTGACTCATAATGGAGGTGAACGCTAAATGAATATGAGAGCAGGAAGCATTTGAATCACGTATGACGTATGAATGTTCGAGTATAATTATTGTAGAATTATACCCAACAGTTCAATTCGATGATCGAATCATCATAATTGAAAGTAATGAATGTCGATTCAGCAAAATGTGAGTTTTTTGCGAAAAACTCTCAGTGATACAATATCGTATCTGTGATGCGATATAAATTAACTTAATCTAGACCTCAAATCTTCATAGATATAAACCTTAGGGTTTATTCATAGACCTTTGATGAAAATACCTCTGCAGAATTACGCGTTGAAAGTTATACATTTCAAATTTCCCAAAAAACACACTCATTGTGTTGATTTTTTCTCATCTGTATATATACCTGACAAATTTCACAATATAAGATATATCCATTCTATATTGAAGATGGTTAAATATTCTGAATCCTCATTGTACTGAATTACTGATTCCGTACCTTTCGGAAGTTATCTTCAAAGCACTGAATCTTCTTTGAATCTAATCTTGTTTGGTCTCAGGGCGTATTTCACAGCAGTCACACAGTATTTCACAGCAGAAAGTTATTGTCAGGATGATTTCACAGGAATGTTCATACAACTTGAACCATTCAAGATGAAAAAAATGACGAATAGATGATCAGATACAGACATTTGTTTTGTAATTCTGATGAGGCAATTTTTCCAATAACAAAAGAGGAAGATCCCTTGTATGTAACGGCAACACCCAATATTTTTGCTGTTGATTTGAACCTCACGGCGTATACCGTTATATACAAATAACATATTGTGAATGTCTATTATGGAACGACATTAGTCTATAAGATACATCTCTTAATTACATGAAGCATGATTCTACAATATGTTCATCCAGACATGCAGTCATCATCACGATCGTTTATATCCTATCTTGACAGTAAAAACGTTACTTTGTGGGTGAGTTTCCCCTGGGTGTGTTGCTTTTCGTCGCTACCCGACCTGTGGTATAAGTACAGCCATGATGACTCGTTTATAAACTGTGCATGTTGTGGCCCCAAGCAAAGCAGTTAGTTCACGAAGCCTATTGTAGTGCCTGTGGTGGCGCGGAATTTCGACAAAGCTAAATCCAGACCGAGAAACTTCAGGGAGGGATCGCAGGAACGGGAAGGAGTCAGACATTTTTATACATGTGTTTGAACAATTCCCAACTTTTTATATCTCTGTTTCTTTATCTAGTAATGTTTCCATTACCGTCTTTATGTGGCTGATTCATAGAACATTGGTGGCATTTTTCAAGTGTTTTGTATGTATGTGTTTATATACGAACAATTGTAGCTATTGCTGTGAGACACATCTGTGGTTGAAACGGTTTGGCGAGAATGCAATTAGTGTGGAGAAGACAATTGAAGTTAATTGAAGGACGCGTTTTGTAGCTTGACAAATATAAATATGACTGTATAAGTCGTTGATGTTGTATAGTTTGTATCGATGGTGCTAGTATCGATCTACTTTGAAATATTTCGTTCATTCCATTCATATATATGACGTTATTTGCTGAATTATTGATTGAACTGCCGCACTCTCTATATTTTAGATAGCCTAGGCACCGATTACAAATTGATTACACGTTGGGCGTGAGTTCAAGTTTTTGTGCACGTTCTTTCAGTCACCATCACATTATTACATGCTTATGTATCCACATTTATCGAAAGTATGAATGTCCCTAACTAGAAAAAAGCAGCATATGTGTTGTAAGATGGGCAAGATTCCATATGGAATGTTTTGGATAGCTATACACACACCTTGAATCTGAATCTATTGACCCACTATTTTTCCGATTCGCCTATCGATAATCACGATTTAATTGATTCTACCTGTTGGTCATGATGATAGCACTTGCGATTCAATTGATTCTACATGTTGGTCATGTTGATAGTACTTGCGATTTAATTTCTATTTGCTCTATTTCAGCACCTCTTTCAAAATATCTTTCGGAAAATAAACACTGTTATCAACCGACTACAGAAGATATATTCATTTGTACAGAATTGAAATTAGATACTCAAAGAGATTTATTGGACGGGTGCGAAGACTCATTTTTATACCGTTCTTGACAACAAACAAAAAAAATCCACATCACAGGTCAAACGAGAGAACATTGTTGGATAAAATCTAGCATGTAGATTCGCCATCATGAATCTCGATACCGTAAAGTTTTGAGGCACAATCGGTTCAACCATTTTTGAGAAAAATATCACCAAATTCCGAAAACTCATAAAGAGAATAATTCAGAGGGGAGATTATCCAAAGATATCCTCCGATTGGATTCAAATTTCCACAGAATTGAAGCACACTATATTTCATGAGTCATATCATTCCACTTTTTTTTACGAATCCAAAATCTAGAATCTTCTTTAGATTTTCCTCTTCAGATCGGATGAACGGTTTTGAAGATCAAAATCATGAATTTTTTCTTCATATCCAGTGTAATAACTATCAGCATGACCAACATGAGGAACCAGTTACCTATTAGGTCGTGATTATCGTTGGGTGAATCAGAAAAACAGTGAGTTGATAGATTCAAATTCAAGTGTGCGTATAGCTGGAATAAGAATAGAGTAGGAAAAGACATTCCAAGACATTTCGTTAAAAATCTCGCCCATCTTACAACGCATACACTGGTTTTCCTAGTTGTGTAATAGAATCATTCATTCTTTCAATATCTCTCATTTGATTTGGTCATTCTTATTCCATATCATTTGAACCTATTTGTCATTCATCATACCATCATCGGTCGGATGTTTCGATACACAATCATCAAAATCTATTTATTGAGTTCTGAATTTAGTTCCGCTTGTCAGCAATGAATTTGTCACGCGTTGCTTCTTCGATGTTTTCAAATAGTACATTCCTATTGGCTGTTTCTCAACAATACAGTACAAGAATAGCTCTCGTCTTATATGCGTGTGCTCGTTGGAGGAGGGCGGAGCGAGTGACACCTCTTTGTGACCTCTCACATTGTTGACATTCTGAGAGTGCCAAAAGAACTTCTCATCGAATTCTATTCAATTGGTTGATAATTGAGAATTAATCATGTTCAGTCGACTTCATTGGAAATTGTTGGGAGAAATTATATGTATGTACTGTATATATATATATATATATATATATATATATATATATATATATATATATATATATATATATATATATATATACATATATATATATACATATATATACATAGATAGATATATATATATATATATATATATATATATATATATATATATATATATATATATATATATATATATATATGAACATATATATATGTATATATATATATATATATATATATATATATATATATATATATATATATATATATAACTATATATTACATATATATATATATATATATATATATATATATATATATATATATATATATATATACATATATTTATATATATATATATATATATATATATATATATATATATATATATATATATATATATATATATATTATATATATATATATATATATATATATATATATATATATATATATATATATATATATATATATATAAATTGATGAGAACGCCATGATTTGGTGTAACACAGGCTCACGACATTTACTCAATGCTCACTGGACACATTGGGAATTTGTATCACTGTTACAAAGATCCCCACAATGATGCATTATAGTATTTTGTTTCGAGACATAAATAGTGGAAACTTTCTGAACTACAATTCGATGAGGAGTTTATATTATTCTCGATTGAATTTGAACTACAGGAAACAAGACTTAGAATTCAAATTTTTCAAAATGGTATCAACTCATAAGCTAGTGTTCTTTTGAATACCGGTACTATGGGTTCGATCAACTTCATGAGTTGTTTCATTATGCATTGAACCACAACCATTCAACATTCACCACACCACATTCAATACTCAAACCACAAGGTAGTGATACTAACCTATATCATCATAATATAAAGAAGCTGACCCAACTTGGTTCTCGAAAATGAAATATTTCCGGGGTCACTTCCCGAGTCTAGGGTTCCTATATCCTGTGGTGCAACAATACTCAACAATGCCATACACGACTCGGTAGAATTTTAATTTCAGTATAGTTGCATTTGTTTTTTATACGAAAATTATAGACTTTGTGACTTCAACAATGCCACCGGTTCCGTAGCCACCTTCACTCTCATCCACATCAAGTTCAGAGGGGAGTCCGCTAAATCGCGACAGGCAATCGGGACCTTTGGCTCTGAACTGACCACAAGAAAACACAAATGCCCTCCATGTTATCAGTATGTTTGTTGGAGCACCTTCTTTATATTACGATAGAATAAGTTGATGTCACTACATCGTGCTCCAACAATCACATTCATGCTCGAACTTGAGTAGAAATTCTTTTACGGAAGCAAAAAGGAATACTGCGCTCATCGTTCACGTCGGGTAGTGGAACATGGTTGGCTTGTTGGTAATTTGTTGTTTGATCGATTTGTTCGGTTCGTTTTGTTTGTTTGTTTGTTTGTTATGTCAGTTCACAGTTTCCTTTGAAGTGTTCGGATTGATGGTGAAGTGGATAGATACCCAGAGTAACGATAACAGTTCAATGGCAGGCTTCAAAATGTATTATGTCGATTGATTATATAGAGACAATTCCAAATCGTTATTTATAACAATATCTGTGTTATGATGATATCGGAACGAAAAAATACAATTGTGTACTCCTCGGAGGATCTGAATACCATGATTTGAATTAGGGCGTCAAGGTTGAGACCGTGATATCCAGAACTGTCTTAAGGAGCAATTTATTTGCTCCCAAAATATTTGCATATTCGCCTAGTTTACTATGAGATCTATTGTGAGGGCTCAGGCCAGGTTTAGACCGTCTAGGTCGAGTGAGATTTATGTTGACCACAATATATGGAGGTAGATCTTAGTTGTGCGTTTACATTTTGACTTATTTCATTGTAACTTTCTTTTCTCTCATTTATTGTCACTTATATCTTTCTCGACCACTACTCCATATGCTTGAGACATCCACAGACTTCAAAACTATGACAAAGTCCACGAAATCACCTTTCAATATGAGTTATATGTATAAAATGATTTTCAGTGCACATAATGACCATAGGTGTAAGATGACTTCGCTGACGACGCGCCTCTGAATCTCAATATTAATTAATTCTCTACTGTGTACGATCTGTTGAAAATCATTCGTACCCAGAAAGCAGTTGACCTATATTCATATATATATATATATATATATATATATATATATATATATATATATATATATATATATATATATATATATATATATTCATATATATATATATATATATATATATATATATATATATATATATATATATATATATATATATATATATATAGATATATATATATATATATATATATATATATATATATATATATATATATATATATATATATATATATATTCACATAATAGATCTGGAAATACAAGAGAGAAATCGGAACAAAACACAATTGGCTGCAGTGTATATACCACACTCACTTATCGGTACGCCATTCCATTCATAACTGTCGAAGTGATATTGGTATCAAGATTCTTATTTATCTTCATTTCGATCAAAGTTGAATCGCCGGGGCTAATTCGTGCTTGACATACAAAACGTTCATATCACTCAAAATCGGCGTTCGATACTCTCAAATAGGATCAGTACATTCACATACAATAGTGCTAACAATCAGTGACGACAGATCATGTGGAGTGATTCGAACAGATCATTCACATCCGTTCCTAATAACTGGGTCAAATTCCGGTTTCATAAATATCATGAATTTGTACAATTCATCACGTACGAATAAATAACATAAAAAATGAATGCTGTGCTCGTGATTGAGATACATTCCATCATGATGCATAATTCAATAAAATGTAATACATATCCAGTTATGCACTGAGCGATCTTATATTTCATTCATCTCATTGACATCAGCTTGGGAATGCGATACATTCTGGAGAGAGCTTCCTTTGTATTCTATTCCGAATGAATTATGAGAATTACATGGATTCTTTTTCTCAATTTTTCAAATTATTATCCAACTAATTTCATCAGTAATATGAATATGATGGAAATATTCACATTCATCACAATTAGTATAAGTATTCATGAAAAATAAATCACGATAATGTGTATGAATGATATGAATCACTGTATTAGTACTCTCAAAGTACAATAGAAAGAGCTATTCAGCTTGTATTTCATTACGTGCTCAGGATAACATTCTTCCAAGTGAATATATACGATACTATGCGCCACTGTGTATGAAGTTCACCAAATCTGGGCGAAATGTTGTTAGATATAATCCTGACAGTTCACTTTTAAATCAACGATGGATATTTTCTAACAACTTTGATTTCCAGTGATTTGTGTTGCATTGGTATGGTCCATGTGTACTGCATATTGTGTACTGCCTAAACCTAAGTATATTCATTCCAAATATGAGATGTCAATCACAGAATTAAAAATACCAGTTTTTGTTGTGAAGTTTGCGTTTTAATCCTTCGTTTATGTGAACGAGATAATAATATTCTCATCACAGACTGTGTGGACGGTCACATGATGTGTTCACATCTTTATTTCATCAAGATCATCTAAAGACGTTCACTCAGCTGTTCCTTCGTTTCCCACAACGTTTATGCATATGGGAGTGTTGTTTTACATTCATCATTACTTACCACAAGTTGAATGAATTTATGTGATTCTGAACGTTTACGTCTAATCATCATCATAGCAAACGATAGATAGTGTCACACTATACGAAAATCAATCACTGCCAAGCTCCATTAACTTTATTTCAAATTTTCCACTTCTTTCACTAGATCTTGAATCGTTTCACGCATTATGATGATATTTAATAAACGTCGAATATAAAAAAGTCATATTTCTCATCATTTTTTCTCATTTTCCGATTTACTGTCAATTCTATTGGGTGATCAAGTATTAAAGAACAAGTATTTTACCTGTGATATATTTAGGCCTACACTTGTATAGCCAATGTTTTGTTTTCTGATTCCTCGTTCCGGTTGAGTAGTGAATTCCAATTGATAATTCCTCCAACCTCACTGATGGGCAATTTTACTGAAAATATGGTGTTGATAATATTCGTCAAAGTTATTGATCACAGATTCTGGAGGTCATTCAATGGCCTTTTGATCAGCTTGATTGAGATTTTTTCAAAGATGTTCATCAGTTTGGATTTTAATGATATTTTATTCAATCAATATGATTCGTGTTTTCATTCATTGAACCATACCCGATTGTGTCTGACCACATTAACCACAATTGTTTGACTGAAGCACGTGTTTGCATCATGTGGGAGCAGTCCATTTCATGTTTGTTTTATTCCGAGTAACATGATAACAAAATTGCGGCCCACATGTAAGCCTGAAGTAGAATGAAAATTTCATTTTGTTTTCGTTTCTGCAGTAATGCATTTATCAGATAACCGGGTGTCGGTTTCACTGTTAGCACGGTGAACTAAACTCACGAGGCATGTCATAATAGTCTCGCCAGGGGAGCTGTCATTGAGAAAAGAAGAAGAGAAATAGAGAAAAATAATATGAAGGAGACAGTTTTAATGGAGGAAAGAATCGCAAAGTTGCATCATCAGTTCGTTCTTAGAGAGCTCATAGCTTTATATTATTTCGGATGAAAAAAATATCTCTAGTGGGACGTGTTGTGTATTAAATAATACTATTCAAAAAATACAGTAGCAAACTGAAAAGATTATGAAAGACACATTGAGCAGTCCACAACTATTTGAGCATTCAAGATTTTCATAATGTATTCCATATTCCACCAGAAGTAGTTTAAATTATCTCTTTTGTTGTCGAAAGATTATATTTCATGTTGATAATTGAATGGTCCACAAAATTGAGATGCAGAAGTATCATTCTGTCTGTATATATTTGTATGTAGGAGGGGAAAGGGATTAATACAAGCCAGTAATGAAAGCTCATGTATTCTGTGCAAACCTCAATAGCCTTATTTAGTTGATGGACAAAAAAAATCTCGTCTCATCATGATAATCTGTCAGTAGTGTTTTAACACTAGAAAAGTTATGAGATTTCGCTACTGAAACAAATTGTTCACAGAGTAGGATTCCTAATTGAATACAACTAGGCAAACGCGTTATGTGTTCCCGCGTTGATGAATGAGCTGGAACATATCAACTTATCTTTGGATTGGTTATTATATATATAGATATATATATATATATATATATATATATATATATATATATATATATATATATATATATATATATATATATATATATATATGTATATATATATATATATATATATATATATATACACCTTGAGATCCAGACCATTACATCACTGCCATCTTATTTCTCATTGATAATTTCTATGATAATGAAGAAGGCTTCGTTTTAATCGTTCACAATTAAGTGGTGTCATCTGTAGCTTAGATTTAATAGGTATCTTAATAGCTCTGAATGATTCATAAAGATTACATTATATATTTTTTTACATCAAAACGGCTGATCCGATTTGAGTGGAAGTTTGGAATAATGTGTATCATTATCGGATTGAAATTCCATGATAATTTGAATTCTCTCGGATGAAATATTTTTCATGAATTTTTTTCTCTGGGCTATTCTCATGAGATTTTTGAAAACTTTGAAATGAGTTTTCTCAGAAGATGGTTCAACCGATCGCACCTCAAAACTATACAGTATCGAATTAGATGATAACACATTTGTATGTGCCAAGTTTCAACTGATTTTGAATTTTCTTCTGACCTGTGGAGCGCGAACAAAAAAACAAACAAACAAACAATTACTTTTTTTCGGGTATGGTGAAATTGAGTATTCGCTTCGCTCATCCAATCATATATCTGATGTAGATAAACAAAAAACTCAGCAATTTGTATCCAATTCCTTCTTCCTCGTTCAAGATAATCGAAATAGTTTTCATTGAAAGCAACAGAAGTTCATCATTCCTGATCAAAATAACAACATAAACATAACAAACACAGATAAACATGTTACATTATTTGTATATCATTGCGATTATTCATTATTAGTATATTCGCCTAGGTATGAATATTATTTATATAATAATCTTCCGGAAAAGTTAAATACCCGGAGATACCTGGAATACCTGGAAAAATGTTTTGAATTTGATAAATTGAATATTCACTATATACTCATCCAATGCTAATAATATGTCATAACTTTTACCACTCATTCCATTACTATAATACTGTCATCTTGGATATTACATTTGATTTAATATTTTCAAATTACAGCCCACACACAGGGAATTTCCTCTATGTGGGCTTCTCATCTTTATTAAAGAATTGTTAAAAAAAAAGAAAATTGTAAAGTGTGTAAGGTGAGAATAAAATGAGTTTAAAATAAAAATGAATGAAAAAAAATGTACAGATGTGATCCGAGCAGACTCTATGATCACTCGGTTGTTACCATAGAGATATCTATGGTTCGACCTTCACACCTTGGCTGTCAATCTCCATTCTT
The DNA here is from genome assembly GCA_964007535.1 of Brachyptera risi. Lineage (NCBI taxonomy): Eukaryota > Metazoa > Arthropoda > Insecta > Plecoptera > Taeniopterygidae > Brachyptera > Brachyptera risi. The sequence goes on from OZ023334.1 coordinate 19,792,184, forward strand.
CAATATATAGAACGTCTGTTCTGAAGTCGGGTAAGTTCTGCAATTTTAATTAGTACTTATGACCTCATTCCTGCCCCTTCCCACCCCTCGTCTCGGAGAAACTAGTAATTTACTTCTCGCTGATGAGCAATTTGTGATGAATTAATTCAGTTTGCACTGCCATCATTTGATAAAGAATCGATCAAATCAGACGTTTTAGATTTGTTGATTTTCACATTTTGATATTTCAAGATGATAAATTACTTGAAATTTCTATAACTTTATCAACATATCAATTTTTGATGAAAAAAAGACAATATGAATGAGGTGAAAAGTGCTTTTTTAACAATATTTTGGTTGACTTGTGATTCATGCTCATCTTCAAGTCTTCAACAGATTGTTCAAAAGAAGGGACTCCACTGGGCTGCGATGCGTGGTCCAATATGATACTAATAACACACCTTATAAGTTACCCCAGGTCGTAAGTGTCGCACTTATGTGGAGGCTCACAATTCAAAACTCACGGGCCGAATTCATAAAAGGTCATAACTTCGATCAGTATCAACTCAGATCCCGATCAAAGTTGCTACATAGATATTACCGATCAACTTTGATACTGTCTGATAATAATAATAGATTGATGATAATAATAGATTTGATCAAAAATTGAAATTGAAAAATTAATAATAATAGATGAAATATGGTATTATCTCTGAACATTGTCGTAACTTTGAGCCGGATCAAAGAATGACCCATTGTGAATTCGGCCCCAGGCTCATAATTTCAGGCATGTATCTCTCGAAATTTGTTCCTGTACATTTTTCATTCCCTAGAAGTGCCGACTGGAATGAGCCTTTTGTTCCGTATAATAAAGTGATGAGATCAAAACGAACCCAATCGTTCTCGAATTCATCACACGTCGAGTTTGAAAAGTGTGTTTTATCAACTCTTCCAATTGGCACAGAAATAGCATATTCTATCAGAAAGAAATGAACATGATATTTGGTGATATGTCATCATGAATACGGTCGTGAGAGTTCACGGCGTGAGAGAATACGCGCCTAGCAGTTACCATTTTTTTTTAGTAACAAAATATCACTATTTTCACCTCGAACTCAGTCTTCGTTCTGGTTGTTATTCTGACTTCAAGATGAATTTCCACTAATTTCATAAAAATCGTTCCCAAACAGTTGATTAGTCCGATATTATCTGTGAGGCTTACCGAAAAAGCGCACACATAAACACAGCGAATTCGGTAAAAAAAAAAATTAAGTAGTTCATTAATTAGTTCATCCAATTATTTGGGGACTCTTCCTCTCACTTAGTCACAAGGGACTGATATAGTTTTTCACTTCGAAATTAGTCAACACGGTTTAGTAACCGAGTCAGCGGTTGTATGCGGTTAAAGATTCACGGAGAGTTTCAACTTTTAACTTTGTTATCCCTTAAAATGTTTTTAATTGCATTGTACTTGGAATTCTTCCCACGTAATGAATGTAATTTAACAATTACCCTAGAAATGCATGGCATCACAGCGAGCTTATATACTGTTCTTAGAAAATGTTTTCTGTGATAATGTTGTATATGAACTATGATTAAAACTTGGAACATCAGACGATAAAATCATATCGTCACTAGTTAAGAGTGCATGGGAGTTGATTTAATTTAATATCAGTTTTCTGTTGATAGCTTTCGAACAGTATGATATACAAAAACTCTAATATGGACGAAACACAGCTCTTTCCATTACCTCCGAGACGGTATGAACATAGAATGAAGTTATCCCAATTATATGGATCGATTATTAGGCACGTAACTAATTAATTGTATCGCCTAATAATTGTCAAGTGCATACGGCTATGAACTGTGTTTTTTCAGGTATATACACTGGGCAATCACGCAATATGAGTTGAAATGTTAAAACTTATACCATCGTGAAGGTAGGCCTATTGAAAGCATCTGTATCTTATTTGTATCATTATTTTGATATATCATACTGTTCGAGAGATATGACTAAAATACTGATATTCTTCTCTGAATTGACTCCCATGCACTCTTAACTATAGTGATGAAACACAACGTATAGGTGAAATAGTTCGTAATAAAATACAAAAGAATGAAAACAAAATCCGAGTGCTATACATTGTATTCAATCCCAAGCCACCCTCGGTAGCTCGTTAGCCGAAACACCACTTCAGCACCTGAAGTCATTGTTGGGCGAGGGTTCGAGTCCCGCATTGGGCATGTTTCGTTTTTGAACGTTCTCTCACTAATCATCACATCATAGTTTCATAATCACCTGCTCATTCGTACCCGCGTATAATCTAGCTGTTGATGGGGTCGTTAAGCAATCAATTATCATCATCACATTAGATGTTATATAGCTGACGTGCAGATGTGTTGACATTGCATTGGTCTACGAGTCTGGCCCCTCGCATTCCTCCCTACATTCGAAAAGTACCGCGATGTGTTATGTAATACCAATCATCCAATTCGTATGTATTCGAACTTATTGTTTACAGCTTGATTCGTATCTGTAATACAAAAACGAATATGATATATTGGATTCCTATCATCAGCAAGTTCGAAGAATGTCGTGATAGTGAATTCCATTATACGCCCATAACACCCGCTGATTGCAAGCTTGCAAGACTAAAGATGAATCTATTGACTATTTTCTACAACTTTTTCTAACAATATATATAACATTATATTCAGGAACTTTTTTATTTCGGAGCATTAGATTAGAATAATTAGGCTCATTATTGAAATTTGACAGATCGAAAAGAAATCTCGCAATTAAATTGAGAATATAGTGGTAATTGATGATATAGATCTGCAGTTGAGATTATGTTCGAGAAGCAGAAGAGCTTTGAAGTTTCATAATTATACACTGACAGAAAAATTACGTGCATTCTCCATCCTTCACGAATAACTCCGTTCACATCTTTGAGCATATTCGAGAATAGTCACAAGAAATATCTACTTTTGGTACAATAGGAGAATTTAAAACTAACACTGAAATTTCAACCATGATTGTGCTTCAAGTAAATGTTCTCCACAATTGTTTATGATTTATATATATATATATATATATATATATATATATATATATATATATATATATATATATATATATATATACATATATATATAGACATATATATATATATATATATATATATATATATATATATATATATATATATATATATATATATATATATATATATAAACAATCACTGTATCTATTCATTTTATGTTACTGGGGTACAAAAGTTTTATTGTATAATTAGCATATATTAATTCATTAATCTCACTTCAGCCACTATGGGTTTCAGTGTATTCCGTGACACTGATGGTTATAATAAATATACAGAAGGTAATTGTATTGAATCTTGTGAGTCAGTTCATCTTCAATTGTTGAATTCTCTCACACTTCTTCTTCACACCTCTGAACTCCTACAATATCATATTAATATTCCAATGAATAGTACACTGGATCGATGTGGTCACTTATAACCAGTCTACAGTAGTCAATAACAAAAATGTATCTCTTTGATCATTATTATCATCATTATTATTATTATTATTATCATCATCATGTTTTCGATTATGAACATATGCCTAATGAGCTACAGCTCAAAATTTAACGCTTTTCGGATCTATTATCCATCAGAGAAACGAGCACATACATCACAAACATATTCATTCATAACCATTCACATATTTTCAATTCAATTCTCATCCAGGTGTAACAAAAATAATTTCTACTTTTCTCACGCTATTTCAATACAACGATCATTTCCTATAATGCATCATTTTCAGAAATTTGAGCATACCCACTTTAATTTAATCTCACTCTTTAAAAATAAACAGAACGCCCGAGTGTTGTCATGTTTCATAACGAGTGTAGTTCATTGGTTGGAATAACGTGTTCAAACTAATGACGCGTCCAAATTGGACGACTTCGTGAACACTGACACGACCAATGACTCTCGAAACCTCAAATTATATTTGATGACAGACAATAATTATTCGTCAGGATTGTTGTGATACAGAACGTGTAAAGTAAATTGTTTGAAAACTGACGTAAACTGGTATCAATATGTAATGAATTGAATTGAATTTAAATTGTGTCATTGGATATATGTATGCGAATGCATGGCGTTGAAACCACAGTCCGCACTGCAGCACTGTATGACTGCTCGCTGTGTTAACAATATATCATCCGTGTGTATTACCATACAATTAGAATGATATTTATTAAATAACCAGAATAATTCAATAGGATATGGCAGATAAACTCACATCAGATTGTTGAATCATATTCGAATCGAGTCCATATATACTTATGTATGTATACACACACACACACACACATATATATATATATATATATATATATATATATATATATATATATATATATATATATATATATATATAATATTGGGTTTAACGACGCACTATAATGATGACTAATATATATTGGCGTCGGATGGATGATCCCATCATCCAGAGGAGAACCATCCCCGCATTAGCCTAGACTACAGAGAGAAACCACGAAAAACCCCCGTAAAGATTGACGGCAGCGGGGATCGAACCGGGTCCGACATGCCCACTACCTCCTGAGTCACATGGAGCAAGTGGAGCATTGAGCAACCACTCAGCTACATGTGCCGGTAATCATATATATATATATATATATATATATATATATATACATATATATATATATATATATATATATATATATATATATATAAATATATATATATATATATATATACATATATATATATATATATATATATATATATACATATATATATATATATATATATATATATATATATATATATATATATATATATATATATATATATATGTATATATATATATATGGTTATATATTCAAATATATAATTGCTTATTCCGTCCTGAATTACTGTTCAATAACATGTATTCACTTTGCTCGTGTACACGGTGGAGGAGCGAACCACCCGCTCGTTGAAAGTGCAGGATGAGAAGGACGGTCGTTTGAAACAAATAAGTACAGCTCAAACAAATATCAATTGTGTGCACCTGATGCAACTGAGGTTAACTGCAAGTTCAGGAATCAAAGTGGTGAGATATTTTTCAATTTAATAATTAGGAAAATGTTATCTGTTCGTGTCTGGAAAGGAAGGTCAGAAGTTCATGAAATGATTTGCACTGAAAACATCTCGAATTAATGGAATGACACTAGATGAAAATGAAAGAAGTTGGATTCATTGATTACGATCAGAACCAGAAGCTTGGATCAAGAATGTGATAATTGATTACTTGTCAGAAAATCATCCGTAAATTATAAAATCACGAACAAAGGTTATAACGGTAGTGTATATAATCGAATGCACAGAAAAGTGAATTTTCATAATCATAGACTGGACCCTTTGCACACAAATTGAGGGATGTTTAATCATGTATGATTACTCTGTTGCTTCGGAAGAAGACATCGAATCAAAAGTAACATGCGAAAATAATGGAATAAACGCTTATATTGCAACATGTTGAGTATTTTCAATGTTTCTGTACCAAAAATCAATCATTCTGTTATTCTCTAACTGAGAATTACTCTGAATCACTGTTGATTCAAACATGAAGATTGCGTTTGCAAAATGTATGTCTATGTACAGTAATCATCTCTCGATAAGTCCGATTTCATTCACAGCGGTACTTCAGAAGCAGCATTAAAGTCACATTTGTGAACATTACAAGGAAAATAGCTGGAGTTGTCAGTGAAAATTAGTCACGTAATCAGGAATTATAAATTACAAAGTAAATGCGGGATTCTCTATTCAAGCGCAAGCGCCGTGTACGTAATTATGAACAATTTCAACACCATACATTTCCATTATAGCGCATCCATTAATTCACACCTTCGAGATGTACATCTTAATACTAATTAATTATGTACATTCTTACACATCTGACATTTTTGGGTCGTATGTGTTATCACTTCAACTAACGAGCCATCCAATTAATAATAATTCCCAAATATTTTTTTAGGAAAATAATTTTCTGGTTGCTTGTATAATAACTGGGAATAAATTGAATACTCTCAGTATAACATTTCCCATGTCAATAGTTTCAATAATAATAATTGAACTTCACCATCACTCGTGCGCTTACAGTGAGCTCACAGTAATATAATCGATAATCAGGAATTATGGCTTGTTCGTTATTTTAAGTTCATAGTTTTTATATCCTTATGCATATAGAGATTAGCAGGTCTTGTTCATAGCTGCGTAAAAATATAGTTATTTTAATCAAAAGATAGAAATGAATCGAAGATATGTGAATCTATGATACCGTGTGTGCTCAATGAGTAAGAGTGAGATAATAATAGTAAATCGCAGCTTAGGCATGAACTCTCTCAGATGCGCGAAATATCTGTATGGAGTACTCGAAAGCTATTGCTTCTGGAACTTTGAAAACTTTAGTCATATTCACTGCCTTCTATACGTATTTCTGATTGAGTCCACCCGTGGATCATTCCAATAGGTATGATCGAAAAACGTATTCATTATTATTCCTTTCGAAAAACTGGTCCGGTCTTTACGAAAGTTTTGGATAATTGAGTCTACGCGTAAACGCTCCTTCATTCAATCGAATCAAAACCTCTGATCCGTTATGAATATTACACAAATTTTCATGAGCAAAATTCTATATATATATATATATATGTGGAGCTATAGAATCTTCAATTCCACTATCAAATATATGATTTCAGACGATCCAAATTTGCATTCCATTATTAGGAAGATTTTTTCTCAGCATCATTGATTGCACTCCAATTTATCAGTATCGTTAGAACAACAAAAGCTATTTTGGGATGTATTTATTTTTGGGGGCTCAAAGACGCACTGTAGTGATATTACTAGGAGGTCAATCACGGACGGATGAGAAACACATAATGAAATGATGGGATAATCAGACGAAGGTTTCTTAAGCGATGGAAAATACAGTGAGTCGTGATCTTTCGTATAGGAACCATCCCTCCATTTTCCTAGACTTCAGAGGAAATCCACCGAATTCCTTGAAAGAAGGACGGTGACAAGAATCGAATCAAGGTCCAATATACTCTCATATATCAGGTCATATGAATCAAGCGCGTTAGTACTGAGCTACTATAGTGCTTGTCCATACAATTAGATATAGTATTTTTTCATATCACCCATTCTGACAACCAATTGCTGAAAGTCCATGAATATACTTACGTCCAGATAAAGCAGGACTCACACCCACAAGCAACATGAACATGTTGAGCAACATTTGGCGATGCATAGCTATAATGTCTTTCGCACATGGCACAATCAATATCACCGTATTTATCAGCGAAATTCCACAAAACCAAAACACTAATTGTGATTAAATCACCAACAATGAACAGTAAATTGAATCAAATATATGAGATATTTTACGTAAAATTAGCATGTGGGTACTTAATAATGTCACGCAAAATAACGTTTCATTTTGATGTTTCTGAGATTCAGCTGCGTGCATTCGAGTTTGTAATTTGACGTTACACTCTCGAGTTGACAACACGGAATTGTCAATTAGCCACCATGTTTTGCGTGAATTGATGACATGCTAGAGGACTAATAGTCATGTCGTATTTTCTTGGAAGCACCTCACTGTAATTACCCTCACGCCTATCAGTCACTGTTTTTAATTTCTTCCTCAAGAATAATGTCACATCCCAACAAGTGACAAGTCGGGAGCAAAATTAATTATCGTCACATAATTGGTAAGGAAGCGAAATTTTTGTTCACCACGTTGAAGAATTATAATAATCAAAATGTTTTTCGTACGGAATTTTCACTTTTCATAAAACCTCACCAATTTGAAACCCAACTCGGTTTGAGACCGCTCTCAATTTGAGAGCGTCGAAATTCTGGAGACACTAATTTCAATAATCAATTTGATCATTTCCACATGAATAGATCACTAAAAAACGCTACACGTGTGATAACTGTTCTTCATTGAAATTAGGTTCGTTTTATTATTGACATTATGTTCGAGATCGACTCATTTTAAAACACTCGAAACCCACACACACACACACACACAGCCCGTTACAACATTAACCTACCACCGTCTATAGCCAACTGAACAGCATTTAAAGTCTCTTATAAAAGTAACAACTCTGTTGCCAGCCTCCCCATGTGCCTATTCTTGTTCACAAGCCGAGCTTTGAAGGCCGCGTAAAACAACACGGAATAGACAATGTAGCGCTAGGATGCGATCATACGACTGTGAACAAATGTCGTGATGTACTTTTGATCTATGTTTCATTATTACATTTCACAAAATGGAGCTTGTTATTCTTGATAGAGAGTAGAAAGAATAATCACACTACCACTTCTACTACTACCACTACTACAACAAGTGAATTTAACAATGTGATTGCTGAATAACAACATAGAACAACATTGGACGATGTATGTGCATGTACTAAAAATCGATGAATTATTTCGAATTTATCAATAAGATCGTTTGAATGAATTGAAATGATTTCCTTGATCCAATTGGATGAATCCAGACTTCACGGAAGGAATATGTCGAACACGGGTCAAGAAATTGATATACAAGACGAATGGAATATGTTGTATTCCCAATATGAGAAGAAGATATTAGCATGCTTAGAAATGATCAGAATGATTCAAAATATATTGAACATATTCCATGATTATTATTGAATATATGGATGAATATAGATGATGATCATTGAATGAATCGATTTATCGGTGAATTTATATAATTTGTTATGTAATGATGAACACACACACAAACACACATTCATAGGTTATATCGATATATATATATATATATATATATATATATATATATATATATATATATATATATATATATATATATATATATATATTCATATATATATATATATATATATATATATATATATATATATATATATATATATATATATATATATATAAATATTTATATATATATATATATATTTATATATATATATATATATATATATATATATATATATATATATATATATATATGAATTTATATATATATATACATATATATATATATATATATATATATATATATATATATTTGTGATGCGAAAAACAAATTCAGATTTATCTCCTCCCCCTTCCTCTCCCAAGCTATATCTCATACCATACAACCACCACAAATGATCCTGACTCTGAATTCGGAACCATCATGTGGAAATATTGGACACTAAATATTCAAATGTGACAAGGGTAACGCAGTTTTGACAACACCTCGCTGAAGGGGTGTCCTACGTCACCTGGTATCATTATGATGTGATAACAATGTTTCATTCAAATCAACTCGTGCCTCTGCGATAACATCTTTGCTTTCAGTGCGAATGTGCTTGGGTTCGACTCCAATAGCTACACTTGTCATCGATTTCGAGATCACTCTGCTGCCACAGTGATTCGTTATAAACTGAAGAGGCACAGCTATAGAAAGTGAGGTCGCGAACAATGCTTGGGTTCGAATCTCGTTCCAAGGCATATAATTGTGAGCATTTTCAATCCTCGCCATCTCATCGATTCAATAATGTACTCTCTCAATCGTGAACCCCATGATAACCTAATTGTCAATACAAGGTCATTGATTACAATTAAAAAATAAATATATGAAGGCTATTGGTTCCGCATTGTTGGAGTAGTCGATTCAATCAAGATTATGTTCATGAATTTCTTGTTTAATATTTTCCTCTCGTTTTTTTCTGCTTCGATCGATTCGGAATCTCTGCTTCACACGTTCTTAGCGAAACGTTGATGGAACTGCGATATTCATGAGAGAGCGACAGGTATTGCGTTCTCCCAGACCCCGTAGTCATGGCAACCGTAACACAATATGACGTAGTAAAGCTACACCCAACTATACCTACCTACCGTAACATCACCCCAAGCGTGACTTTCACAAACATCTCAGGTGAAAGCCAGTCAAAGGGAAGTATTTCCATAATATCGTACCGCGTTTGATACGATGCTGGACTCAAAATTGTGGAAACATAATGTTGACCCGACCAATTTTTTCCTTCCATTTTAATGTTGCTTAATGATCCCACCAACAGCTAGATTCAGCGGGGATACGAATGAGTGGGTGATGATGAAACAATGAAGTGGTAATGAGGTACCTTCACAAAAGCTCATGCCTTATGCAGGACTCGAACCCACGCCCGACGTGACTTCAGTTTGTGATACAGTGCGCGTTAGATGATTGGGCCACGGGGACGGTAGCGACCAAATTTAGAGCGTTAACTTGATACATTTTCAAAATTCTCATGTCCATGCACTCCTTGTTGTATTCATCCGAACGGGGTTTAGCGACACACTCTGATGATGATTGAGATCCATTGGCATCGGATGAATGATTAATGAGTTGCTTAGATGACGAGCTGAAAGTTTCTATGAGAATGGATAAGAGAGTGAAAAGGAGTGCATGGTTCTCATTCCAGGTAAAATCACGACATTTATCTACGCTATGATAACTCTCAACAGTATGATGTACAATAACTTCAATACGGATGAAACACAGCTTTTTCTATTACCTTCAAGATGGTATGAATAACATAAAAAGAAAAAAGACACGATAGATGTATGTGAGAGTTGATGGTGACGGAAATTGATGCCCTTATGTACTCTTCTTCCCGGTCACATGAACCAACTGAGCTGAACCGTTGACGGCTCGTGCTCTTTTATTTTAATATTCAAAACGGAAATTCTTGATAGTTAATTCGGATATTGATCAAAATATTTTTTTGGTAGAAAATAAATACTATAATCTGATGAATGAAGATGATTTTCTGTTCAATCGATGTGAAATATAGTTATGGATGTATTTGATGATCATTCTTCAAACTATTACTTTCAACTGGTAGCATCGGTTCACTAAATGATCACTCTTCATATCAAATGGGAATGTAGTGTAATGAAGGAAGAGTTTTGTCTGGAAACTAAAATCATTTATTCATTAATTTATTCATTCAATAATTCCTTTAGCCCTCTTCCGAGGAAATCGGAATGGTTAGCAGTTTACAATTATCAGCTTCCTCACTCATAAATGTGGCTTATAACATTATATGATATCAAGTGAACCCATTGATAACTAAAAATAATCATAATGATAGTAATATTTGAAATGGTGATGATAATAATATTTGAAATAATATTCAAAATAATCCTAATAAATGAAAATAGGTTCTTTAATTTTGAACTCCAAATTTCAGGTGATATCAGCTTTCATAAGCTAATGTTCTTTCAATTGTGAAGTTCAATTTGGAAATACATTTTATCTTAAAATTGGTACTGATTGGGACTATCAGAAATTCTGATTTTTTCAATCAATTTCAATTCTTAAGATGATTACAGCTCTGCAATAATCCTAGTTCTAATTAATTCCAATTTTCAGTTATTTTGAATTTCACTCTCTTCATTCTGAAGTCTCACTATGAATCAGAGGTCAATACAGAGACTATTGTGAACAATACGTCAGTATTCGGCTGACATTTGTTTTCACAATAAAACACATATTGTGCAACGGTTTATTCAGTAGAGTTATATGATATTTTATATTGTTCGATCAGATACTAGAATGGCTCCTGGCTGAATTTCAGGTTATTGAGTTGTTATCATTGTTGAAAAAAGTTCTGAACAACGTACAAGAATATGTGTGATCAATTTGCTGCTTGCCTGAGATATTTTCTGATATTATAACATCAAATACTTGCTAAGAAGTCATTTTTTCCTAATAAGGCTAAGAATGACAAGCTAGGATCATTTTAGAGAGGCGCCTCTATAGGGTGACCTCACCACCCCATGAGATGTATATAGGATATGTATTTAATGAGAGATTCATTCCAATCTATACCATCCATTTTTCAATTCATTTTAATTTATCGTGTTCAGAATTGACGATAAAAAAAAAGAAACGAATAAGAAATGAAATATAACATGAGAATGAAGTCAGCTGTCCCCGTAGCTCAGTCATTTATCGCATTGCGCTCGGATTTGACATCAGGTCAAGCTTGGGTTCGAGTCCCGCATAAGACTTAGGGGTTTTGAAGGTCCTGTCACTCATGATCACTCCATCATTTCATTAACACCACTTCAGGCGTACCCCGTATAACCTAACTGTTGGTTGGGTTGTTGGACAGCAATTGAAAAAAGTGACGATGATCGAGAATGTTTGATTCCTGATCGAAATTGTTTGTTATTCCTGGGTCCTGGAACTCAGTCCCCTCAACATTATCAAACCTTGTATTCTCATTTTCACTCGAAAGCTCCGTACTAATTTGAGTATGCTGCTCTCAATATATGAACAAATCCGTTTTCACAACAGAGAAATATTCTTTTCTAAAATTATTAGTTCTTTGATTATCAAAAAACGACGCACTCATCAGGTATAGGGCTACTGACCTACATGACGTCGTTGGTGCAATTCACATACCATTGCCAACTACACGGACGCACAAGCAAGGTATGTCAGGACACTCGGGCATTATTCGCCGGGATGTTGGCAGAACACCAGCTTAGCATTCATTGCCAACACGACTGATCCCAGTACGAAGATTCATGGGCGAGAGAGAGAACGAAATTAGTCAATAAATAAACAGACAGAGATAAAAAGAATGGGAGAAAAAGAAGAGACAAACTTAAATACAGTGCTTTCTTCTTTAGTATATGCAAGGGTAAATGTTCGTATATTGAAAAGCACTTTGTGTAAATATGTGACAAAAGTATAAAGTGAAGTCAATACTTATAGGTAGTTATGGATGACACTCATCTGAAAAGCTAGTGAATAAGTTAGACGAAGTGCTTCGAAAACACGTTAGTTCTCAAGTATAAAGACACATGTGACATATAAATGACACGTATGAAGAAAGGAATGTACATTCGCCGTTGAAGCTCATTTTGAATTGGTGTTATAATGATCGTAAGAACAGTGCTCATAAAATCTTCTTTCATGGGGAAACTTGGAGAATAATCAGATGAAAGTAAACCATCAAATTTGATTGCTTATAATCTCGGTGACCATATTGAACAACTATACAACTTTCAGTACCTTATGCTGGAACATAATGAATATGTATGGAAAATCCACATATATGAATTTGAACCAAGTGTATATATATTTATATATATACATATATATATATATATATATATATATATATATATATATATATATATATATATATATATATATATATATATTCATATATATATATATATATATATATATTTATTTATATATATGAATATATATATATATATATATATATATATATATATATATATATATATATATATATATATGATTTCAATAGCTTCCTGGTTGACCACCAGTAGGTTATTATAATTAATGATTTTTAAAACTGTTTAAAAATTGCGACCTCCCCCGGGACTTGAACTCTCTGGGAAGTCGTCTGGAAACTCGTCTGAACGGGACTTCCTCTCTGGCGTAATGGGTAGCGCGTCAGACCGGCAATCTGGAGATCCGGGTTCAAGTCCCGGGGGAGGTCGCAATTTTTAAACAGTTTTAAAAATCATTAATATATATATATATATATATATATATATATATATGAATATATATATATATATATATATATATATATATATATATATATATATATATATATATATATATATATATATATATGTATATATATATATATATATATATAATATGTATCTTTGTTCAAGACTCTATCTTACATTATGAGATTTCAAAAACACAGAATAAAAATCAATTAATTCAAATATAAAAAAATTATCGATAACAAAATTTTAGAGAATAACAAAATAAATATAATTTGACTAGGTTTGAATGAGAAAATGTTGAGGAAAGAAATAATTGAATGATGATAACGAAATCATACAAAAATTGAAAAAGAGAGAAAATGAAAAATAGTATGCAATGAAAACACAATTGGAAACCAAAGCTGAAGACTATAAAGATGATGTCGTAAAATTTGTAGGGATCCTCGAAGGGCGAGTAAAACTATACTATATATGAAACTACCACCGATACAATGCTGAGCTCTGTAGCTTTCAGCAATGGAAGTAAATGCTCATGAAGAGAACGAATCAAGAAAGTCTCAATAATGTACTGTGATATTGTGTTTTGTTCTTATTTGATCGAGATGGAAGTATGTAGACCCACTGTGTGAACTTCTCCAGTGTGTGCCATTTGTTATACTGCCCGATGAATATTGTATGATTTGAAATACAGAGATAATTATCACCATTTCTAAAAAAAAAACGTGTTCACAAATCAGTTTCCGTGATATAATTCCGTAGTGTCGAGAAAATTTGTCGGACATATTCAAGTTTGATCGAGTTGAGCTTGGAATTTTGGAGGTTCCATCTGATTCAATGCGGACTCAAAAACCATACTTGATTTCATCAAGTGTTTTACTAATCCTTAAGGGCATTAGCTCCATCAGAGCAAGAAGTAACTTGGAAAAAGGAAACAAGTTTTCGCATTCCGTATTTCTTTCAAAACACAACATAGACACAGAGGGCAGATCAGATTTCAATTTTGTTCATACTACAAGGTTTGAGTCACATATATATGCAAGCAGTCACAAGTTATTGCTTCTTCAAATTTCAACCCGTTAACTAAGGATTCAAAATTGGAAGGGAACTAGGTTTCAGCTTGAGTGAGAATATTACATGAGAAAATATATGATTTTACTACAATCGAACAGAATATATTTTCAATTCAATTCTGAAGACAGAACTCAATCAGGATTTTGGAACTTTGAACTTTGATCCAAACCTGACTGGCTGGCATGGTCAACCATGCATGGCATGGCTTGATATGGCAAGACCGATGTTTTTCATATCGTCTGCCACGATTTCTAATCAATATTCTCTCCTATATACAGCTTTTATCGACGTCAACAAACCCCATAATTCATTTCATTGATGATAAAATATGGACAACAATACAATCGAATTGATATTTTGAATTATACGGTCGTGAGAACTCACGGCGTGATGGGCGTGAATGCTTGCAGATGCTCAGTAGGATCCTGCGGATTCTTAAAAACTCTATACGTTTCTTGCAATCACTGTACGCTATATAACATTTGATCTGGAATTACTTTCAATTCAAAGCTTCAAATATAAGTTGGATTATGAGTGAGAATAGAACTTGATTGTCACTGTCCAACAGTATTGACCTGCTTTCCATTCACATTGTAATTAATTATTATCCCCTTTTAATCACTTGAACAATTAATTGAAATTCTACATTCATATGTACAGGTATATTTAATGTGACATGAAAATACTTTCATTTCCACGAACCAACCCACGACTCACTACGTACTGTTCCCATCAACCGTTCTGGCTGTGAGAATGGCCGACCCGCGCGGCCATCTCTATTCCCACGGAAAAATGTTCGGGTCTTGTAATAGCCGACCCGCGTGGTCACTCCTATTCTCACGAACGAGCTGAGGTGAAAAACACTTCTCGGTAGTACGTAGTATCTCCAGGAATGCGATATTCGCAGGCCTAGTGAAAACGTCTAAACGAGCGAGGTGACCTCTATTAGTTATGTTACTCCATACAGTACGACATTATGATTCATATATCATTGTCTTTGATTGCCATCATCAATTACGTTCGAGTATATAGCTGACCCAATTCCCACGAACTTTCTTGACGATAAGGCCAAACAACACTTTTCTCACAGCCAATCGAATCGACAAGACTAACGAATACTATTTCCACGAACCGTTCGTGCGAGCAGAACTAGCATACACTATTCTCACGAACCGTTATATACACGAACATGATGAACCGACGTGGGAAAGTGGCTGTTTCATTCGTGTTGAAGGCACAGCGGTGAAAGTACGGGAGACACGAGGTTGTAGGCAATGCGATGTACGAAAGTTAAGTGTGGGTTGTGTACGTGATGACAGTTTGAAAACAGTTCGGAAAATTTGTTTGAAAAATGCAAATATCGAGTGAGATATTCACATGAATTGAATGAAGAATATTATATACACACCTTGATTTTGAAACTATCGAGTCACGGCTTTCTGATTAAAAAGCACTAATTGATAGACCTGTTGCCCATTCCAATCGTGTAATTGTCCGATTGGTTTTTTAACTGTTGCTTTTCCCAATAAGTTCATAGGTTGATCTAAAACAATCGCATCATATATTCTTTCAAGCGGCTGATTCGATCCATGTGGAATTTTAAAAATGATAAGTGTGCGTGTCACTCGTTTTCTCCAATTTCGGCACCGAATTATTCTTATTCGGTGAGATATTGTCATGATATTCTTCTCTCTGGGTTATTTTCATGAGATTTTTCGAAATATCGAAATAATGTGTATCAAAAGTGATTGAATCGAGTGTGCCTCAAAACTAGTGTCGACACGAATGATATCACATGTGCATATTAGTGGTCATCAACAGTTTCCAATTCACAAACAAATACTTTGTTCATTAAAAATGGAGTCTTCGTTTCGCTCATCTCAACATTTCTCAATGTATAGAAAGCTATAACTACTATAGCAAAGAGTATGGCTCATTGATTAGCCATAGATCTATGCAACTTGAGATACATGATTTCCGATCTATTTGATGAAAAGCCAACTTGTTTGATGTTTTATTTTCTGAACATGTCAAATCTGATACTGCGGAAACAAATATAATTTTGACACCTTCGAAATGATGTGGATTGCAATAATTGTTTATCTTAGATCTCAAAAATTACACACATTACAACGTAAAACTTCTGCTTTTTTCACAACAGGTATATGTCTGATGATGTTCCTTAACGACGCATCATCAGCTGCGTCATCATTTGCAGTGGTACGAATTAGCAGGTGATATTTGAACGATAAAGTGAGCATTGATTGTGATGATATATGAGGGGACGTCATCAAGAATAACGCACGCCCAACGGTGACTTGACTTTCTCAAGTACATCACCAGATGTGAGCCTATATCTCTCTGAATCTAATCATAACTTCGATAGTCATAACGGATTGAGAGCCTTTTCGTTCAGAATTGCATTCGTGTTATCAATTGATTATAGATTGATTCAGTTGAAACAGAAAATGGTCTATTGTCTTTTTATCATGATCACCTAGCATGAAGTAAACTGAAACTCATAAGTGACTGCCACCTAGCTGAGTGTTACTCTTCCCAATATCATCCTGATAATAGATGAAACAGAATGCGATTCTGAACTCAATATGACCAGCAAAGCTTGTTTCATTCCACTTCTTCTCATAAGTTCTTCAGTTCACCATCTTGCTGCATACCTTGCAACCCATACTAGCGAAACAGAACTAACTGTATTTCTCAGTTCTGTAATTTTCCATCAAGTAGAAACTGATAATCTCTATCATAAAACACCGAACTAAGGTGCTAGCACTGATTATCATTCGTCAATGTTAGCATGTGAACATTTTTGACCGTCTCCTTCAACAATGAGTGACGTCACTTGACAGAAGCTTAGAGTATAGAAATTTCGACAAATTAAGCCTTCCCAAAGTTATCAATGAAAGTATGATTATATATCTACATCGACCGTCATGCGCTCTCAGGCTGAGAGGTTGATCTTCATTGTTAGAGGTTGGGTATACCGACCAAATAACCATGGAGATGGGCGGAGGGCGTCGAGTTGAAACAATGAGAATGGATGACCGCTAACTAGCGGGTGTCAGCTACCGTGCGGGTGGTCTAAGGGGCGTAGAAAGATGGGGAGGATAGGGAATATGGTGAAAATCCACCTCCCCCCACGCACTCATCTACCTCACCCGTCCACTATACTTGTATTGATACCCTAACTATTCATCAACTTTCGTTGAGGATAAAAGCTGACTTACGTTGAATATGCTTCTCGGATGGTCAAAGGACTGTGAAAGAGGGCTTGAAATTTTCCGCCTCCGGCGGCTGAGTCTCTATACCCCGCACATGTGTGATGAGTATATATATATATATATATATATATATATATATATATATATATATATATATATATATTTAATCATATATATATCATCAATATATATATATATATATATATATATATATATATATATATATATATATATATATATATATATATATATATATATATACATATATATATATATATATATATATATATATATATATATATATATATATATATATATATTCAATCATATGAATATGCGTATATCCACTTGCAGGTGATAATGCATTTTCGGATAAGCACAGTGGAGACTCAATTTTACCGTAGTTGAAGAAACGAACATATTTTGTTTTGTTTCATTTTTTCGAGCTCTACACAGAAAAAAAAACAGGAGCTTTGATCTTGGCATACACATGTGTCTTTCTGACTCGATATATTGTTGGTTCATTGTTCCAAGGTGCAATCGGTTGTTAAAAATAAAACATTTTCCAAATTTAATGGAATGCAATTAATTTCTGAATGGAGAAAATGTGTTGGTATATTTTTCATAATCCATTCAATTATCCACGTGAATTGAACATAGGAATGATACACATCATTCTGAAGTTCAACATTGATGAGATCAGCGGTTCTGTAGTGTATGAACCATAATGTAGTGTTTGCAGCACGATTAAAAGCTATTTAGTCGATAGAAAGATCAATCTTGTAGTAAAAAATAAGTAACATTTGAATAGGCATTTTTTCTTGATAACATCGAAACTTGATACAACACATTGTTTCCAGTCGAGGCCACGGATGAAAGAGAGAAGCAATAATTGTATTGCATCAATGATCATAAAATGGAAGTGTGATAATTTCTATCAATAGCTTCCAAATACCTCATATTTTGAATATCTCAATAACGCATATGATGTGTTCTCCCGGTATACTCGACCAATTTTGCACAATGACTGACCTATCTTGATGGAACGAAAAAAGCTGAGGAATGAAGATGTTGTTTTTTGTCAGGCTTCACAGGTCAAACGGTAGAAAATATATTCAACTTGGAATGTAAATTAATTGATGTGAAAAATACACCCTTGTTTTAATATTCTCATATGATTCGTCCGATTTATGTAAAACTTTGAAATTATGTGCATAATTCTTGTGCCTGAATTGAAATTAATTCAGAATTCAGTGGAAAATTGTGAGGTTCTCCTGGGAAAAGAAATATTTCGTCCGTTTTACTTTTCTTCTGGGCTATTCTCATGTAGTTTTTCAGTTTCGAAAATATTCTTCTCATAAGTGGTTCATCCGACTACGCCTCAAAACTGGTGTCTATCGAGTCAAATGATGAAATATGTGCATGCCAAAGTTTCATTGAGAACAATATTCTGTTCGACCTATTGAGTGTGAATGAAAAAATATTTTTTCCGTAAGATCAGATTGAGTCGTCGCTCCGCTCATCAAACCAAAGCACTTGACGACTCGCACTCTCCGCCTCATTGTCGTCACAAATCATAACATCCAATCGACGGAGGTGTTATAGAACTGAGGTGAAATTCAAATATCCAATCACGGTCAATCAAATGACCTCAAGTGATATAGATCCAGAAGGCCGACTCGTAAAGTCACGCCCATTTCGAGTCGTCAATTGGAATAATCGATAAATGAATCATGAAGGCATCCCAGTTGGTGAAAAAAATCAAATTCAAGAGGTGTATTCAGCTACTCATAACATTTCATATAAAATAACGCTAATCTCACAACATGCATGTTGTGTTTTTCCGGTTGTTATCAGTAGTGTCCATGGTGGCCACTTTATTAGCAAAAACATGGCCGCTGTATTTTGATGTTCACTCTCTCTCATATGGGCATCTTATGTGACAATTTACATTTGAGTGATAATGAATTTCACATTGAATCAATTTTGAGAGAAGTCGAAATTGGGATGACTCAATCAGCAAAAACATGGCCGCTGGAGCCCCATGACCACTCTCTTCCGTATAGGCTTTTTAATTATCAGTAGCTCCAGAATCAACGTGTGGATAAAGCATCACAGTAGGTCAATTAACCACTAGTGATATGCGTGACTTATCGGTAGGCCACCTTGATCACCTTCATGTGGGCATTTAGAGATACTCTGATAGGCGATGGGATAGGCTCAATTCTCCCACATAACAAACAGCCCATTTGATCATTCGTTTTGTTTTGTGTCGTTTGTGGGTGGTTCAATCACTAGTCATCAATTTCATATCAATCTATTGCTCATCCGCTACTCACATGCTATACATTTTCCTACTTGGATTTTACATCAATATCTGTTCACTATAGTAAGAACATTCCATGGAATAATTTTCACTTGGGTTAGCTTCTATAGATGAGAACGATCATTCAACATTCTTTCATGCCTCAAAACTGCGAAGTTATAGGCTTAAAAATACGATCCCTGAACAAATTACAAGCAATGAGGAGAAAATTGTTCCGTTGAATGTTTTATATGAATTTTAATATTTTATGATCTTACTCTTCCGAGCTAAATTCTTCATCTTACCTAAGTTGCAGCGAGCATAATAATGTATATATATAATACCATTCCAATCGGGTTATTCTGGTCGTACTTCACACAAAAGGTAAGTTAAAAATGGGAAGTTATTATTACTGGAAGCATCAACTATTAATATACAGCTCCCTTCTTCTAACTGAGGAGTACAAGTGATTAGGGACTAGATAATGAAATGCTCCATAATTTATCACTGGAATAATTTGTTAACATTACGTTGTACTGAGAACGTACGTGTTCATGAGAAACATGACTTGAATTGAATCTCGGGTTATAGCTATCGTGGCTTTATACACCAATACAAATACAAAACTAGTGATTCTTATTCCTTATTGTAGACTGGAATTGAATGAAGATATATTTTGTATATAAGTAAGTTTACAAATAATACATGAATCTATTCTCATTTATATCTGAAATCACAAATGCTAAGAAAACTTGTTCAACATATCCGTTATTGAATGAGCGTGTTGGTGACTTTGATTTCACAAACTCGGGTTTCGTTTTCATGTTTCTATTTTTTTCACGCGGCGAACAGATCAACTGAAACACCGGATCAACATGAATCTCTATCTGTACATTTGTAACTTACCAAAATAGGTTGGATTGTTGTTCAAAAGTGATCTGTTAGACCCGGTTCATGTTCGGAAATGAAGTCAAAAAATAACGGAGGGGAGAATACTTGAGAAACAAATTATTCGAAAGCTCGGAAATTTGAACTAAATATGGAAACAACTCTCATACACATTTGCAGTGATTTTTACGATAATCGGATGACACATGAAGGAGAAAACACATTGAAAGTATACATTTGTCAGAATATTTGGTTCAGAAGGTGTTGCAAATGGTCGCATTATCAACAAGCAACAGGTTGTACCACGAAAATGGCAACATGGCAGCAGATAAAGTTTTCTAACTTCTGAAGTAATCCAAGGTCTGTTGATATATAGATCAAGCTGACGGAATATTTTTCGTTCCCGATTTTCCTACTTCTGAGCCCATCTCAAAAGACACTGCGTTTTCACAGTCAGATGAGCCCAGATTACCCAACGGAAAAAACAAGCTTTGTTTTCATGATTTTTTTGGTTAATTTTGTACGCGGCTTCCAGTCAGTCAAAGTTGAAACTCAAAACATTATCTGAATATAGGTGTAATATAACAATAGATTGTGTTTGTTTCTGAGCTAAGTTGTTCCAACAATTTTCAATTCTTTATACTGCTTCCGAAACGAGATTCCAACAAAATGCCCATATTGTTCTGATACAAATTTATGTCAAGTTTGAATGAATTTTGAATCGGTCAATCACAAGAACATCAACTGTAATATTTTTTGGTAATAATGACAATTATTGACATTAAAGTTCACCAAAATAAAACGTCCACTCCTGGCGAGGCTATTATTCATCTAATGGAATAATATTAGTGAATGAATAAATAGATGACAAAGGCTGATGATAATTTGAGAATTGAAGTGTGTATATCACTTAAGAGTATATTAGCTATCTGTATGAATAACTCGTTCATCTTAACGTGAGCGAATTCTTCAAAATTTCAGATGATTTCGAAATGATGTCGATCCAATTTTGTTCAAAACCAATTCCAGCCCATTCTGATTTGACATCAATGCTCATAAAAAGTTTCAAGACTATTGGTCACTCTGCCTGTCTTGTACGTCGCGTAGAAAAATACTAAGAAGAGGCATAATACATAATATAAGAACGAAGAAAACATTTTTGCGTCGAGTGTAATGGAAGTCCTTGCAACGCTCATCTAACTACCGTATCGTCGGATACGCGACTGATACGCAACTGATACGCAACTGAGACGTAACCCATGCCATTTCTGATGCAGTCTCTCTATGTAACTATGTAACTGTGGCGAGAAATCGTTGCATCTTTCAGTTTTACGTGATGACTCATGTGTCATTTTGCACCAGATTAATGTGATTTTCGGCTTTCACCCAATCAATGACTACTGTTTCCATAGATTTATGTAACAGACGTTAAATATTGAAGATATATATAAATATATATATATATATATATATATATATATATATATATATATATATATATATATATTATATATATATATATATATATATATATATATATATATATATATATATATATATATATATATATATATATATATCACTATCATTATCATCATCATCATACCATTATATTGTCAATTACTCGAAAATGGTTTCTTGACTATTTATTCCGTTCATGAAAAAGTTGTCAATTTCCGATTGAAACCAAACGTAAGGTGCATAGTTGATTTTTTTAATTTCAAGAAAATCAGAACTTGATATGGAATCACTGTTCCTCAATTAGTGCTATGGAATATGGGAGCCAGTGCACATCTGCAACGCAGCACATTTTTATTCTCAGCTTGTTGCATTTTGGTTACGTATATAGCTTCGAAATCACATAGAAAGCTGTTGTCCTTACATCAACACTATACCTTCAATCCGAGATTACACTGTTCACGTTTTCCAGTCAGAACCGTTCACTTCAAACTTGTACAAATCGAAAACTCTGCAGTATCTTAATCCAATTCGAGGTAAACATCATTTTATTTCACTTGGACATACATCTTACTTTTTAGTTACGACTTACTTTTTTCTTCTTCTGTTCGGTTCGGTCGTGTGAGATTGTGTTGGTTAGCTGGGTGAGTGTGTAACAAAAGCTAACCGCGCCAGTCAGTCATCTGTCAAGAGTTTGGTTAGAGCTTCGCAACCGTCTCTCAGGAGAAAACTCGCAGCGTCGAGGGAAATTAAAAGTTTCGTTTTAACAAGGAAAGAGAACTAAGCTTTTCCCACTTTTCTCGCGCTTTACCTTTTGTCGCGGTTCCGTGGCCACACACACGCACACATGAACACACACAATCACACAGACGTATACATAGGAATGTATTCTCTATAATAATACCTCTTTGATTAAATCCGTTATCATTCATATCGAAACAAGTTTTTGATTCAACAAGTTGGAGTGATAACCATGCACATGACGTGATGAAAATAGATGTTCCTTCAGATACATAAATGAAACCATTATGTATTTATTTTCTACCATCTCGAATTTGCAGAAGGGGCATGATATCCATGTGAGGGGGTATGATATCTTCCACACAGATTTTTCGAATCCAGACGAGCGGCAGCTTGCCGGCAGCCAAGTGTTGTACGAAGCCAACTACACTGTTTGCACGAAATACTTACAGGCGGTTTCGAGCATATTCTCTGATTACTCGAGTTTGTTGTGATCACTGATATGATTGAATACAAAACAGTATTTTTACGTACAAATTATATACAAAGTCGTTACTTGACTCGTGTTATTGAAATATCAAATATGATACAATAATATATTCAATACACTAGATTATATGGTTATAGTATATAGGTGTTGAATAGGTGATACAAATGTCGAAATATCATTTGAATAAACAAAATAATCAGAGAACGAAAAAATCCGGATGTGAACTTGTTTAGGGAGAAAACAAAAAAAAAACGAACATATTCTTTGAATAACTCAATGATGGTCGGTATGTAGGCCTACCCCATTCATGTTGGGTGGAATGGGAGTTTTAATTTCTTGTTTGACTACATACAATTTTGGAAAGTTTCTCAAATTATTAGGCAAAGAGTTGAAAAATAATGGAATTATATAACTGATCGAGATTTCTCCTTCCAGTTTTATTGTTCCATGTGGGAAGAGAACAATTTGGAGAGTAGAGCAAACCAAATATTAGCTGAATGACTAGAATGCATTTTAAATTCTTCTGAGAAATAATATTTCAAGATGTACAATAATAATAATGATTTTTTTTTAAAGGCGTTTTATTCACATGTTATATTAGTACATTATTATAATAACGTAGACCCACAAAGTCACATAAGATATATTCGACTTGTCTGTGGGTGTATCACTACCAACATATTGCATTAAAATCAACATCTGGAAAGCTACGCGGAATAAGAATAAAAATATTTGAATGTATAAATATATATGTTTCCCTCTGAACAATGCAATTGAAAAAGTAAATAGACTAGATAAGTGACTCAGGGAATGAAGCATTATATATATGATAATAGTAATAATAATTAATTCACATAATATTCATTCACAATAAGGCGACATACACGACATGATTTATTGAATTCAAGATCAGACTTTCGAGAGTTCAGGTTGAACCTAATTGACCTGACCAACCCAAGCTAACCAATATAGCCTACCTAATCAACCCAACATGTAACTAACGCTTCTACCACATAACAGATAGGTGGAAATGTCTTAATAGCGACTCTGTATTCAAATACTTCATTTTTTAAACAAATATATCCGGGTAGAAACCGAGCCTTGGACCCTGAATACAACAGGCTAGCACTACAACTGCCAAAGCTACGAAAGCTGTGACAATCTATCCAATTATTTCAATTACATTATGATTTTACGGCATAAAAGATGTCGAATCAACCGCTTCATATTTGAATGAGTTTGATATCAGCAATCAAACAAAATGATGGATAATGAAAAATCAATAATATCTTATGAACAAAAGCTATGGTGGAATGTTTCCTATTTCGTTTTAATCGTTCTAAATTACAAATACTGGGAATACAATAATGAATACAAATATCGTATTCCCAAGTCTGATGCCCTCTCTGAGCGATCAAATGAACCACGTGCAACCGCGGAGTGTTTTCCGTTATGCCGTTCGTAGACATTTAAATGATTGCGCAGGTCAGCTATTCCCACGACCCATTTGAGTGTTCGTGGGGATAGTACATTTTTGAGGTTGGGTCGTGGTAAAATTCGAATGAAGTATACTGATACGCCTATATGAGATATTTTATTGGTATTGAATTATTAATTATTCATATTTTATTGTTGGTCGGGATATCCCCACAAGTAATACAAACTTGTTGGAATAGGGGCCGAGAAATTTATTTGAACACTTTGGCATATGACAGAAGTGAGTGAAAAGTTTTGACCAAGTCATTATTTGAGAGAGGGAAGAATGCATATGAACTATGATTGGATAGATATCAGGCATATAATCCAAACATTCAACGGCACTAGTTTTTTGAATCATGGAATGAAATTGGTATCCATTTTATTTCAATATGGCGTAGGCTATCATGCCCAGTCATTATCACCGGATGTTTGCATTGTATGTATATCTATCCACACATATGCATTTTCCACTTGGTCGAAACTTTGGTATCACTACTTCCATATGTTGAAGTGTTTGAATAGCATGAGCTTAGCTGAAGTGGCTCTCTCTTTTCACAAGTTTACGTGTCTGGTAGGGTTCATTCTATCAGAACGGTGAGTAATTGGAGGGATTCATTGATTCAAATACTTGTGGTAAAAAATCGATTACATTCTCAATATATTCATTACGTACACTACCGAATATTGCAGTGGAGTTTGGGACCCTCATGCCACAACACAGATGAACGCAATTGAAGCAGTGCAACGTAAAGCAGCTCGCTTTGTGAAAAACTATCATGAGAAATGGTCTAGAAATAAAAAAAACAGTCACTCGTGAGTATCACCAAACTACTCCAGGAACTCAAATGGGACTCCCTAGCCAAGCGTCGGTCTAAGGTGGGCTTGCGATACTTATATAAGGCAGTCTCTGTTCAACCAACCAGGCAGTACCTGGCAAAGTATACATACCGTATCCCAAGTACATTGGACGTAAAGACCATTCTAGAAAAATTTCAATCCTCAGTTACCGTATAGACATTGGGCGTCAATCAATCCTGGGTGAAGCAATAAGATTGTGGAACCAGCTTCCAAAATATGTGATAAAAAAGACTGAGAATTTAGCTGACTTCAACCAGATGTCACAGGACATGCATAATTGTTTGGAATAAGTTGATATATAATGCATACCAATGACTATACAACCACCTAGGAGAGTGTTATATCCTAAAGTTGTACATATACATATAAATAAATAGATAAATCATATATTATCATGTGGAGTGATGCTACATTTCATACTGGAAGATTTTTGTGAGAACGTATAATATATCCAGTGTTCACTTCTATCGTTTTTTCCTATGCAAATACACATTTTGTTGTATAATTGATTCATCATGGCACTGGCCCACAAATTCTAGCAAAATAATCGTCCATTTGTGGTATGAAATATCAGGTGCAATTGACCTAATTCATGTTTATCCAATGTATCAGCTCTAATGATTTTGAACAATAGTCCCATTTGATGGATTATCACTATATAAAAACAACTATTATTGGATGAGCGAAGCGAAGACTCAATTTCACTATACCGAAAAAAAAGTGCCTGTTTTTTTTTTTTTTGTTTTTTTTGTTCACGCTCCACAGGTCAGACAAAAATTCAAAATCAGTTGAAACTTGGCACGCACATGAACCCCTATCTGACTTGATGCTGTAAAGTTTTGAGGCACGATCGGTCGAACCACTTCTGAGAAAACTCATTCCAAAGTTTTCAAAAATTCCGTTAGAATAACCCAGAGGAAAACATTCGTGAAAAATATCTTATCTGAGAGTATTCAAATTTCCAGGGAATTTCAATCCAATAATGATAAACATCATTCCGAACTTTCATTCAGATCGGATCAGCCGTTTCGATGTAGTAAAAAAATATCTAATGTTATTCGTGTTAATAATTCAAAGCTATTAAGATACCTATTAAATTGAAGCAACAAGTGTCACCACTTGATTGTAAACGATTAAAACAAAGCCTTCTTTATTATCATATAAATTAATAATGAAAAATAAGATGGCAGTGATGTAATGGTTTGGATCTCAAGGTGTATATATATATATATATATATATATATATATATATATATATATATATATATATATATATATATATATATATAATAACCAATCCAAAGATAAGTTGATATGTTCCAGCTCATCCATCAACGCGGAAACACATAACGCGTTTGCCTAGTCTCATAATGAAATTAAAGTGTTAATTGATGGTTCCACATCCACTCGCATTGCCGTTGTATTTTAGTCACCGGAATATTCATAAATGAATGAGATTTTTATTTTCGACTCAAAGAGTGAACTCGTGACAGAAGAGGGGGGAGGATGTGCACCCACAAAATATTCAGGGCAAAATTCCGAGTTTGCCCCCCTCTTATTTCTCTTCGAGCATTATCCACATCTATGTCTGCCCATCACTTATTGAGCGTCATTGTCTTCAACAATTATCGTCACATTTTCACGTCTCAACTGGTAACATCTCGCCATTTTGTCCTTATTGTCAATTTTGTCTTCTTTCTTCCGTATCTTTCCCTTCAGAAACTCTTTCAGTATCAATTCATACCCATCCTCCTTAAATGGTGATATCTGAACCACTCCCTGGAACAGTGAAAAATCAAGGATACGAAAGCTGATTGAAATATTATCATC
Source organism: Brachyptera risi (assembly GCA_964007535.1). Lineage (NCBI taxonomy): Eukaryota > Metazoa > Arthropoda > Insecta > Plecoptera > Taeniopterygidae > Brachyptera > Brachyptera risi. The sequence continues at coordinate 19,820,132 of OZ023334.1, forward strand.
ACCAAATGTGTTTTTTTCATTTTCCTAATATTCCACATCACTATCGAACAGAAGAATTATTTAATTCACAAAATAATATTCTCGCGTCTATTTCGTCACTATGAGGATCACACGCATGGCGTTTTCCTCCCTGGACAGTGCAACAATTCTCGCAATGTTTCATTTCAGAGAACCCTACATTACTCTCAAAGCTAATTATTCTCTTCTCGTTCTCGAGATTACTCTCAATTCCCTTCACGAATCTTCATTAACTCTTTGCAATTAACACTCTGAAAAATGTGGTGTTGTAATTTTGAATTGTATGCTCAGTGAAACCTGCAGTTAATAAGGTTTCTTTGTGGGGTTTCATTGTATTCAAGTGTATGTTTGTGCAATATAACATACTTCAAGTTATGAACATGAATGTACTTTGATGAATTTCATTGATTTTGATTGTAGTACTGGCGTTAATAGGTTTAGTACTAAGTGGTCTGAACAATCACTGTTTGAACATAGAAGTAGAAGGCATGACACATAGTCAAACCATCAGAAGCAATCATATTGGAAATCGTGAAATGAGAACATTTTTTCTCAATCTCCACGTTCTGGGCTGCGTCTTCTAGACTGAGATTGAGGTGAGATCGAGAGTTCGGTAAAATATTTCAGATCGATTTTTTTTCGATCGATTTTTTCGAGAGTTTCGGTGGAAGATGAGTATGCACATCATCACAATTGTTCGCTCATGCATGTGTAGTATGATGAGCATACATATGGCGACAATTAGAGAGCCTGATAGCAAATGTGAGAGAGCGTAATGGTGGCTGCGGCGGCCATATTTTTGCCAAATATTCCCGAACTGATGTACCTGATTTGATAGCTGATTCGTATTCAAAAACCAACTCGATCTTAAATCACCTGATCGTTAATGACACATAATATGTCCAAATACATATATAGAAGCGGCACTCCCTTTCATGATGAAGATTATCTAGATAGAACGATAGTTTGGATCATTGCATATTTTTTCCATGTTGCGATATATTCATTCATCTATGATCAGAAATGGATGGAACAAGCTCCAATTTTTTATTGTCTCTGATTTTGATAACCCAATTCTGATAAATTACAATGGTTTTCACAATGAGAGGCTACCATATCATGACGGTCAATGATGGTG
>OZ023334.1:19826287-19836287 GCA_964007535.1 Brachyptera risi
TAGAAGTTGTTGCTGTTCTTGTGCAATGAAGATACCCAACATGTATTCACATTGGCACATAAGTAGAACGCTCACTTGATAAATATACTGCAAAGATAACTAGCTATTTCAATTGTACAATAGTGTTCAGCATAATGAATGAACACTTTATCGTTCCAGGAAACTCTTTTACGAAGTGTTGATGGAAGAAAGATGATTGTTAAATGTGAAAAGTTGTTGAAATAGGTCTTGTTTATTATTACAGGAACAAAGAACGCGTATTTCTTCATTCTCATCGTGATAATAAAAGTGATACATTGTAGTGATAAAACTCATCGTGGATATGAAACATAAACTTAATTAAATGATAACAAAATATATTTTCACATATATATATATATATATATATATATATATATGTATATATATATATATATATATATATATATATATATATATATATATATATATATATATATATATATATATATGTATATATACATACATGGCACCAGGATGAACTCAATTTTATCTGCAAAGATACGTAGGTCTACATAAGTGTTAAAAGTTTGTCACAAAAGCAAGACATTTCTAATTAAATACGAAATTATTTGGTCACCAAGCAAATTAACCTCGTGAATCATATCACTATCTAGAAACAAATGCAGATATTCTATTGTATGAAGTTCCATTCTCTTTTCACTTAATGTTGTATACTTTCCATTCTTCTCGTGTATTCAGGCACTAACTTGCTATAAGTTGTATGTGATGAAATATATGAAAAAATCAAACTCTATCATACCATAAGGTCATTCCACGATGAAAAAACAAAACTCATTCATTGGATGAGCGTTAACGAATACTCCATCCCACTCTTATTGGGCTTTGTCTGTTTTTTTTTCTTTTTGTAAGCACTCCACATGTCGCAGGGTTTGACTGATCGATATGGAACTTTCTCCTTACACGCGAACTCATCCAACTTTGAACTGTAATGTTTTGGAGATGAATCAATTGAACCGAATCACAGAACTATCATCTCCAAATTTCTAAAAACCTCATAAGATTGGGTTGGGCAAGAGAATTTGAAAAATAAAATCTCTTCAAATGAGATGAACTTTTTTTGAATATGTGTGTACATGAATGATCTACATCATAACAATTGTGTTTGCAATTCGAATCATACGTTTTAAAGACAAAAATCGAATTGACTGTTCTCATCCATCAGATATAGCTGTCTATTATAGAAATGAAAGCAGATTTAGGTTGCCAATAAGTTGGGTTGGGAAGCTGCTTTCTGGATTTGATATTTGACCAACAATTGAATACTTTTTCCATACGTCAAAGTGTGTAGAATACCAGAGTCGATAAAGTAGCACTTCAACGACTCTAATACCTCATTCAGATATCTCGCTCATCTTAAAACGCATATGCTGCGTCCGCCTAGTATATATCAGGGTGTGCGTAAACGATGACTTTCATTTGGTTCGAATCGGATTTTTCTGTGTTTTTCATTCCTACATTCATCCTTTGCCTACATTCTTCAATTCAATTGGATTTTGAATCCAATTGAATTATAAATTGAAACAAGTTATATTCCAGTGACTTTCAAATTGCTATAATCTACATTCATATTAACATCATGTTATTTATTATCATTCGTTATCTTGTGTCATTTGAATTCACTGCCTTGAATAACCGCTTCATAATCATTCATATATCACTGTTGTTGTTCGCATCTGTAATTGATATTCTATTTATTTTTATTTTTTTATTTGATCACTCATTTTTGAAGTTCTCCCCCTCTTGGATACTTTCATACTGGTTAATTCAATTTCCTCCTTTCCCACACAGAGGTTTCGGCTTATGTGTGTCTTGCTCCAATTTTTCATCATTATATTACTATTGTTATCATCATTTTTCATGTAACCAATTTGATTTTATATGTCCGTGATGAATTGATTCAGATCAATCAATAATATTGTATGAATTGAAATATATAGTGTTTTTGTTATTTTTTGGTCGATTATCCGTCACAAGTCAAATCCGATTCAGAGCATCTGTCGGAATCTGACTCATCTTCTCACTTGTAGTGGTATAGTGAGGTGAATCGATTGATGAGGAGGATTTACATAAATTGGAGAGTGAAACAATGAAAATTCGAAAAAAATGAGAAGAGTCTTATCCCAAAATTTTCAAGCTTCAAAAACGGTGATGAATATAGCGTATGTATGAGTTATTGTGAAAGTCCATGGTGAAAGTAGGCCTATCAGGGTGGAAGTTATCCACAGTGTATTCTGGTACAGGCACGTCTAGTGGCGGCAGCCATGAATTTGAATACATTTTAATCACAAATATCATTCACAAAATGTATAAGTATTGTCAGATGTGGGTGTCAAAAGCATTACAGACATATATTTTGAACAGTGGAACAAATAAATACGAGAATATTGCAATTTGATCGAAAATCGATATTTTCTCATTGATGTGTCGACTCAGTGTTCGATTTGCATCCAAATTTTTGTCCCGCAGTCCAATTTCCCTCCTTGTCCCCACTTGGGCCTAGTCTGTGGTTGCTAGGTTCAACACGTCAGCTATCTAGGCCTGTATCGTTTCGCAACCTAGGAACTATTTCATTCCACGAATACATCATGACAGACATACGACATAATATATCATGTCTACATCATGTAAAGACATGTCTATCATTTATATGTTGATGTTTCAGTCAAGATAGAGTCGCGGTGCTCTGAAGAATATTCGGCGTCCTTATCTGGAATAGTTTTACCTTCCTCTATCTTCTTCAGAATTATTTATCTGAAGATTCCTGAGTTTTGTCCACTTCCGCGTAGTTAAAAGTGAACATCCCTCCCCCCCAGAAAAAATTAAAGTGTTATATTCAGCACGACTCATCTATAAGCACCGATCACAGGCAATTTACACCTTTTTTATCTCTGCAATTCTTGTTGGAAATGTTTTCGTCAACTCATCTCAATTCATATTCACTGATACATGTGACCGAGTGAATATACTGAACTGTCATTCAGCAGACCGGGGTCCGATTCCCACCATGGTCGACCATCCTGAAAGGGGCTTCGGCGTGGTTTTCCTCTGGCGTCCAGATCAAAACTGGGATGGTTTCTCAACAACTGGTCACGACCAAATCTTCCTTAACATCCAAAAACACCTGATAAAATAGCCCCTGATTTCATCATCTCATCGTTTCATATATTCGCAGATTCATTCACAATGCCGGTAGATCGTAGTTATATCAGTAGAGTGCGTCGTTGAGCCCAGTACAAATGAATTGAATGAATGAAATACATATCTCATTCATTCAATTTCAATTCAATATGATTCCCGAATGAACTGTCGTAATTGAGATGATAACAATTTCAATTTCGAAGAGCACAATCACCAAAGGTGACCAACGACTTCACCAAGGATGCCGCGCGAGGTGATCGTTTGGTGGAATTCTCTCAGAAATAAAATACATGTCAGCAGTTCAAACTTTGAACCTGAACTCAAATACGCCCGTTGAACGTTGTGAGATATTATATTTCTTACTTTTTGAAATATGCATGCAAGATATTTCCACGATTCTTTGGGAACCTTTCACTTTGACAAAGCATCATATTAAATACAGAGCAATATCAGTCAGCATATATTATACACTCGCAGTTATCAGCACTTTCACTTTTCAGATCTTTTCAGATTATCTCAAAAAACACAATCAGTGGCTACATTTTACTCCAAAAAGCAAATAGTTTAATGGAACGAACATGAAATTCATTCCATTTCACTGCATCACACCAACTACAAAAAGCTACTCTTTATCGCAAAAATACTGTTGGTTCAATAAGAATGAGGATCTATACTCTCTACATCTCATAAATCACTCAAAATTTACGTTCAACAAACTATTGATTTTTGAATTGGACTACAATCGATGACAACGCAGAAGACTTACAAATAAGGGCATGAATACAGAACTAACGATATCCTCATTCGAATAGAAACAACTTGTGAGCGAGTTGGCTCTGATAACGAGATAAAATTGTTCTTGAATATGGCTACATGGCTTCAATAAATTCTGAAGTTGAATGAATGGTTTGCTACGAAAATTTTTACGTGATAGGACTCGTATTCATATATTCAATATTGAACGATAACAATATGATTTAATAATCATCATATTATTATGTTCTAGTATTAATTCTCCGTCAACAGAGATTAAGTTTTTGGAGACTTCGATTCTGGGAAAAAATGCTCAAAAAACGTGTAAGAAACAAATTAATGAAATTCCTTGTGATGTCAATGGGAAATCACTAAATTTTGAGGTGATTCAGTTGAGAAGCAAATTATCAAGGTACACGATCCATTCATGATTTATTCAATGATCATTTCACAAGAATTCTTCAATTGAAAAGTGCATGAGCATGACGAAATGGAATGATTGAACACAATTCAACCGAAAGGAGACTTCATGGTGCAGATCACACTGACTTGTACTAACTCCATTTAGATGTGAGTATGTGGAATGAGAGTTGTGAGCTTCTTCACCAACAAAAAAATATGATGAGACAATTTTTGATATCAAATCATTTCATCAGACTATCAGATGGAATCAGGTCCCGGCACTGGAAATGTACTGAGGTAATGAGTACTCACTTGATATTGCTACCTAACGAATGTATATATGAATATATATATATATATATATATATATATATATATATATATATATATATATATATATATATATATATATTGAATATATAAATATATATATATATATATATATATATATATATATATATATATATATATATATGTATATATATATATGTATATATATATATATATATATATATATATATATATATATATACATATATATATATATATATATATATATATATATATATATATATATATATATATATATATATATGTATAAAAATGTGTGTACGTGTTCATTCGATCATGGGTATGAGGGAATTTGATACATTTGTTATTTGTTTTTTTCCATAATGTTCTGGATTCGAGAGAATGAACTACACTCGCCGTTATGGAACAAAAAGAGCGAGAAAGAGAGAAAGAGAGGCAAAGAGAGAAAGAGAGAGAAAGAGACAAAGAGAGTGATGTGAAGACATGAAAAACCGATCACATACTCTGTGTTTTATAAGCTCACAGAAATTCAAAAAGTCTTCATTGCTTCACATATTAATTGCCTCGTTCGAGTGAACGTAAAATATGCAAAAAATGTGAAATTGGTTTTTCCCAATCCAATTTTGATTTTTTTTTTATCTCAACAACCGCCCTATTTTTTCAGTGAGGAGTATGAATCGCGGACGGGAATTCAATTAAACGATGCTATATGTCGGATATGAATCTATCGTTTCATTAAAAGCACACTCGGTGAAAAGAAATGTTGATACTATGAGAACAATTCACTGAAATCAGTTCACGTTGAACAGTTACAATCACTAGGGATTATACCATAGACTATGGGACATATCAATATACATATCCATATCCATATTATTTTGATTTTTTGATCATCCTACACCACACACGCACACGCGAACATATATATATATATATATATATATATATATATATATATATATATATATATATATATATATATATATATATATATATGAGTATGTATATATATATATATATATATATATATATATATATATATATATATATATATATATATACATATATATATTCATATATTCATTCGAACATATATAAATATATATATATATATATATATATATATATATATATATATATATATATATATATATATATACATATATATATATATATATATATATATATATATTTATATATATATATATATATATATATAAAATATATAATGATGATATATATATATATTTTTTTCTCTTCATTGATGATCAGAAACTGTTAACAAACTCCGTATGAAATTCCGCTCAGCTGCTTTCGCAACTTGTCAACAGAGATTATGCTGAACAAAATAATAAACATTGCACTTCATTATCACTCATGCGTCTTGTTTCAGAGCTGCTTCCTCTGAATGGCAATATATGAGACAATGAAATCAACATATATACAAACAACAAACAACAAAATCTCATTCAAGCATCTGAGAAAAGAAGAATAAAAGAAAGAAAAGATTATACACCATCGAATGAATTCAATAATAATCAGGAATATACAATTTACTGAGAGTGATGATCCAATTTCTCATATTCAATTTAATATCTGCCATGTATGTTGGACTGTGAAAATTTGCTGGCATGGCATTGAATATAGTCGGAACCGTTAAGGTAGGTTCATAGAGCCACGTCATTTTTGCCGGCCGGCAATCTTGTCGGGTGCCGTTGGACGTCAAATAATTTGTACTTTTCATACTACCACGGCAAACTATCGCCGACTCAAGGCAATTATATATCAAATCGATGCGATAACCATGGCAACGTCGATAGTGATCGAGTTTCACAGTCGATAGTTCGTACGCAGAACACATAGTTCGAGTATAAAGGTGGCCGTGATGTCGTCTACGACATCACGGCAAGTTTGTCGTCCGGCAAAATGTTCAACTTCATACAACTTTCAAGGCCACAGTGAACGACAAGCCCGGCAAGTCTGTGATTGGCTCATTCATTTTGACGGCACGGCAAATTCGTGTTGCCGTGGCTCTATGAACGTACTTTACCTTCAAAAGACTCTTGCCGTAGCTGTTATTAAATGAGGGTATTACACAATAATAGGTTTCTTTGATTCTTATTCTATAATTATGTTCCAGATTTTGTTTATATTGGTCCGAGAAGTAATTTTGAATGATAATTTTGAATGTATAAATTCCTCCAGCTGATAAAATATTACAGTGAACAAACAAATGATCCCGATCAACTTGAATATTGACTGGTATCATATTTTTTGAAATTGATTTTTGAATGCTAACTATAGTTTGAATATTGGAGTTGGCAGAGTTTCCCCATACTTGAATACCATAAAGAATTAAACTCTCTGCTATGGCAGTGTATACAGTTTTCACCGTTTTGAATGGCAGGTGAGGTCTTAATTGATATATTTTGAAAGAGCATGATCTCAATTTTTTTCTGAGCTCGTCAATACGAATGTTCCATTTGAAATCACTATCTATATGTGAACCTAAATATTTAATAACTTGAACGTTTTCAATGAGTCTGTCACATTTGCAAAGGTGATCCATTGAGTCTAGATTAGCAAGGCAAAGGCAACTGTGGAATATAATTCTGATATCTTTTGTGGTCTGTTTTAGGAGTTTGTATATATGCATCAACTTTGTGTTCTTGATAATATTAATGATAATAATAATAATGATTTTCTTTTCAAGATTTAAATGATACACACATACAAGATAAATCAATACACTCTTCCACAAAGCCAAAAAGGCTTATCTGTAGGATGAGAAATGAAGTTAATAGCTTGGACAAAAATCGGGTTCATATCATGAAACAATGGAACAAATTCACTCAAGTGTTCACTTTTTTCACTTTCTTATGAATCAAGGGTTGAGTCCACTTAAATATAACATGCGTCTATCATCTATTTCTGTTTTCACAACTATGACAATAATAGCAATAATAATAATGATGATGGTTTTATTTCCAATTGGATAATTACATGATATAGTGGAATGAAGTTATGTAACAAAAATCTGGAATATTCAATATGAAATATATATATATATATATATATATATATATATATATATATATATATATATTTATTTATAAATATATATATGAATATAATATATATATATATATATATATATATATATATATATATATATATATATATATATATATATATATATATATATATATATGTGTGATTTAATTGATGACATTTTTGATCGAATAATGCACGTCTCCGATCATATTTGATAGCTTTCATAACAGATGTTCGTAGGATTGAATTATTCGCATGATGAATTGCTCTCAAATCCAGCGATGAAACAATCTTGTGGAATTCATCAATTGACAATGACAAATCCAGAGTTCTGATGACGAGATCGAAGTTATTTTCTCTCCCCATCGATCAGTGTTCAGTGTCCCATCTTCTGGACTCTGCAGCCCGCAGGTAAGACTTTCCATAATCATGTTTGCGAAGTGAAAAGGAACGAGAAAAAAAAGTCAATAGCCAATCACAGGCCCGAAAACCACTAGGAGTCCATGTTGGAATTTCATAACATGGCGGCCAGGACGAGTTGGGTCAAACTCAACTTTTTTTCAACTTTTTCAAATGGCAAAATTAGAATACAATTTCCAGATTTCACTCCTATGATCGCTAGTGTCTATACTTCCGTTTACGTCACATAGAGTGCTTCGACAGCCAAATCTTGTTTGTGTCAACTATCGTGAAAATGTTTTCAGAATTATTCCTATAGGCTTCTGGCAAGTGACGTCACCCATTGTTGAAAGAGAGAGACAACAATGTGCACCAGTTGGAATTGACCAATCAGTATATTCGGTAGTCCACCAGTTCGCTGTATTGCTATAGTAACGATTCTTTTTCGTTTGTTACGTGCCAACACCCTATAATTGAACATTTATATTCATTCATTTTTATATCAATTAATAATCATAATAATTTATATTATTAATTTGAAAATAGTTCTATAGAAACCCACCAGGATGCTGTAGAATCACTACTCAGTTCAAAATGAAATCACTAGGATGCGCTAGAATTGCCAAATTATTTCGCACATCATGGAAACAGCTATGCGAATTCGTCTCGCAAAGTTTCGCAGTCATTTTTTCTATGGAAAGCTAGTTTCATTCATGAAAATACCACTCATTGTGCTGAAATTGAAATCACCTCGGATTTGACTTCCGTTGTTGGAATCGCCGTTTGATCGATCCGAGTTCACATCTTCTCGGTCTGAACCAATTCAAACCAGAAACCAGAATTCAAAGGAATTCATAAAATCAGGAATAACAAAATACATTAAAGGTAACGAATTTTTTGTTCGTTCTTTGGCGTTTTTTAATGTATTCATTCATTAATATCGGGTTCACCGACTCACTCTACTGATGACTACGATCTATTGGCGTCGTTGAATGATATATGAGATGGTGGGATGATGACATGAAGGTTTTTTTTATTAGGAATTCTGGATAGTGGGAAGGAGTTGGTCGTGGTCTGTTGTTAATGAACCATCCCAGTATCAAATTGAACGACAGAGGGAACCACGGAAAATCCCTGTCAGAAACCTGGTGGGAATCAAACTCTGGTCTCCTGAATAACAGTTCATTGTATCAACCACTCGGCCACTTGTCTCAGCCACGTTCTTGAACGATTAGGATTGAATCAGTAACGGATGCATTCAGAAGTGTGTGACTTAACTCAAGTCGGGAGCATGTGGGATATCAAGGAAATCTGTATTTGTCATAAATATTTGCAAACGCAGTAGTTTTTCTAAATGAATCTCTCTTTTAATTGAATCGACTAAATAAATGTAAACATACATAAAATATTGTGGTTACTATGAATTCATACCTTTTTATAATATAATTTTTGGTCGTTCAGTGATGGTCGTACGATACCCTTGTGTTTAATGTTCTTTCTTCTTTCTTCTCTTTTTCTTTTGGTCTTTGACGTTTTCTTTATTGAACTTCTTGATTCGGAAGCCAACGAATGTTGTCTTATTGGTGACCTGCTCGCATGTTTTCTGGTTTTCGAGATTGTCCCTTGATCTTCTCCATTCCGTGCTTGACGAAGAGTGTAGCTTGAACTTCTCTTGTGTTTGACGACCGAGCAATATCTGTTCTTGTCTACGTCGTGGTTGACAAAAGAGAGTGATCTTGTCCAGTTCGTGGTTTGCGACAGAGTGATCTTGCCTAGCTCGTGGTTTGCGACAGAATGATGCGTCCTCCTCAGTTCGACCCTCGGTCGTAGTGAAATATAAAAATCAGATGATCTATTCTGACCAATCACAGCACAGTTTCTTCTTATCAGGGTTGCATGT
>OZ023334.1:19841287-19898787 GCA_964007535.1 Brachyptera risi
CTAAAATTCCTCCAATCTCCGTCTTGAAATCACAAATTCCTTCAATCCTTCTCTTAAATCTAGAATTCTCTCATCCTTCGCCTTCAATCTTAAACTCTCATTTTTCGCCTTAAAACATAAAATTCCTTCAACATCTCAATCAAAATCCAAAATTCCTCTCATCAAACCCCTTAAATCTTTCTAAACTTCAAACTGTCAATTTCTTCCAACATCTCATAAAAAGTCATGAACTAATAAACTAAACTTCACAATGAAAATCACCAACCTTGAATAAAATTAAATGTTCAGTTGTCCTCATAACCGCTTGCATGTCACTTCAATTCCTGTACTCCTATTACCATAATAAATCCCAAAATAACCAACTTCCATTTAACTTCATAATAAACGATAGAACTGCAAGTTTCAAAATACGATTAACTTCACTACCAATGTTGACTGAAATAATCACCTGAACATTCATCAATATTACTATTTGTTAATAATCAGGACAATCAAATGCATAATAATACCGAAATCAACCTTTCCTACTCCAATAACTTTTCTAATCTCTAAAATCTTCAAAATAATTCCATATAATCTAAGGGTAAAAGCCATCACAGATAAGTTTCTCCTGCATCATCCAAGAAAAATAAAATCCCCAGAATCATAAATTGTGAGCGAAGAAACTACCTGCTCAACCGTAACTGCTATCAACTATCTCTATCCCACTCCTACCCTACGCTCTGCGCATGTCTCTTCACATGGCACCTCGCTCGGCCGACCGTCTACGCGTCGCCGCTCACGCTGCTCACACAACAATGCCACTAAACCACACGCATAATATACACTACCTGCTCCTACACCAAACATCATACTAGAAAACAAACGCTTATTGAAAATTACTCGATCAAACTTACACTCTAAATAACAGTCCTCCTTCTCAACACACTGCAAACCCTCACTAGGTCCAGTAACAAACTCGATGCTAGAAAAACAATCAATATAACAGAAATTCTCCTCATCAAAATTAATCACAGGAAAAAAATCCTCCATTTCTATCACTTTTTCGTGACACTCACTAAATTCAACCAAATTAACATCTTTCGTCTCAATAATTCCTGAACCCAAAAAATCCTCTAGTTCCTTCATTGTTTCGTTACAATCACTAAAATCGATCAGATCACAATCTTCCTTCTCAACAATATCGGAACAGTCAACCAGATTTTCAACTAATACGCCAGATTCAAAACTCAATAAATCTTTCTGAACGTCTTCTTCAAAATTAACCTCGACTTCAATACCACTATTCAAGGCGCTAATACTAGCCTCGAAACTCGCTACACTGTCGAACATTCGATCGACACTTCCATCTATTTGATCGAGTTTTTCACACAAACCGTCCATCTCTTTGGACCGGTCCATTTGCAACTGATCCAGGCGATTGCTCATCTGGACAAACAACCCAGATAATAAACCGTAAATACTCGCCTCTACCGCTGTCAAACCGACTTCAGCCATTTTACAATAAAAAAATCTTACAACTAAATGAATATTTTGTTTCACAAAAAATAAGTGTTGAGCGCCATTAATGAATGAAATACAAATTAAAGGTACACAAAAAAAAAGTTAACCACAAGGGAAAAATCTCAAGGAATGCCAAGGAAGTCGTAAAATTACATGAAATTCGAAATAAAATCACGAGTTATCCGATGGGCCACAAAATTATCGTCGAATGATAATTTTGACTCGAGCCTGTACGTTGGGCCGCCAAATTATCACACACCCCAGGGACTTACCTGGTGCCGCATGTGTTGCCCCTGCCACCAACTCCCAGAGAGATGAGACTCAAAAAAAATTATCAAGTTAAATTGAAAAACGACTTCCTAGCGGACAATTGTGTGGACTAGGAAGGTCGGTAGGAACTGAAAAATTAGGTTTTTAGGAAATTAAAAAGGTTTAAAATACTTGTGGTAACTCAAATGAAATTAAAATTCAAAATTTACTTGAATTAAAAAAAAACAAGCTTACACTGAAAAAATCGAAAACATAAAAAATAATCAAATTGTTACTTGCTTGGATAGTTAACCCGTCGGTTAACTAAGCAAGCATATAAAAAATAGAAATTAATTTTGACTTTAAAAATCTTTCATTTAAAAAATGTTACAAAAAAAATAGGCCTTTTAAAAGAAAATGAATTGGCGATACCGTGTACAAAGTTAATGTTGCTCCATGACGTCGGTGCGTGTTCGCCACTGGATGCTCTTATTATCGGCCGACTGGTTCGTCGTCGCTAGTGCGTCATCGTCTCGTCGCTACTGCGTCGTTGTCGTAATTGTCGTCGATCACATCTTCTTCAAACCGCCTCGGCGTCGTTCTTGAGTCTTGATAGTGGTTCTGATTGTTATGTGTTATTTTCGTTGAACTGGATGAAAGTTATATCTTGACCGTACTGGTACACCCTCCCGGGGACACGTCTGTGTTTGTCGACCAGCCAGAGACTTCTGATGCCGAGCGATGAATTTCAGCCTATATATATGGTCGAACATTCGATGCTTCTCGAAGTTTTTCTGCGTGGATTTCACCACATGATGAAATCGCCCTCTGACGCTGTTAGAAGTCAAGGGTGTGTATAGTCTGACCACCCTGGCGAATTCCACCCGCTCAGTGACAGTTTCTCCCCGCTTCATACGTAGCTCTTGGATCTTGTTATATCGGCCTAACTATATCTTCGAGCGACTACGTGTCTCGTCTCTTGTCGACAGGAAGTACATACCAGACACTTTTACTGATCAAAATTAGGGGTACCTTTTGGGTTAATATGAGACAAATGTAGAAACGAAATGAATTACATACAACATTAGAAACATGATTTAGAATTTATATCGAATACAGGCCTAGATACTTTGATATGTCACAATATATATTCATATATTGAATATATATATATATATATATATATATATATATATATATATATATATATATATATATATATATATATATATATATATATATATATATATGTATATATATATATATATATATATATATATATATATATATATATATATATATATATATATATACATATATATATATATATATATATATATATATATATATATATATATATATATATATATATATATATATAAACTCATTCATGACTCATCCACTCATCCGTCATACAAAAAGTCGCGATCGTCTGCAAGGTATGTGAGCTTTTACGATGACGCTATGAAATTAAAAATATCATATTGATTTTTGTTTCATATTGGATTGAAACATTTCGAACCTCATAAAGAATGTTGATAAAATGCACGCTGCGGTCGTACTGCAGAATGTATCGTAGCGGGAATGGCAGCGCAGAAGTCACTAAAGTAAATCATGTTAACAACCAATGTTGGGGCCCCAATACTAGAAATGATACTAGTTTCGTATCGTATTTCTGATTTTTGAATAAACTGTAATGAGCTTTGGTGATTCAATCAATTTCATTACCATCACCATCACCGGAAACTGAAGTAATTCAGTCTTTGATTGTGCAGTATACTCAAACACGAGTAACACGATGCCTTTTCGAGAAGTGAATTGATGATACATTCTTGTTATCACTAATCAAGCAAGTACATGAGTGGAAAACTAAGAATCGGTAGAGTATTTTGTGACAGCTCGTATTATGTTCGTGATTTTCGGATTTTCCCAAATTTTCTTGATAGTTGAAGTAGATAAACATTCATCGTTGGATTATAATCCAATAACTGAATAAAGTAATTGGATTAGTGAAGCGGTGTCTCAATTCAACCGTACTCGGAACGAAAAAAAGAACATGTTTTCTGTTGTTCACGCTCCACAGGTGAAACGGAAGAACAAATCAATTCGGGAATAAACAAACACGAGTGAGATTATCTAGTTTGATATCGAATAATTTCGAGGCTCAACCGGTTGCACCACTTCTGAGAATACCCTTTCAGAAGTTTCTAAAACACCATGTGAATAATTCCCAGAGGACAAAATCATGATAGAAATATTAATTCAGAATGAATTCAAATTTGCACAGGATTTGTATTGTATAATGATATGAATCATAAAAATTCTCTCATCAATCAGATCAGTCGTTTGAAAAAGTTAAATTTGATTTATCAATATCAATGAAAGCTATTAAGGAACCTATTAGGAATCAAAGCAACAAGTTTCACCAATTAATTCAAAACTATCAAAATGAGTGATGAATAGAACAGAAAGGCAGTGACAGGATTGTTTGGAAATCAAGGTGCATAATACATATAGCTTGGCATAACAATTCATATGAGAACGCCTGATTATGTCGCTCATTCAAGAACGCTTATGTTGCGTTTTCCCATTATCATAGAACACAGGTACTATCTCAATCAACCACTCAGGTCAGCCAACTGCATGAGTGTTTATCACAGTTCTGAAGATAAACAATTAATCAATGATAGTTTCCAATTGACCTTGAATTTTTATGAGATAACGATGTTATATTTTTATGTTGATGATTCAGTTGTATAAAACAGCTATGGCTAACAACATGTTCACGGCGATTCTCTTGACCGCTGTCTCGTGTTCTTTCACATTGCTTGCTCGAGGTAGGTCTGGCAGTGGCAGCACCATATTCTATTGTTATTCTGGGCTATTATATGATTCAAGTTTCACAGTGTAACTTTTTTGAAGTTATTCTTCCATCATATTCATTCAATCTGTATCAATTTCATATTTGTGTATCATATAATCTTCGTATCAGGTGACCAGTATCCAGTACCTATAGATTGTAAAAAACCATAATGTGAAAATGTCATAATCAGGAATGAGACAGATCAGACAGGCCTCTAAAATATCATTGGGATTGAGACCTTATTTCTCTCATCGATATCGACAGTGAAATGACAGAGAAATTCGAAGTAAATTACTTAGACCACATATTCCCAATGATAAAAATGTGTTGATTAAGCTAATTGATTAATTGAGATACACAAATACCATTGATAACCAAGGGTAATAACAAGTTAATCAACTAATCATCGATTAATCAACACATTTATTATTCGTAAAACGGGACCCTAGAATCTTTATAAGATGAGCGTGAGCGAAGACTCAATCCCACTTTTATAGGGCTTTGTCTGTATTTTGTTCTGTGGGAACTGCACAGGTCGCGTAGTTTGACTATCATCGTGAAACTTTTCTTCACACACAAACTTATACAATTCAGAACAGTATGGTTTTTGAAATGAATCGGTCGGGCCGATTTTGAGAAATTTTATCTCAAATTTTCTGGAAACCCCGTAAGATTAGGCCGGGCAAGAAAATTTGGAGAATAAAATCTCTCCAGATGGAATGAAATTTCTGATGAATGTGTAGGCGTACACATAAATGATACACATGATCACGATTTTGTATGCCATTCGAACCAGCCGTTTGAAGAAAGAAAAATAAAGTAGATAATTTTATTCATCAAATATATTATAGGAATGAAAGCAGATTTAGGTTGCCGAGATTCAATGCTTTCTAGATTTGATATTTGCCCAACAATTAAGTATCTTTAATATACGTCAACGTGTGTAGAATATCAGAGTCGATAAAGTAGCAAGGGTAGAACTACTTCAACGACTTTTATACCTCATTCAGATATCTCACACAAACGTCTATGTTGCGTTTGCTCAGTTGATCATAATTACAAAATACGGAGTGAGATGAGAGTCATCAACTAATTCGTGTGCAGACATATCTGTGTATTGCATTTATTGGCGGGAATTCTGGAGTATACTGTGAGTCATGGAATTCAACCTCGAAGTTGCTGAAACCCTCAACGTTATCAGCAATGGAGTAATTTGATTATAGCATTTCGCTTTTGATTTCTATAATCATACAGTTATACACATTATCATATAATTTAATGGAATATTTTTTAATTTAATGGAATTATTATTGGATATTTTTAATCAAATAACAATCATTATCAACCAACGCTTGTAACCAGCAGTCACAATTTATCCCGATAGGTTCTCATCTGACAATAGATCAAAAGTCGTTCGTTTATGTGATATAATTTATCTATCTATTCATTCTCCACAAGCAATCAAAACGAATACCCTGAACCACTTCCACATTGTTCCCATTCTAGATCTCATCTTTATGTTTCATTTTGTGGGCCAAATGACCCAAAACAACCCCTGTGAATGCTTATTATAACGTTCGAGAATATTATATATATATATATATATATATATATATATATATATATATATATATATATATATATATATATATATATATATATATATATATATATATATATGTAACTATACCATTGTTATATAGAGAATACCTCAATGATACACTGATCACGTAACAAGTATATAATCTAAATGGCAACAACGTGTTTGTGTGCAGGTCAGGAACTACCTACCAACTATGAGTACTACACCGAGGGTGGCATCACTTCCGGTGTGGAACCACTGGCTGACGGTTTCCGCCTCAACACCAGGAACATCACGATACACAGTGGCGCAATGCACTACTTCCGTATCCATCCAGCCTACTGGCGCGACCGGCTGAGGAAACTCAGGGCGGGGGGAGCCAACGCAGTCGAAACGTAAGTACTTCTTGTTTGTTGGTTGGGTTTACTGTGAAATATCAGCATTACATTGTACGAATTGCGTGTTCACTGCGCGTAATCTGAGCTAGATGACGTCATGCCATCCACTTTATCATATAGTGAAAGGTGAACTGTGTACAAGATGACGTCATAGCAGTACGACAGTGGGAGACGCAATACAGTTATGCTATTTAAATTCGAATTCAAGTTGTTTGTTTCTGTATAGATTCGAAAACAGAGGATTACAGAATTGTCAAGACATGATATCAATATAAATACCAAAAATGTAGAAAATGTGTTTTGATCAAATTAATTATGATAGAGTGCATCACATTATAAATCACAAATGATCAAAATTAAAATTGCACTCGATGCTGAAATTGAAAATTGTACGTATTGTTGATAACAGACTCATCTACAGAGTAATAGCATTTGCTAAGAAGGAACACTTTTAATTCAATTTTAAATTTCTCCAAACCCAACTTTTTACAATCTTTGATGTATTAGGGAAGAAAATAAGTACCGTTGGTTATCTATGGTTGGATTAAACATGCTGTGACTTAATTACCCCGAATATATGTGAACTCATGTATGTTGTTACCAATCAAACTATTGGTGTAATTTATAGAATTTTTGTACTTAAGAGGAGATAGGTACGGCAACTTTTGGATTCATATTGGTTGAAATGTGATCAAAAATGATCAGTTCGGTGAAAAACAAATAAATGTACGTTCACTTGGCTGAAAGACGGTTGTTTCAAAAGAAAGTGCGATCCATATTGCCAGAATGGATGCGATCTGAAAGTTGGGATGAAACAAGCTAATTCAGGAATAATTAAAACACTAAACATTTATTGAATGATTCAAAATGCAAATAACCGATAGACATTCTCGGCAAGTATGGAATATTTGTATCATTCCATAAATTATGACCTGGAACTGAGAATCAATCAACGAGGTTCAATATTTCATTTTCGATGAAATATGAGAAGGAGAATTGTTCAATATATTGATGGAAAAATACTTCACTTCAACATCCGCTTGGCTCGCTATTGCAAGAAATCGTATAATATACTTTGTGGTGTTATTATGCTGGTGCATTTGTATCCTCACTGCGACTGCCACTCAGAATGAAGTTCTAGGCCCAGTCAACTCCAAAAGACTTTGATTGGATTGAATAATGTTCTCTGGGAGAGCTAAATATCATGAGAACACGAGATGATTACAGAGTCAGGGTCTCTTAGAACGCAAAAATATGACTTATTTTCAGCCCATCTCAAGAGCAGTGCCAGGATTTTGTGCTAACAACAATGGAAATACACAAATACTGGACATGAGTGTTATAGTACTCAGGACCCTTACCTAATAAATTTCGTACTAGTACTAGCTAGCTCCAAGAGACTATGGCACCCATTAGTTAATGTTTACTAAAAAAGCTACCAACAATGACAATATATTATGAAAACAAATTCACGGTCTCTTGGACTGAATAATTCATCACATTTCGTAGCTCACCTCATGAGCAGTATGCCCACTAAGATTTTGTGCTAACAACAATGGAAACACACAGAGATCAGATATGTTGCCATGAGAGGTAGCTCCCCTGGGAGATATTGACCAATCAAAGTATTGGCCTCTTGGAGCTAGCTAACACTAGTACGAAATTTATTAGGTAAGTGTCCAGATCTATTGTGAATATAAAATAATCAAAATCCTCAGTCTCTTGGAGCTAGGGGCCTGGGACGTTTTTTAAAGTGGCAGTTGCGGTGACAGTGAATTTATCTATGGGCCAAGATATTCGTTGGGCCGATCAGTTATGATGTAGATTATTAAGTTTCAAACATTTTTTTTTCAGGTGGTTTTTCAAGTTTCACAGATTCTCGGGACGATTTTCACCCTGTTGATGATTTCCTTTCGATTCATTTTGGATGCTATTCTCATCGAATACCTTCGACATGTAATATTGGTTTCATGTAAATTTGAACTCATTTATAATTGTATGTATATTGCATTTCTTTCAGTGTAATTAAAACTTTGAACCGATATATTATTATCTCTGTTATCTTTTGCAATTGAGAAAAAGACGATTCGATATCCAAGATAATAATGGGAAGCGGCATTGCGTCTCACATAATACATAAGGTCTTATTATAGCGCTAGAGTATTCCTACCGAATGCATTTCAACTAATCTCTCGTGTATTATCCTTCTCAAGCCATGCATGGTTGCAAATGTTGAATATGCACAGACAATGCATAACTTGCCACCAACTCGAGTACAATTTTATTTGAAAACAAAAACTACACATAATTATGTCATTAAAAGATAGTTGTATTAGTTGGTTCAATATTATATAGTGGCTAATTTCCGAGTTTATTGTATGTTTTTTGTACGTATGGATACAATACCATCCAGTCATTCATTTTCACTTGTGGTCAGTATTATATAAGGTTCAAATATATAGTTGTTCATCGAAGAACTTATTTCCGCAGTGACCGAATTCATCCGCCATGTGGATTAACTCCTTCTTCAAGTATCTAGACTCTCCACATGATATATATATATATATATATATATATATATATATATATATATATATATATATATATATATATATATATATATGCTTCTTTCGAGTAACAAATGACTAATAATCGTTAAATGGTGGCACAGCGAGCAGGAGAGCTATCTACAATTGATGACATCACTTGACAGAACATTGATGAAATTCATTGTTGATATTCCCTCATCATTATAGTACTTTTTGACATCATTTGTGATTCGTTACAAGAAGATCAAAAAGCATAGATTCACAATACGATTTTTTCAATCCACGAATGTAGGTATGTGCCTTGGAATCTCCACGAACCTTCTCCGGGCAAGTACGACTTTGGCGGTGGAAACGAGGACATGTCGCCTTTCCTGGATATTGTCAGTTACATTCGTATAGCCCAGGAAGAGGATTTGCTGGTGATTGTCAGACCTGGACCTTACATATGCGCCGAGTGGGAGTTCGGCGGTATGCCCAGGTAACGATCTCATGTACATTTGAGGTATCATGAATTTTTCCATAAGTTTAAATTACAATTTGAGTAAACTGTACCAACATCATATCGCAAACTTTTCCATCCACTGAAAATGGCATGTGGATTTATACACAGTATCTGTTTGTCAGTGATTTTTTTCCGAGTGAATTTAAACGTGTCTTGATCGACCGTTCTATTTTTCCTCGACTGAACGCGGGATACTTTTTATTATTTTCAAACTGGGTTACCCTCATTCTGTCCTTATATGAACAGATGGTTTGGAATATCTGTGACAAGCTGACCACGCTTACCACTTCTACAAGTCTTGTTATCTTACCGAGGCGTTTCACTACAGTAACTAATATGCATCATGATGGGCATGTTTCCTCAAAAGGAGGTAACTTGCATCAAGAACACTTTGAGTTTGATTTAATTGAAAATAGCCATCCTTTGGATCTAATAACCTTTGTAAACTTGAGTCAAGTAGGTCGAAGGTTCGAGTCTTGCTTGTGGCACGGGTATTTGAGAACATCATTCATCTATCATCCGCTCATTCACACTTGGAAATAACCTCACTGTTTCTATGATCACTGAGCAAGCAAGAATCGATTGGGAATTTAAAATTAATCAATCGATTAAGAATCAATAGGAAATTAATTCATATGAATGCAAATTTGCTCATTTGATGAGTGTTTATATTTTTTCTCATATCATGCACCATAATCAATATCACCAGTATTTTCCGTCGTATCAGTGCTTTCGGAACAACTGAGTGACATTTCATTTAGCCAATACGAATGAGCGAGAAATTAATTAAATAAATATGTGAAAACGCATTCCATGAGCGGGACTCCAACTCAACGACACTTCCCATGTTCTCTAACTGACTAAGCACGACGGAAGATCATCACCCCCATCAAAAACCCTCATCAAAACTAGAAATCTTCAACGTAATTCAAAGTCTTATACATAATCTAACGTTTAAATTGGCATTTTTATAATGATAGTTATTGTTGGTTTCATACATCCACTCTTCATCATTTTCCAATTTGGGACGATAACTCTGGTTGACCCTCTATGTCTTCTCGAAATGAGGTCAGTTGTTGTCTAGCTTCTGAGTCGCCATTATCCGTGACGAGATCATCTTGGTCACGTGATATGATACTCAAACCTTTTAATAAAGTGAAGATATTTTCCCATCTTCTTGTCGTCTGCACGATAGGCGAGCACGCAGACTAATGTATCAGAAAATCAAATTACGAAATGTGAGAAAATGTGTCGAGTGAAATATAAAGAACTCATTCCCATCTCGATACGTGATATCTCAGATTCTGATTTCGAAAAAAAATTGAATATATACTCATATCCACGAGAGATGAAATGTTCGAGCAGCCGTCTCTCCTCATTTCAAACCACTGGCGCGCGGGTGGTTTACTCCTTAATCTTTTGTGGATATAAAAAAAAAATGTATATTTCACAATTATTATTGGTTGTGACTGAGATAAGTGATCGAGCGGTTTTAACACTGAACTATTGTTCAGCAGACCGGGGTTCGATTCCCGCCATGGTCGACCATCCTACCAGGGTTTTTCACGGTTTCCCTCTGTCGTTCAGGTCAATACTGGGATGGTTCCTTTACAACAGGCCACGACTGACTTCTTCCCACTATCCAAAAACACCCATTGTAATAAGTTCTTATCTCATCATCCCGTCATCTCGTATACCATTCACCGACGTCAATAGATATCAGTAATCAGTATAGTGCGTCGTTAAACCCAATATATAAAAAAAAATTGGTTTTGGGAAATGTTATGTTTTATATTAAAATCAAGATGTAGTGATACCAAAATACCTCATCCTAATATAAAGAAGGTGTACCGGCTCCCATACTGCCAAAAAAATGAACATGTTGTATTTTTTCCATCAGTTTGGAGCCAATGGGTCCCGATTGCCTGCCGTATTCAGCAAATTTCCTTGTGAAGCTAGATGTAGATATGAGTGGCTATATGGTACCGATGGCAATTTTGAATATCTATGATTTTTGTGCAGAACGAATGCGACTGCTAACATAATAATTGTACCAAGCCATGTAGGGTTGTGTTGTTTTATATAGTTCGATATAAACTCAGAAGCGATAGTTGAGCAACAGACGATCGGAACCTCGGACTCAGATTCTCACACCTGAAATATTCTACTTCGAAGACGCGAGTCAACACACGGTCTCTTCATCATGATGGAGTGTGTTAGTATCGCTACATCATGATTGAAAACATTGAAAACACTTTAATCACGAAAGTCAATGGAAACCACCGACCATATACTGTGTACTCGCCTCTTCTGTGAACGAATCAGGAAATGGTATCAGAAATCGAGGTCTCTGATATGGATGCATGTATTCAAATGAAGAGTACACGGTTGTATCGATATCAGCCACATTATGTTTCAATCAAGATTCAAATATGCCTTGTGGTGGTGTTATTTCAGGTTTTTAGAGTATATGTATTGATATGTTGAGTAAGAACACTAGACTTTCACGAAATATGGAGTCGGAAAAGCGATATGTATAGAAAAACACTATGGTTTGAGATTTTGAATCAAGTGATTTCAGAACTACTGAAGCGTGACTGGATTTGTTTATTTTACTGTCAAACTGTATGTATAACTCCATTTGAAAACTTGTACTACTTGATGACAACGAATGGTGCGTAACGGCGGCCATTGTTCAAGCTGATTGTTGTCAGGCGTAGGTCTACCGAAACTTGTTTCAAATGCGATGCCTGAATTCAAGACTTTACACATCAATGAATAATATCCAATAATATATTTAAAGTCTTGCTGAATTACCAGAGTGGGGATAACTTCAAGTGACAGTTGAGAAACGAACATGGCCGCCGTTTCCAGGTATATCGAAGTAATCGGAATTACGCGATCCGGTACACGGCTCGTTTTTAAGATGAACCTCCATGGTGTCACTCTGTATGGTTTTCCATGTATCCATTTCATCGATTGCAAGATGATACTAGATTGAGGTTTGTTCCCAGCTGGCTTTTGCGCGACCGGAACATGAGACTTCGTACATCCGACCCAAGCTACGAGGAAGTAGTTGACAGATACTTCAGTCAACTACTCCCCCTCTTCGTGGACCTGCAGTTCACTAACGGTGGTCCGATTATCGCGTTCCAGGTAAAACAGAAACAACTACTACATGAATCAAATCTCATTCGTGCTATCCGTTTGAACTGTTCACTTTCAATAAACATTAAACACGGCACCTCCATCAAAACTAGATCTGCGTTCGAATCTCCAAAAATCTTGACGCACTTTGCATTCGATCGGGATAACAATAGCATCAAAAGGTTTAAAACTCAACATTTGTAAGCTTGTGGTATGAGATAGATGAAAGTAACATTGAAATCACTCCAAAACTCTCAGAATTAATGATCAAATAATACCAGCATGTTATTTTTAGTGGTTAATTATTTCTGTTTCATTACATGCAATATTTTCAAATTAATGATATCTATCACTGGAGTCACTTCATCAGAGTCTTGATTGATATTGCGTACGAGTATTCGATCTTTTTTCTCACTCAATTCCAGGGTGGTATGATCTGCAATCTCCTTTCCCAACTATTCATAAATCAAGAGATTTTTGTTCCCAGCTGTTATAAATTATATCAAATCACACTGACAGCCTGGTCCAACCTGGAAAAGTTTAAATGACATTGAAATTGTGATAGCCGATAATTACTTCAAAATCAATATGTTGTATATATATATATATATATATATATATATATATATATATATATATATATATATATATATATATATATATACAACCTGCCGCCCTCAGTAGCTCGGTCAGCTGAGACACCACTTCGGAAACTGAAGCCACCGTTGGGCATGAGTTCTAAGCCCGCATAAGCCATGAGTTTTTGTGAATGTCTTCTCACTTATAATTACTTTATAATTCCATAACCACCTGCTCATCCGTACCCACGTACAACATAGTTGTCAGTGAGGTCGATAAGCAAACAATCAACATCATATATATATATATATATATATATATATATATATATATATATATATATATATATATATATATATATATATATATATATATATATGTATATATATATATATATATATATATATATATATATATATATATATATATATATATATATATATATATATAAGATGAGATGAGATGGTGGTCCTGAATTGGAATATTCGTATATGTACAACAACCATTTCCCCACATGACTTTAAGTGCATTCCATACATTCCAAGGATTTCATACTTCTCTGTATGAGCAGTGATTTCATAGACTGAAACAGGAGCGTACACATTCCATAGAATTATTACTGGATGAAATCGTGTAATTATCATCTCATATTATGAAACCGTATGCGTACCTGTACCATGTGAAATTAGCAATAATTCTGAGATAATAATCAACAACAATGGATGAATAGTCAATCTGGATAGTCAGTAATTCTGTTATTCAATATCAAATTTGTTCTAATTACAAATTAATCACAATTGAGAAATTGAACGTGTTCTTGACATGTGATTCCAGATTGAAAACGAGTACGGCAACTATAAGAATGGGAATGAAGCAGTTGATCAACAGCATCTGATCAATCTTCAAGCTATAATGTCGAGATTGGGACTGAAAGAAATGTTCTTCACGTCTGACACTCCAACAAACTCGGGATCTTCCGAATCGTTCGTGCCTTCGGGTAATTAAGAAGATCTTCAAGTTTTAATTGATAAATTCACTTTCAAATCAATTCGAGTCTGAATATGTATTGGAGGATGTACTGCATGCACTGTGATGAAATACCTCGAGTCAAGATTGTTCATTGTTATAATGCCAACCAGTTTCCATAGTCCATGTATACAGTATTGGGATAGAACAATAATATAAATACTGATTTCAAAATTTCTCATAGTGATATCTTCTCATGATTTTTTTGTATCTAATTTAGAAAATTCATATGATAAATGAACAGTCACGTGATGTCCACAAAGCCCTCAAGGGCCCGACTGTGGATCAAATATGTAAAAATAATGGTAAGAATATTGTGGGATGCGATAGTTGAAATAGAAGTATGAATAACAAGGTTCAAAACTCATTTTTCGTCGGGATGAATACATTTCCGATCTCGTTTTCACTAGTCAATTGGTTGATTTGTTGGTCAGACTCAGTTTCATTCTCAGTTCATGACGGGTATACATGAAGAATTGACTTCAAGAGCTAACTTTGATTACAACAACAATTTATTAATCGATATAGATCATAATATCGAACGATATTCTCGTATTATTTTCATATTGGAATCCAAATATCGTATTTCCTTTTCACAGTTAATAAATTCCGTGAGTGATTAGGTAGGATGATTCAGTAATTCACATCGGTAACGATTTCTACCATCGATGAATAATTGTTGATCAGTTGATTCATTGATTCAATAATCAATAATTAGGAATATATTGATATTGATCATTATTGATTTATGAAGTAGAACTATATTCCAGCATTTCTTAAAATATAACTCTTTTTGAAATTTCTCCCTATTTTACTATAGTTCTGAGAACAGCCAACTTCAAGGAAAATCCTGAAGTCCAGCTGAACATGCTGAAGCTGCAACAACCGGATAAGCCGGCCATGGTGATGGAATATTGGACCGGCTGGTTCGATCATTGGCTGGAAACTGTTCATCAACACACAAGCGTTGAAGGCAAGTGAATTGTTGCTCTTATAGATGCATATAGAATATATGTGTTGCGTGAAGAAGACTTCTATTTTGATTTTTCACCTAACGAATTGGGGCTCGTTTCCAATTTTGTCCGATTTGTTTAATATTCATCCTTTTTGTTGAAAATATAGTTTGATCGAAGTAACTAATCAACGTTAAACGCTTGTATCATTTTTTTTCATACTGTAAATTTCCAAAAGAATAACATTGAGATATATTTTCGGGTTTTAAATTTAATTATATGGAAAACAAAATGCCTGTGTATGTTATTCGTCCATTTTTTAATGTAACATATATACTGATGGAGAATGGCCGATTAAGTCGAAGGAAATATGGTTCAAGCGTTTCTAAGAGAATGAATGTTAACAAAAATTCGAGCTGAATGTATTGAAGCTATTAGACGGATTAATAGCTTTGATCTTTGAGAGCATCATAATCATGGCCGTGAGTAATGAACAGACTTATCAGTTTCTAACTCTCTGTGTGTATATACCTCTCGAATACATGTCAAACAAATATGTATCGCTCATCTTGTGAGGCATGTGCTCCATTTTCCTAGTCGAGTGCGAAGGGTTAACAACTCCTGGAATCTGGTGTACATACTTGTCATAAAATATTCCTGAAATCCCTTGAAATATCCTCGAGATCCCTTGGAATCTTTTTGAAATCCCTAGAAATCTTCTTGAAATCTCTAGAAATCTTCTTGAAATCTCTTGAAATCTTCTTGAAATACCGTGAAATATCCCTGAAATCTCTTGAAATCTGAAATCAGGTGTACACCAAATTTACTAGTTGTTCACCCCTTGGTCGAGTGTATTGAAGTCAGGAGAATATAGACAAAATACAAAGATAGTGCTAGATAGAGAAGAGAAAAGATTACGGAAGGCAGAATGGTTGAAAAAGTATGCGTGATACAATTGGTGAGAAGCAGGAAACGACGTTGAGAATGTAGAGAGACGGAGAGAGCACTCTTATGAAGTGGAAAAAAGAGATAATTCGTTGTAAATTCAATTATGAAATATCAAGCACATGAATTGTATCTGTAAGTTTCATATTGTGTTAGGCCTACATTTAAATATGTGAATGTGTTCTGATAATCATGCGAGAAATTTCGCCTGAAATATATTTGAATACATGGAATAGCCTGACGCGATGATGATGAATGCAAATCGAATCTCGAAAACAATTTCAAGATCGGATTGTCTCGTGGACCGAACTAGAGCACCACGATGTGGAACTAGGTTCATTTTCACCGTCATGATACTCTAGAATTCAGTTATGGTGTTCATAGTTTCAGTGATGGTGCTTTTGGATCGTCTCACAAACCATTCCCGAACTCTATCACGGGATTAATGAACCCCACATCATGGCACATCGAACTCATTTTACTCTACATCGATTCGAATATGCGGCTGTCGATCGAAAAGTCGGAAAATTCTCGGGCGAAATATGTAATGTATGAATTTCTATTTTTTTTCAGTATTTTCGGATGTATTGGAACGGATTCTTAAGTTCCCGTCGTCTGTTAACCTGTACATGTACCATGGTGGAACTAACTGGGGCTTCCTAAACGGTGCCAACGTCGACACCAAGTTTCCATTCTACGAGGCTGACGTCACAAGTTACGGTACGATATATTTGTGAACTTTACTGTTTTAATGTTCTACCATCATTCTGAAAATATTATTAACGTTCACCATCACACATTCTCATTTCTCTCGAATGGAAAATATTCTGAACAATGTCACACAATATGTATGCTCAATGAAACAATTTTAATTTGGTTATAATTGTATTGACGATTTCAAAACACCAGCGTACGGCTGATTGGTTCCTTCATCGCTTATGAATATAAGTCTAATCGTTCGAGTGGACACATCATTTCAGATTACGATGCACCACTGAGTGAGGCCGGTGACTACACGGAAAAATATGAGGCAACTCGACAGCTGTTCGATAAATACAATCCCGTGAAGACGAAACTTCCTGCTCAACCGGCAGAGAGTGTGAAGATGGCTTATCCCCCAGCACAAATCACGGGACAGATACAATACAGCGATTTCATCAACCAAATAGTAAGACAAATAACTTCCACGTAATATAGTATGAGCATAGATTTCACCTTGATCACAATTTTATTTTCTCATTCGAGCAATTGAAAGTAAGTATCACTTTTATTGGAGCTATATTCAGTCGAGATTTTGTGAATATATTTTTAGTAGTGACTCACGCCTTGACGGGGGATCCAGTCCATGCATAATATTCACAGCGTGAAATTGAACCCATTATATATGAACCTGATGATCGAAATTGGCTTTCATTGTGGATATATTGTATTGGAATTACTTCACACCGTTCAGAGAAATATGTTCTAAAATACTGTCACTCTTCATCAATCTGATGAACATCAAAATCAGAATACGTGAAAGATCCAAAAAACGATCCGTGGTCAGGTGAAAATGGTTGATGGAACAGATTTTTTTCTGAGAAAATATTTTATCCTTGTGATATGTTTTCACATAATTCGACTCATCATTTTGTTGATCTAATCATTGTCCGTACCATATGACGAATTAATCGATTGAGAGCGTTGCACTGCTAACGTTTTATGATCATTTTATATGTGGAAAATTCGCCTGGTGGGAACGATTCACCCTCAGAGAGATAGGATATTAGGAGAACATGTTGCTATCATTAATGGTTGCTATTTTTGTAATCCCGAATAAGCTAGCTGTTAGTGAGGTCGTTAAGCGAACTATATATATAATAAATATCTTGGTCATAAAATGAATATCATCTGACAAAGTTCTGGGCCCATTTTTTGTTATGGTACCACATGATCATCACATTATCAACCCATGATTATTCGGGTACCCTTCTCGCGAATAAATAATTTTGACTCTGCCCTCACTCTGTTTTTCGAAATAATTGTCACATGTACGTACTCTATGTATGTACGTATACAGTACTCATACGCATCATGTGATATATGCAGCACGCTTACTTCATGAATGCTTTTGCGCATGAGGATGTTCATTGCAATTTTTCAAGTTGATGTTTCTGAGCTCAGTTCAATTCCGATCATTTCCACTTCATACCTCAAAAACTTGTGGAACATACCTCAAATAATTAATTGACTACACGGAAAAATGTGATGAACCAGTTATTTTTTTTGTGAACTTCAAATATCAATTTGGAAGGTTTGACATTTCTGGACATTCATGCAGTTATTATCATTACTATTGACGATTTTATTCAGCAAGACATAGTCTGGTCGACATTCTCACAATCTAATCTAGCTATACCAGGATGGTGACAGAATAAGAGACTAAGACAGGACACAGACAAGGACCGCATGTATTAATAACTAATGATGGTATCGCATCATCATAATACCCTGGACTCATTTATCTTATGTGCATTTCTCAGCTCTGGAGCACAAATGTTAATTGGGGTGAATGTGCATTTTCAATTCAATCAAAATATTGTATTGTTGTTCACAGCCCTCTTCAGATCGTTTCCGTGTCTATGAGCCAATCAACATGGAGTCTCTCCCTGCGAATGCAGATGCTGGCCAGAGCTACGGATACATTGTGTACAGAAAGGCAAACATAGCTTTCCTTCAAACTTCCGTGCTGAACATAACTGGCAAAGTTCATGATATTGCAACAGTTATTGTTGACGGAGAAACGAAAACGCTGCCATTGACAGACATTGAACAAATTAGGGAATTTGGTTATTGGATTAGGAGGTGAGATTATCGATTTTCAGTCACATATGTTGGATGAAGGTGAACCGATACCAGAAGTTGACATTTTTGTCTCGATTAGTTTTATTTTCATATTCATGCCTCCATAATTTGATTGAACATCATACATAGGTTGATAGTGAATAGTACTACAGTTTTCAATATGATTACATACCATATGTCCACATGAAAGCGACGTGATGACATAATATTCTGCCAGAAAATCACAGTCAATCATTTTAATGAAATAAACTGATTCCCCAAGTGATTGGATGAGCGAAGCGAAGACTTGATTTCGCCATACCCGAAAAAAAGTGACCGTTTTTTATACACAAGTGTCACTATCTAATTCAATACTGTATAGTTTTGAGGCGCAATCGGTTGAACCACTTCTGAGAAAACTCATTCTGAATTTTTCAAAAGTTCCATTAGAATAACCCAGAGGAAAATATTCGTGGAATAATTCTCATCCGAGACATTCCAAATTCTCAGGGAATTTCAATATAATAATTATACACATTATTCCAAACTTCCACTCAAATCGGATCAGCCGTTTCAATGTAAAAAAATATATAATGTAATTTTTTCAAATCACTCAGAGCTAAATTACTCTAAATTAAGCTAAATCAGCTCAAATCCAAGCCACAGGTGTCACCTCCGAAATGTAAACGATTGGAACAAAGCCAATTCTTCATTATCATAGAAATTAATAATGGAAAATAAGATGGCAGTGATGTAATGGTTTGGATCTCAAGGTGTATATATAAATATATATATATATATATATATATATATATATATATATATATATATATATATATATATATATATATATATATATATATATAATAATCAATCCAAAGATAAGGTGATATGTTCCAGCTCATTCATCAACGCGGCAACACATAACGCGTTTGCCTAGTATATATATTGATGAGGTTATTGAGCGAAGATGATTCATATTTAGTTACCGATACTCTCATTTTTCCAACTTTTCATATGAAAATAATCCCATATATAAGCTTTTGGTGTATTTGTATTTCTGAAAATAGTTGTGATTGAATCAATGTGTTTCTATTCGTTCATTGTGCACTACTTCATTATATTTATTCAGCTATGTGTTTTGTTTCACTCAACAGTGATGCAGAGTTGTCAATGGAATTCGAGACTCCCAGGGCTCGAACTCTGGACATTCTTGTAGAGAATATCGGACGTAACAACTTCGGTGTTTTGCCAGACTTTGACCAACGCAAAGGAATTTGGGAAGGACCTGTATTCTTGGACGGAGTTGAAATTACTGCTTGGGAGGCTATCATGTTGCAGTTCAAGGGTGACTGGGTGCGAAGGTAAAGTTGAACAAGTTTCTCAGACAGCATTAGAATAGACTATCTTATAACTTTTTCAATGAAGTCTATGAACTTTAGCATTCCCTTTCCGAGTTTTGGGTTGTTGCAGATTGTATGGGAATGTTATGTTCAGTAGATGACTTACATTTTGCATCATATTGAATTAGTTTATTCATTCACAATTTGCAATCGGATACATCCAAGAGGATTGACATTTTATAGCCGAACATTATGTCAATTCAGGCAATAAGGTTAATTATTGATCGGATAATATGTGTGGATTAATTAATCTGTGAAAAACACATTTGAGATAATTATGTTATTAGTGAATGTCCATCTGTATAACGTGAGATATCAATATCCAGCTGACAGATATCGATCAATTGCTTCAATGTCGATATGTTTTTTTCTGGAAATGTCCTCAGAACATTGTGTTAAGAGAATATGATACGTACCGTACATTGATATCTTTTTGACATACTTCGAAGATGAACAGACTCTTGATATTCATAAAACTCCATTTAATGTCTTTGTTCTATATTAAATGAAATATTATTATCAAATATTGATCTATTTTGTTCTATTGTTATATGAGGCCACCTATGGGCAATGCATGATCATCAGTCTTCTTCAAAGAAACTTTCAGAATCAAGCAAACTATGTGGAATGGTTTTGAATTTATTTTCCACTAATCTACTTCGAATAATTACGAGAAGGTTGCACCGTTTCGACTATAGTGCCTCCTCAACCATTGTACCAACATCCAGGCTATTTAGAAAGAACGAATGAAAAACGTGCTTAATGAAGAATGAACGACGTTCACAAAATCAGTCCGAAGTACTTCAACTCACGTCAATCTTCACTTCAGATACTGAAGCGCAAAGTACAAATCCAATTTTTCCATACAGTCTTTTAGGTTGGTCACCGATTACTTCCACGACCGGACCAGCTCTCTACCAGGCGTCGTTCATTGTCATTAACCCTCATGACACTTTCCTGGACATGCGCACTTGGGGCAAAGGAAATGTATTCATCAACGGCTTCAACTTGGGACGCTATTGGAACATGGGTCCACCTCGCTCGTTATACCTTCCAGCTCCATTGTTGAGGGTGGGACTCAATAAGGTGAGTTTCAGCTCCAAAATCGTCTTGGTTGTTCATCATAATCAATTCAGTTCAATCAATCTATCAAAATGATCAGAATATCAATAAATAAACAACTCACCAACGCTCAAGATATTGACATGGATTGAGGATGATTTTTTCAGGATGATCAGGGTATTCAGGAGCCCATGCCTTACATGTGGGACTCTACTTCACACCCGACTAGGACATTTATTCGCATGGCAATTATCTAAGTGACTGAGGCAAGCGGACGGCCATTAATATGCTCGAGGCATGGAGAGATTTATTCTGATATTCGATTATACATTCGAGACTGCAAATGAGAGTTTGGAATATTTGTATGTTTGCTCTCTCATCTCATTCATTCCGAAACAATATGAAAACTTTTCTGATCAAACAACTATGAGTAGAGTGTAACTCTTAATGACTGCTGTCTTCATCAATTTTTTTTTCGCAAGCTCACTAAATGAAGTTTTCAATTTGATCACAGATTAATCAATGAAGAAATCCATAATCCAATATTTGGTTTTGTAGACAGGTAGTTTAGAACGTCAAGTTAGACTGTCTTATATGAATAGTCGTACTCATAAATATATATCCTATAATATAGTTCAGATGAGAATTTATTTAATTCACCGAACGTTGGACTGGTTATGAGATGATCGGATGGCGTGACTTTTATTTCAACCATTAAAATGCTCCCTGTGGTGTTGAATTTGATCATACTTTTTGTCATGATGGCATGCGCAATGAACGAATGAGAATAATAATATGATTTTTTTTCACTTGCAGATTGTTATTTTCGAGCAGTTTTTGCCGTCAACAGAGATCGTATTTTCGGAGACGCCGATACTAGGAGATATTGCACAGAAAAAAGGATGAAATATTCATATTTATATTGTGTATTTTGTACTTTAATTGTATTTCTTGAATAAAATCATACATATTTGATGGTTTCTATTCCCAATATCAACAGAATTTATATTGTTTCATCTGTAGTGCATTGCTCTACTTTCATCCACGGAGAAACCACGTGATCAACATCGTTCACCAATGAAACAAGAACAAATATGGTCGATGTTATTTTTTGAATAGCTGGGTTAGTTTGATAGCATGAAGAATTTTCAGCACACAATTCATGATGATGAACGCTGCTGCATAGTTCAACAGAGTTGATTGTTTGATTCTCACTTTCTTTACCTCAGAAAAACATGGAAAGAAATCGATTCAATTTTGTCATTCTATATCAATATAAGCTTGACATAGGCCTAAGTGGATGGATGGAATATATTATCAATGGAATCATTTCAATTTTGATTCATATCTCATTTTATCCTAGTTCACGTGATCGAAGATTAACATATTCATGAGTTGGGCATAAATTAAACATACATAGTAATACGATACCAATATGATAATAATGAATTGACGATATATTGGAGCAATATCTTGATTTTATTAATATATACATTTATTATAAGCTTTTTGGAATACCGGCACAGTAGCTGAGTGGTTAGCTCACTTGCTTCGTGTGATCCGGGAGGTGAAGGGACATATCGGACCCGGTTCGATCCCCGCCACCGTCCATCTTTACAGGGGTTTTTCGTGATTTCCCTCTGTAGTCTAGGCTGATGCCGATATGGTTCCCACAATATAGGCCACGACCGCTTCCTTCCCACTACCCATAAAACCTCATCTCATCATCTCATTAATCATTCATTCGACGCCAATAGATCTTAGTAATCATCACAGTGCGTCGTTAAAACCCAATATGGAAAAAAAATCCGAAGTAGAGAAAAATGATGGCATGAATTCAATTCTAAGAAAGAGATTTTAACTCTGCATAATCTCAATTCAGAAAAAAAGCCCGCGTACGAGAGAACTCTCTCAAAGCATCCAATCATTCAAGGCGTTGTGATGGATTGTGCTTTTTACATTCTGACCTGCTCAATGTACATGTTGAACATATAACACAAAGTCATACACATAAGTGGATGAGCGAAGCAAGGACTCAAAAATTTATCGTACTCAAAAAAATGATTTTTCAATCGCTTTTCTTTCAATCGGTCAAACGGGAAGACACATTTGATTGAATCTCTGCGCACGCATGTGTCATCATATTTAGCTCGATACTGTATGGCTTCGCGGTGTAATCGGTTGCACCACTTTTGAGAAAAATAATTTCGAATTTTTCATAAACCCTTCAATAATTACGCAGAGAAGAAAATGTTGAAGAAATGTTCACTTCAAATGAATTCATGTCGATAAGGAATTGAAATGTGAGAATGATTAGTAGTGGATCACATAGTTCTCCATGAATCGGATCAGTCGTTTTGTAGGAAATGATTGTATTGTGGTTATCTCAGATCGATTAGAGAGCTATCAAGAAGAATCAAGAATGAAACAATATCAATCGTTCAACGTTCGAGATCGAATCATCAAAGAGTAGAACATGAAGATGTTTTAAACCAAGGTTTTTCCATAGATTTTCATCAAAAATCACATAAATGAGTCATATATAGCTCATCATACAACGCATATTGTGATCATTTCTATAGTGGATGAATCTCTATAATATTGTGGAGAAGTTATTAATTTCATTTCTCACGATACATCATGCATACAATCTGTTACTTTTTTCTTTTCTTTCCAATTACATCGAAACATGAAACAAAACCATAGTTCTCCAATCAAGGCTATGGATGAAAAATAGAATCGTTCGAATGGAGAAATGATTTTTTGTAATACATAACATATGATATAACATTGACAAACAACTGTTATAATGTATTGAACAAGACATAAGAACTCTAGAATCGATCAAGTGTTGACAGAATGTTTGAAATTAATTACAGGACTTATATTATGATAACAATCATGATAGCACGTGACACACGTATTTCTTGCAGTATTGTCGTATTGAGATGTTTGAACATGCGCGATTGGCAGACAATAACTTGAAAAACTGAATGAACACAAATTATTCAGATATAATAAATCCAATCGATCCAACCTAATCGAATTGACTCTAACAATTCTGCCATACATTATTGTTTGTGATTTTTTCTCTGTCTGAAATCCACGAAAATCAATATTTTCTCACAAAAATTCGTGTGAGTAACCACTTCGCATAACTATTCATATTCAGAGTGGAGAAATGAAAACATTTATATTTTTTAAATGAATGATACGTAAATAATGTTGAGAGTGAAGAAAATGAGGATAATTGATGATGGAAAAGTGACTATTGACAACAAGTGACACTTAGAACTCAGAATGACTCCGCTTTTCTGCTCTAATTTCGGTGACAGCAACTGTGCAAGAAGAATCCGTTTGATGTAGAACTTCGCGATATGATTGGCTCATTGTATGGTCGTTATCCACAGGTGGCTCAGAGGCAATCATTTCATCTGCACTTCACTTGCCAAGGACATTTTTCCATTCTCAATTTTCTCAGCTTCAAATGAAGGAATAGATATAGACATAATGTGAGTTTCATAACGGGTAGTCAGTTATAAACATAGAGAAAAAAAGGCGCCAGCAGAAGATGTTATTAAGGAATCAGAAACTGATTCAATTATTCATTTATTCATTTATATAGTGCACTCACAAGTGCCTTTTGGCGGTGGCAAGGTTTACATTCACACTCGGACTTGATACCTACAACTAATTACATGTATTACTTGAGATTAGTCTCTTCCTGAATTCCTTCACTTCCATGCCATTTCCTTCGAATTCAACCCCATCAAGGTCGTTCCAGTCCCTTCCGGTCCTTCTAAGAAACGAGAACTTGCCCCGGTCCGTCCTGACCCCAGTAACTGTCACCTTTCTGACATGGCCTCTTCTACCACCGCCTCTCACCTCATCCAACTTGATATTCCTGCACATTCAGATCGATCCACTCGAATTGAATACTGATGATCATTATTCGCTTAACGACTCCACCAACAGCTGGGTTATTCGGAAGTATGGATGAGAAAGTGATAATGCAACTATGGAGTGATGATGACGTAGAATAATGACGTGATGATGGTTGATGGTAATGAAGGACGTTTTCATGAGACCATGATTTATGCGGGATTCGAACCCATACTCAAGAGTCACTTTGGTTTTCGAAGGAGTTAAGGAGTTTTTCAGTTGATTGAGCTACGGTGGGCGACTTCAATCTTCACATCCAACACTTTTAAGAAACATTATGAAAATCACATTTTTCTCAAATTTCAAATATTCATACTCATTCCATTTAAGGCTATATCTCTTTGTCAGTGTGAAGTTCAAGCTTCGAATCTATAGTCACAGGTCATTCAATTTCAGTTCGATACAATATTGCTTTCTTATTCGTATTATCATTCGATATTATCATTATAATGATAAAATTCATGTTTCAACAAATCACAATATTGATATGAAAATTGATAATCATTTCAGGTGATCCATAAGAAAATATGAAAAAACTCCCATAAGAAAGAATGAAATAATAGATAACACGAATCCTTCATATAATTATTATCATCATAGTTATTGTCACCATTATCATCATTACTAGGAAAACGCTATATACGCGTTGTTGTACGAGCGGAAAGAAATAGTATGTAGACTTCTTTGCCAAACTTTTGCCTAAATTCGCCAATTGGGTGACATTTGAGTTATGGGTAAAAACTGCTTCGAGTGATACCAATTTAGTACATTTCATGTTTTTTATTCAAAATGGCTGAACCGATCAAGCTGAAAATTTTCAGAAATGTGTATCAAGATGTAATCCAACTTCACAGAAAATTTCATTTTTTTTTAAATTCAATTTTTTTCCGCCGTGTTATTCTAACGGGTATTTCTGAAATTTCTAAAATTCATAAAAATGAAAGTCATCACTCGATAATGCCAAGTTCTAGTTAGATCTAAGTTAGATCTAACTCATCTAAGTTAGATGAGGAACCATCACGAGAAAAGTTTGAAGGTGATAGCTGTGACCGTTTGACCTGTGGAGAACCGACAAAAAAAAACATGAAAAAAAACACAAAAAAGAACACCAATTTTGTTCAGT
The DNA here is from genome assembly GCA_964007535.1 of Brachyptera risi. Taxonomy (NCBI): domain Eukaryota; kingdom Metazoa; phylum Arthropoda; class Insecta; order Plecoptera; family Taeniopterygidae; genus Brachyptera; species Brachyptera risi. Next base: position 19,867,937 of record OZ023334.1, read on the forward strand.
ATGTCAAATTGTTTCCTCGCTGAAGCTCGTATAATTATCATCGATGGGATTCGTGAGACATAACATATAATCATAATGAGGTGTAATGATGAGATGAGATATGAGGAGATTCATTTAGGCATATATATGGCAATTTAATAAACGCTTTTCTCAATAAATTGGATTATCAGTGAAGTAATTAATGATGCCTTTCTCTTTGGTTCCAAAATCCAGTGTGGTAGGCCTTTTATGTGAAATCAGAAGTCTTGTCTTGTAGCGGAAGGTAGTCTTGAACATCGAAAGACCCTTGTATTATTTTCTGATTGAGTAGAGCTTACACCGTGAATTCACGGATGGACTATATCCATCGCTAACGAACACCTCCTGAATGCGATAGATACGTTATTGAATTACCAACATGCATATCATACCCTCAAATCATGAACTAAATTGTACTGATTCAATGAATATATTTATCCATTCATTCATTCATTAGATATTATTGATTTTCGATTTTTTTTACTTCCCACTCGTTTCATTATTGGAAGACCAGAAATAGAAGCTCTCATGTCGTGATCTCTCACGAATGTACGCATTGACACCTCCACAATCACTTACGGTCGTCAGATTGAAAGCCAATGAGAGCTAAATATGCAAGATGGTCACAAAATAATGAAAAGAGTCAAAATGTTTCGTCTTCGGTGGCCAAGACTTTGCCCCGGGCCCAGTATTCACGAGGCAAGTACGTAAGTTCACTCCCATTTATAGGGTCTGCATTACTTTCCAATTGACATTGTTTCCTTCCCCCTCCCCCCCCCCCGCCTCCGCCCCAACTCAGATTAAAGTTCCCGATCGTCTGGTTGTATGTATACCATATATTTTGTGTTGGTCGTAGGTCTGATAAACATGTAGGATTTTTCGATTATCATTTTCATGTTCGCAAGCATTGCTACACACATGTGTCATATCACAGTTGTCCGCCTTGTTGGACGATGATTAGTAGGAGACTGTCACGTGGTCATGACAGATCGCATTAGAGGGACAGAGATAAAATGTGCGGAAAGAAAGCGGTTATTAATGTTTTGTCCTATATTTTCTCTGAGATTTTTTTTTGTCTTCAAGACGCCATATTGGATAAAGCCTTGTGTCTTTTGTCATCATATCAAAATCAACTTACTGAAAATCATCAATCATTTCGCTTGCTTTTTACAGATTGTTTCATTATTATGACAAAGATTTTCTCTGAAAATAGTTTCGAAAAAAGATGTTTATATGTGAGTATGTATCATCTTGACAATGTTTGAGGGAGGCCCACCCTCAACGGAATATTTTCAGCTTCATAATAACAAATACATTCATCATGAAGATTATTCATTTATTTTTTATTATGAGCATATTGTGCAGAAATTGTTTCACACCATTATGATGAGTATCTCCTGGAATACTGTTCATTCATGATGAACATTTGTGAAAGGTTTTTTATTCAGATCATCTTACATATACACATTACTGGCTGAGGTCAGATGAGGATAGTCAATCATGAATATCTGGTTGCATTCTGATATGAAATTAATCTTTTCATTCAATTATGTGTGTTACAAAATTTGACTCATAATGGGGCACGCAATGAAATACTGTGCATAGTTTCCTGCACAGAGAAAATATAACGGCAATAGTAAACTATTAGTTACTCATATATACTGACAGTAATGGTCAGAGTATTGAAGAAAATTATTCCTGCCACATCTACAGTACTGTTATATTTCGGACCAGTTGTATACGAGCTTATAATTAAGTATCAATTAGCTAATTGTTATTTGAGGTATTCTGAAATAACATCAGTATAGCCAAGGGTGATGATGAGTTAATTCGCTGATTATGGTTAAATATATTGATTATCAGTTCGAACAACCGGCTCTTGGTGAGATAATGATTAGAAGAATCTCTCTCGGGGGTTGAGAGATCGATTCACCAAACCGTTGGCGTTTATGGATAACGAAGACTGTTGATCGAGTCCTCCAACCCGGATGAAAGATATACTGATGTATGATCATGTATGTATTTCATTGACTCCTTGAGTTTCAGAACATTTTGTTCGAGCAGCGCGATTCGATGTGTTTTGGCCCTCTCTGACAAACTTTGAAAGTGTAAGAAATTGCATCTAGTTTCGACAAAGTTTCACAACTTATTTAATGTGAAAATGTTCTCGTGGAGAAAGTTATTCTCACATTTCCAGACTTTTAAATACGAAAAGTTAGTGGAGAAGTTAGGAAATTATTAATTTGTTATTCTTAGTCATTTCGTTTTTCCCTATACAATTATGAAGTTGAATACGTTCAAGTATTTTTCGTTTGGAATACTTATAGTTGGCACGCATGCCTGGACATTAGAGAAAAAAGGGTAAGAGAGTTTTCTTATATTGTTTATTGGAAAAGCTTTTACTGTAAAACGCTAACAACTTGCAAGATTGATGACACATTTTTCAGTGACAGCATTCATACTCATCGAGCAGATTATGCTCGTCTTCACGCGAGCACGCGCAAGAATGAGTGAGGAAAAAGTTGAAACCCGGACAGTTTCGTAATCCAGATGTCGAGAAGCTTATTTTCAAATTAAAACATTGACAAAAACGCCATACTTGCATCATTTGTTCTCTCAAGTACTCAAGGTTGGAGTGAGAAATGAATGGACCGAATAACAACCGCTTTTTTTGCCAGAATATAGATTTGATTGAAAGAATGAGTCAGAAATCTACCCCAAATTGACAACCAAATTCATGATGGGACATCAAATTATACATTTCATATATATATATTCAATACTTGATATTGATATTGATGAATTGATATGTAATTATATATATATATATATATATATATATATATATATATATATATATATAAATATATAAATATATAATATATATATATATATATATATATATATATATATATATATATGTGTGTGTGTGTGTGTGTGTGTATATTATGTGTGTGTGTGTTCGAATAATGCGGTTTTCATAAACCAATCAAATCTCCCATATTCGGAGAGCAGAAACATTCTTTATTATCTTGTCCCAGTAAAATTTTCTGTTCGACTTTCCCCAATATCACTCATATTTGTGCAACCATTATTGAACATACATTTTGGTTCATAATGGAGTAGATCCTCACCTTAAAAACTTGTATTTTATGTGAGGTATATCAAAGTCAAAGGTGAAACAAAGAACAGAAATGCGTATATTTGCATTCACATAAAATGGTTTGATCCTGAAGTGAAACTTCAATACAAAAAGACCACGCATATTTGATCGCTTTCTTTAATAGATTGAGAATTGAGTGTGTCTGTGAATTGTTCTATAGATTCAATGCGTATCAATATATTCTCTTCGGGATGAATTTCGATGTAGCTTTATGTGATCGCAACCGTACATGTGATATGGTATTGTGAATCCATATCAATAGGAAGCCTGTCGATAAAATGTATCCATGAAAACGATAACTACTTCATTCATAATAAATATTTCACGTGGCATGGTAATCAACACTGTTGATGTCATCTCATTTTAACATGCACTTTGTGCATTCCATCGGACAGTTCACGCCAAATCGTCCCCGTGTCAGTGTCACTAGCCATTACCGCACGAGGATACAAGAGAGCGTGCTTCAGACGCCGTGTTATGACGTTCCAAAACGACGCTATCGACAGCTAGCGTCGACGACGTCTCCGAGACGTCGATATCGGTATCCGATTAGTTACATAAACTATAGAACAAGAGCTTAGCCGGGGAATATAACACTTAAACTATAAGTTAGCGGAGGCTTCAGTTTAAATAGAAAACTGTCGAGAGTAACTTGCTTGTTTGGTCTGTTTATTATAATGTACACTCGTGATCAGATAAAATGTACTCTCCAGAATTTGAATATATACATGAATTAGGAAAACACAGCACTCGTATGGTGAGATGAGTGAGATATTCTGAAATATAGTATCGACCTGTAATATTTGCCCTAATTTGGAAATCATTGAGCCACAGCCGTCAATTGATGTATTGTTTGGATATTTCAATCGATGTGCACCAATCAATTTCACCTGTTGCTCTTTAAGTTTGTTGAAATAATCTGATCACATTGCATCTCAATTTTTCAACATGAACAACGACTGATCCGATTCCCGTGAAAATTTTGCTATCGTGTATACTTTTTGTGCCAAATTTCTGTGAATTTTTTAATTCATTCGAAGCTAATATGTTCATCAAATTTTCCACTATCGGTTATTCTTATTCAAGTTTGATAATTCTGGAAATCATTTTTGTCATGCCTGGTTTGATCGATTGAGTCCCAGAACTTCACAATATCGAGATGAATAGTAATATGTGACCTCATATACAGGTCAAATTTCATAAAAGTATATATTTTTGTATGACTTGCAGAGCGTGAAAAAAATAAAACTCTTTCCTTTTCAAGTATGGTGGTCAAGTTTCATTCACTCTCGTCTGAATCAATTCACACATATTCAAGTCTCATCTTGTCCATACATTGTGCGAGAAGAGTTAATCCAGTGTATACAATAATTGTGCATGCTCTTCAGGATGCATTCTGAAAAAAAATATGGCTTGATCAACAAATGTATGTAACTACGAGTGTGGGTTGAAAAGAGGAAGAAGAGAATGAAGGAACTGATAGCTACGGGATCCATCAGATAAAGATAGATACTTCGCATATTATGGTCGCTTGAAACGTGAATTTTCGCATCACCGAGTGACAGAAAAAATATCGAAGTGATATTGGTGGAAGGGCCACGATTGACCCATATTCTTTGTTGATAAGATTTCAGTGGCCCACAGTAGCTCAGTGACTTTATCATTCAATCATCATAGCTACACACTCCACACGGTGATATTTTAAAAGTTATCGGTGAACAGTGATCAGTGTATTATGACGTATCAGGGGAAACTGAAGCTAGGTGAAATATTCTATTCAAAAAAAATGGAATTCTGGTGGGAGAAATAATATACCATAATTATTGTGAACCCTTTCTCCAATATGGTATCAACCAGATGTCCAAAATTGGACATCGCGAGAGTGGTGACATCCATATTCATCACTTGGCTTGTGTATCATAGTTGGTCATCGTCATCCTGTCTCGTGGCATAGCATCTAGTCCATGTACTGATGGGCTTCAAAGCGATCTGATGATTTAGCCTGAACACTATCTAATGGAGACACTCGTGAGCACGGCCGTAAACTAGTGAGATGGTTTGCCATTCAACATTCAAATGGATCAGCAAACTGAATATATATATATATATGTATGAATGTGTGGCCCACTCAAATCTCTAGAACGAGTCGACCAATTGATGTGTTACAAACGTCAAAATGCTTATCGCGAAATAATAATAATAATGCGAATAATAATGGTGATACTATATTTTGATTCCGTGTGATCACAATCACATTCATTCATATATTTTGATGTGAGAGTATTGAGATACGGCTATGGATATGAATCGTGGGAATTAACGAGAACAAATTGAAAAATCAAAATCAAAATACAATCGTGTCAAAGTCATATATTGTTCATTGATTGTCAACAACTTCTAATCATCGTTCGTTTCCTTCGATTCATTTGGAGAAGTAATGGGACAGTCCCGGAAATAGCCGAGAAAAATCTGATCGACACTTCATCCGAATGTTCACTTCATCACTTTGTTCCACATCGATCCTTCTCCACCCGGAAGGTAGGCACACATGTCGCGATACGGTAAATCTGAGATCACGCATGCCAAGAATGTAAACAAGTGATGTAAACAATCACGTGTCGTTGGCCACTGGTCCGAGTGAATAGTGAATACTGAGGTGAAGAGGGGCAACGCTCATTATCTGGAAATAGATTTACGTTATGGTAAAAAATGCTCTTACTCCGGCAAAAATATGGGAGTGCCTATATTAAATCAGCCTGCGGTATGAATGATTTTTTTTTTTACTTCTTGGTGTAATTTTCAGACAACGATATATTGGCAGTGACTGTACGAATCGTCATGAGACAAACACCAGATTGCTCGACACGGGGCACCTAGCACAGGAGGGGGCTAAAAATGCCTGAAAAACTCACACTCTGATACGCACCCCAGTAGTTTTGCATAACATTACCGCAAACCAATTAAAAAATCATATAAAATCATAACAACTTTGCTGAGTTTTCCGCTAATTCAGTTCATTTTTACTATACACTCCTCAAAATTTCACTCATATGTGAATAATGATTATTTTAAACTTTCCGTTCCCTTTTCAGTAATTTGATGCATATCTCCGTGCAATCTTTTAATAAGACTCACCATGTTATTTGAGTTAATATTCAATTGTGATACCTGACATGTAAACCATAAATCCATAATGGTTTTTATTTATAAGCTGAATTAGAATTCATGTTTCAAGTCAGAGCAACATGGCAGCTATCAGAGATTGACGAACCATTTTTAATCATCAGTCAGCCATAATTTCGCTATTATACATGAATGACACCACATTATAATCAGGAACATTTCACTTTTTGGAAAACTCTGGTTTATGGGTGCTTCTACAATCTTCCCCTGAAACCGGCAGGTCAATCACAGAAACATTCTACTCCACCTAGACGAGATGATGATGGTTATTGTTTGCTTAACGACCCCACCAACAGCTAGGTTATACGGGGGTACGAATGAGCCGATGATTATGAATGTATGAAGTGATAATAAGTGAGAGGACATTTACAAAAAAACGTGCCTTATGCGGGATTCGAACCCACGCCCAACGGTGACTTCAGTTTATGAAGCGGTGCCTCAGCTGACCGAGCTACCGAGGGTGGCACTTAGACGAGGTTTAGCTATCCCGATAAAGTTTGCACGTAATACCAAGTAGAAACTGACCAGAATTTTTTGTATACTCGATAATTTACTCATTTTATTCAATTTTCAATATAATGCGTCTAATCTAAATACCGAGATAATTGGCATAATTCTCCCGGTCACTGTCACCCTCCAGAGCCCAGAGAGAATGACAATTTATTGACGGCTGTCCGCATAGCGGGATACCAAGATGGTACAGCGTAATATAGTCAATACAATATAGTACAATGGTTATTTACAAAAGTGATAAAAAATTGAATACAGAAAAATCCTGAAATATTATAAAACTAACTTAATTGAGGGTAAATAACAAAAGTATGAAAAAAATAAGAAAATGGAACAAGGTAATAGAAAAAGAAGGTATTATTAATATTATTGAAATGATTGAAATTATTTGAAAGAATATAAATGGTGCTGTAAAAGACCTACCGATTCTATCAAAACTGAGTTCACAATATTTCTTAATAATACCTTCTTTGGGATTTTTTGATTATCAAGAAAAGTGCATAAAAATTCAGGAATGGTGCCGCGAGCTCCCACCATCAATCCCACTACATCCCAGTACTTCGCATCAATGTGGTATTTCGTTGACAGGTCTTTGATGCATGGAATGTAGTGTTTTCTCTTTTCAGTATTTATATGAGATGGTTGTTCATATTCAGTCTAAAACAAGTACGAAATGGCTGAATTTGCATGAGTGCACTTGTGCAACTTCAACGAATGATTTGAGTTATCGACGTATAAATACAATCAATTCATATTTCTTATACGATGCAAAGTATGATCACCAAGCCGTATAACGTCCACAAAACGTATCGACTGTCCATCGCCTCCTATTGACTAACTGCGGGTACACGTGTGGAGGCATACTCGCCGAAACCTACGCAAGAAGCTTACGCTGCTTGGATGAAAGCATTTGAGGCTTATCCTATCGAATAATGTATAGGTTCAAAGCACATTATTGTTATACATAACACTTTGATCTGTTGAGCCTTTTCCTCAGCTTATTCTTGTTCAGTGATATTATTAGAATTCATCTTTATATTTGTTTTTTTGATATACAGAATATGGAATATTGAATAAATAAAAAATAAGAATGTTTTCTTGAGGGGGAAGAAGTGAAGATCATATCATGCATACAGTTGATAAGAGAAGAGTTGCATTCTACTTGTTGGTATTAGAGAACTGTATACTAATTGATTATATAGAGTGGAAACCATACTCATTATAGGAGGCAGGAAATTTATTCAGATTCTGAGGTATATTTTGTCACAATGATTCAACTTGGACCAGAAAAATACGACATATGCATTAAAAGATGGTCGAGATATTTAATTGTATTCTAGATATTACTGGAAAGCTATTTATCTATATAAACTACTTTCCCACTCTTCTTTTCATATATTATCGTTATATTATCTCTTGCGAGCTGTGAAGCACGGAAGAGAACAAAAACATTCGTATTTTAAAAGTATGAACGGTGAAATTGAGTTTACTCTTCGCGTATTCAATCCTAATCTCGATTTATCGGGTATCAACAATCACTGATTGCATGAGAATATTCGTTTGATATACTGAAAATTACTATCCATCACATGTACTTACTTTGGAAAAGTAGTTATCAATTGGAGAAAAGATCTTCAACATAACGAATCAATCGACTAATTGAACTACGAATGATTTTTTCAGGTCGATTCGCAGCAATTGATTCTTCATGATGGCAGTAAAAATGTGTATAGATATTGAGACAGAGATGAACCAGTGGTTAGCACGCAGAAAGATCATTCAGGAGACCCGGATTCGATCACTGCCATGGTCGACCATCCTCAAAGAGATATTTCGTGTTTTTTCTCTGTCGTTTGAGTTCATACGTGGTTGGTTCCTTATCAACAGGCCACAATCAAACCCAATATTGAAAAAAAAAATGTATCATCAGTACAGTGCCCCATTGAGCCCAATAAGGATGATTGAACGATTAATTCATATTCATTCCGATATAAAGACTTTGTCCGGTGAAATTGAAATACCAAAAATGTATAAACTATTTCCAATAATGAGAAATTGAATAATCATGATGTCCTAACTTGAATTAGCTCATTATTGATTATCATCATGGAAACCATTTTTGAATTGAGTCAGATGATGCTACATGGAGTTCATTTGCTTTGGGGTAGCCTATTTATAACTTGGTGTCTCTCAATACCCGGACTCATTCTCTCTTCACAACTACTTCCACATTCAAAACTATTCAGGCCAATCTGACTCATTATAGAATCAATCAATCATTCTACCTGAGGAACAGGAATGGAATTATTCATTTGTTCGATTTTAAGAAATTATCGATTTTTTCTCATATTTTCCAGAATGAATAGGGCTATAGTAACATAATCACCAATTAATTCTTACAAAATATGAACAGTCATAAAATACTACTTTTGAAGTTCAAAGAGACACTTTCTATTGAAGAACGTTGTTTGAAGCTAAGCAAACGATATTTTCAAACCGAAAGTATGTGTATTCAATGAACATATACAAAAGTTTTCATGGAAGAATATTACGCATTTTCAACAGTCCACCATTATCAGGATGTGATTTTCATATTGCGGTGGAAAAACGCGACTGCCTTGCCACAACCACGATTGAATTATCAGAAGTTATAGACTCGACGCTATCTACTATATTTCGAGCATGATCATACGAACGTAGTAGGCCTGTATATTTTGTTTTATCTTTATATCACGATTTCAGCCCTTATAATTGAAGTAATGTATATATCTGTGTGCGGTCTCCCGACAGTCCCTGTCAACCTCGCGTAGCAAAGTTCAGTTCAAACTCGCGTCGTCAAAAGCGCCACCCACCGATCCCATCGAACCTTTGAACGTGGCACGCACGGCCCAAGAGATACCAGGACAAGCAAGCAGAAGTTATGAGTCGTGACCTCGCACAACTAAATGACAAAATATTGGAATTGCTTGGCCCTCTCTCCACCCTCCCCCCACCCTAGACCCTCACCCAACCCTATCATCTCACCCACCCTCCTCCCTGTCACGCCATCGGGTCGCAAAAACCGACGTCACGGCTGTAATGCTTATCGCCCCAGGTTCATTTTTTAGTCGAACGATTCGACACTACGTGTTTTATTCAGCATGGACTCGAGACTTATTCAACTCGTGGGTTTCAAAACTGAACCGAACTTATAGTTTCTGAGTTATAATTGAATTTTCAGTTGAAATATAACTAAACATTTTAATTATCAGCGATTCCGCAGTTCCACACGAAACGCTGTCGTGAAACGTTAGTGGGGCAAGTTACGGAATCGATTGATACTTCACAAGATGCGGACAATTATGTCAAAAGAGTCAGAAATCAAACATGATAAGAGTTCTGGAAATATCACATATATATATATATATATATATATATATATATATATATATATATATATATATATATATATATATATATATATATATATATATATATATATATATATATATATGTGTGTGTGTGTGTGTGATTCATATCTGATATTATTGTGATTCAAGATTAATATAACTGTCAACTATTTTTACATCACCACGAGTCGTTTCCATAATATCACATGTAGCCTCATGTGGATGTTGATCAGGGATTGAAAGTACAATAATAATATCAATAATAATGATAATAATGATATAATAATGGCTTTTTTCATTCATTTTTTATTCTCATCCAATAAATGTACATTATTAGAAGACATTTTTCACTCTCAAGTGTCCACAAAACCCATTGAGGGTTTAACTGTGGAATAAACTAATAATACTCTCTAAGATATGATACAATAAAATTGAATATATATAAACACAGTACAATACAAGTACAACACAAGTAAACACGCTACAATAGAAATGAATGTAAATGAATAACAACAATGAATAATTACCTGAACAAAATAATAATAATAATAATACATTTTTTAATTCAGTTGAGCATAGTGTTGTACAAGTGGAGAAAAAAAAAATGTACTACATATGTGCTATAGAATGCGTCAAATCAAATACAATGTGAAATACTTTTCTGAATGTTATAGGAAGCAATTCAAAACGCTCAGCAATATACAATCAGACGGAAAGTTTATACTGAAGTTTATATGCCATGTGGACGCTGGTAATGTCATGTCATGTATCGGAGCCTCTTAATTCAAGTTGATACACAATATCATGATTGTCTTGAGTTTCGGAAATGATTCTGTACCAAAGCAATCTGAACTGATACCACGTGAGTGCTCAGGCAATATCGAATGCACACCACCCAGAACATGGCCCATCGTGTTATGAGTAGACATAGCCTATATAACATACGAATTATCAGTTGAAACAATTAATTGTATATTGATTCGTTGGTCATTTTGAACTCTTCAATTAAATGGAGAGAAATTATTCTGACACGTCAAACGTATCTTATAAATATTGAAACAAACATGTTTCATCGGCTTATCAGCATGCTTGTGAAATAATTGATTGAAATACACATTTTATAGAAGAATGGACGTGATAATTGGTTCATAATAACACAGACTGTATTGTTTGCAATCTCAAGAGAGTATAAGCCGGCTTGGTACTATTGGTTTCAAGTATTCGTGACGTCATATATTGGCAACAGAATCTTCTCATCTTCTGATACGATCTACTGAGGCTGGAAGTGTTAGTCGATAGTTGGTAGTTTCCATCGTGTTTATAACTGTCTCCAAGATGTATCTGATCAAGTATTTCGGACGGCTGGTTATAATTGTTGATTGCCAACGTCAGTCAGTGAATTTGATTTGATGTTGTAAATATGAACATACCGACCAAGAAGTATCGAGATTACATGGTGGTTCAACTCCACCGTTAATTCTGTTCCATTCCTTAAGTGTTGTTCTTGAACCCATGGATCACTGATGCCTAGTTCACAATTCTCAACTAGGCGCCATGCCTTCTATATTCTTAGAATATTTATCTGCATCCAAAATAAGTTGACTGACGATAATGATTGCGTTGAACTAATGAAAGAAGAACGATGAAATTTCCATTCGAATATACGATTCTGCCACCAATATAGGCCTACAGTTTCCACAAGAACAGATTTGATACGTATAAAATCGATTATATGAGAATTTTAAATTATGAAAGATATTGAAATGGTCAGAAAAAGGTCGATACTGAAAATGAAAACATGGCTATATAATCGGAAAAATGTGATGAAGGTGAATGAAAACAATCTGGATTCAAGAAGGTAGGGAAAAGGTGAAGTCTGAAATGACCTTTGAGTACCCCGGCTATAATTATTCAGGGATGCAACACAGAAAAAAAGAAATTTGGGAATGAATGTAAACTATACATGATAAGACATACCCACAATATAACCACAGAAGACGCTGTAACCATTTTTTCCTGCCTATTAACGAAGTGATTCCACAGAACTCAATGAGGCAATGAAATAATGTATAGAAAAATCAGATGATGGAATTTTTCCAAATAAGATGTTGAAATGTACGTAGGATACTGTGAGAATAGATTGGCATAAACCTTGTCGAATGGACATGAAACATCGCAAGTCGACTAACCATCTCTCTCTTACGCTCATCCCACTTTTTTTGTGTTTTTTTTTTCCTGATCCTGAGGATGGATCCATAGTGTATAAATGAACCTCTCTGACGCTGATGAAGATATAATAGATATAAATTCCTCTTCGAGTTTGAATAACTGATGCATTTTTTTTAAAACTGACGATTGTTCCACAAAAGCCCCAATCAGTAACCCTATGCCGGTGAACTTCCAGATAGCATATTCTTATGCAGGCCATTATTTAGTTGGGTCGTGTTTGTCGCGTTTTTTTGCATCTATTTCTTCCGTTTGATATTGTAGGTTTCAAAGCATACGGTGGAAACTGTGATATATCCCTCACGTGATTTGAGATCCATTGCAATCATGCAGGTATATGCGTACGTATCAATACCTATCGTCACTGAGTGTACAATTGAATACGATTCAAATACTCATTCGATTGAGGCCTCTGCACATTTCACACGGTTTTTATGATATATATATATATACATATATATATATATATATATATATATATATATATATATATATATATATATATATATATATATATATATATATATATATATATAAATTATCCGGATGTAAGTTACCTCCAACATAACTTGCTTTACTATGAATCACTTAATGATAATGGATCATAATGCATGAAAATTAATTAATAATGCATAATTTAAACTAACTATATCTACATTCCATTTGGTAAGTTACTCTTGCAAGCAGCTGAGCACACGTGTACGTGATTCGGGATGTATTTGTAAACATGGTTAGTTTCTTGACTCACGATCAGTAGGTTTAGAGACTTGGAGGACAAATTGCTACTTACTTTCAACATAGGTGAGATGGTACGTGGTATCACCATTAGACAGCGGCCCACCAACCCTTTATACACCTTGATGCTAACTTTTAGTACTGAAGTGTTGTCTGAAATCTATGAGAGTCATTCGGGAGATAGGATGTGGTTCGTGTCACGTAGCATGTAGATAATTGATATCGAAGAGAAAAGTAAGATCACAGTTTCAGGTTTGGATAACTATTTCTACCCCTATGTCTTGAAAGTGATTATTGCATGAACTCGGAACAATAGATTGTGACGTATTTTCTTGAATTACACCACAGAACAGAACAATGTTATGAAAGTTCACATTCTACATTCTAAAATAGAAATGAAATTTGTATAGTTTGTCACCTCTTAATGAGATCGATCCAAATGAAGATGATACATTTCCTGAGGATTTTTCTCTTCAAATTCTCCTAAGATTGAATAGAACCCATTTTTCCATATCTATACAAATTTACTCAGTTTTGCACCAGATCAACCCATTTCATTCTCAGTTATCTCAACTTGAATAATGAATAATGCTATAATATATCTTTCCAATGTAATCAGGGTAATTACTGTTCAATGTTTAACTCCATAAAGTGACATATCTAGACGTCTAACGCCAGTCACTTTGATGTAATTCCCTTGTGATTCTGAAATGAGTTATTCATCTTCGTATCGCGGGAGCACGTTAAATGTTCGCCCATGCATCGAACACAAACACGACCCAAAACAGTTACTAGAAAACGTTTAACGTTGATTGAACTGCGATCGATCGAGCACACGCAACAAAGTTTTAGCGAGTGTGTATCCGATGGCGCGTGCTCGGGCCAAGGCAGACACACAGATTAATTGTGGTTACTTTATTGTGAGCAAACTTGACGTGGTACAGCTTCAACTGAAATTAAAAGTCCTGTTCTACCTGACTGAACCAGTCAATCTTTTGATTTGGATGAGGTTTCACAGGTATCAGACGAACACGGAATGAAATTTCACTTCTGGATCAGCCGATCATTTTTTGATTTGTCTTGAATTAGATACTTCCACGATTCAGAAATTTTCATCTTCTCTAAAAACCTTGATAGTTGTGGTCACATGCATGTAAGAGCCACCAAGTGGCAGTGAAATGTAAATTGTTCCTCCGTGGCTCTACTAATTCGTGATTAAAACTAACCATGACGGCAGCACTGTCGAAGTGGGCGTAACTTTAAAATGGCCATCCGGAGGCAGTGTTAGATGTCATGTTGTTGTTTGCTATTTTATTGAAAGTATCTGCCTCCGCCCAGTTCACTGAAACGCCACCAGATGTCAGCCACTTTGCTATTAATTGCGAATATGGATGACATCCCGACGAGCTTGCACAAAGTGTTGCTTCCAAGGTTTCTTGATTTTATTGAGTGATTTTAAGTGTTTTTAAACTGAAATATCTTGATGATACTCAAAATAACGTAATTGATGTGCCCACATATGAATCTTTTCTGGAATAGGCCTACCATAATTAATTAATTATCGAGAACAAAAATATAAAAACTGAATCTCAAAGTCATGAGCACTCTATGTGATCACTGAATTCCGAATCGGCTGTATGTCAGCCTGCCTCCTGGCCAGCTCAGAAGTCGAAATCTTGTATCGTGAATATTTCACGGAATAATTTGAACTGCTTCTTTCTTTTATGTTCACTTGTGGTATGTTCACGATATAGTGATACCAACCCATTTCATCATTATATATAGAAGGTACTAATAACATAGAAGGTATTTGCGGTTTCTCGCGGTCATTTCAGAGCCAATCGTCCTTATTGCCTGTCACGATTTAGCGGATTCCTTTGTGAACTTGATGTAGATAAAAATGGCTACGGGACCGGTGGCATTGTTGAACTAACAAAATCTATAATTCTCGTAATCTACGGGGACGTGTATAGCATTGTATAGCATTGTTGTTTTATATAGTTCGATATAAAAGCGATGGTTGCGCTACAGGCAATCGGGACGATGGACTCAGATTCTGACCCTGGACATATTTCACTTTCAAGACCCGAGTTGGGTCGACACCTTCTTTATATTATGATGAAATAGGTTGGTATCACTACATCGTGGTATCCTGCTCGAAGATCATTTTGGCATCGCCGAGAAGGAAAATTATTCACCCTATCCGTGCGTCTTTATATATTCATCATATACCCATCCCATCACAGTGCATATACGTACAGACAAAATTTCCGAAAAATTTCGTTTTCCATAGCTGCCATGAATCCACATGTATGACATCTGGACAACAGAAGTGTGAAAAGAGTTACCAGGAAAATATAGATTTCGAATTGTCGCAAGGACAACAATGTTGAACATGTAGAATCGGTTTCATAGAATTCTAGTATGAATGCGTTTTTTGGAGAGAAAATAAAATTTCAACAATCTAGATCTTCAGTTTTCGACCTCATTTCTCAATGCTGATGTGTGAAGCGTTTTCCTGATCAACCAAATTCACTACGCAGCTCAACATATTTTGTCCGACTTTGAGCACGACCATGGCTTGAGCACTTTCACTTGAGCAATTATTCTACCTCAAACGTGCTTTATTCATATTATAAGGTGGAAACCGGAGGTGTTTTGATTGAATGGAAATGAGCTCATCTCTATCATGCATTTGGAAAATCATAGAGTATATAGTTGTATGATGAAAATCACTCCTCTGACATCATGAGAAAGTAATTGTCGGTAATCGAAGGAGGTCTCACCAGGCTCTCAATGTAAACGTGATTGACAAGTCTACGTCTGGTTGTTCGATGTCAACTTCACACCAATGCAGCTACTCGGGGAAAGGATCGAGTTCCTTTAGAGCCTACAGATGGATGAGATGTCTACAATAACAATCAAATGATATTTGAATAATACAAATGATTTTTTTTTCATTATTATTCAACTGATCATCTATATCATCTAGCTATCTCTATCTATGTATCAAACTGTCCATATTGTATCAAAAGTAATCAGAATGATTCGAATTTTATCGATTCATCTCAATTCCATATATCGATCAATCTGAAATCTTTCAATGTATCATTATTTGTCTCAATACTTATTTGATATACTATAATTACTAAATCGTTGATAGTTCATAAATGATGGCTCACTGTCTTACTCAATTGCAATGCCATTCATACGTTATATTGTAAAATATGTGAATTGTGTACCCATTTTCTCGAAAGAGTGTTAAAGAAATGAACACTACTACTACTACTGATGACATACTTGTGTGTGAAATGTTCATACACGTATGTGAGTATTGTATATCCAGTATATATATATTTATGAATTAGTTTTTATTTCTCAGCCCAATTCAAATTCAAACATGTAAAAATTAAACATTCAACAATGTTCAATTTGAACATCTTTCATATTTATCTATATACCAAAAGGTTTGAATAACTGCAAATTTGATAATGTTCATCTCATTTATACACGTAACAGAAATGACATACGTTACCAAGGGTGATAACAGGTAAGCACGCTGATGTGTTGATGATTTTCTAATTTTTTATTTGTACAACCGGCCACATGTATTACAAATCATTGATCTTCCCTCTTTTATTGTCTTCATCATTATCATTATAACTCATCATATATCCTATTGTTATCATTGTTGTTGTCAAATTGAAGTAATATGGAAATATGTGATTTTGAAAGAATCCATCATTATTATTACGATAATTAGTATTGTTCTGAGCTATGTATACATATTCTGAGAAAAACATAGAATCCAAATCTCAGTATCATCATGTAAGCCTATATGATGAAATTAAATTACACATACAATTTTGAATAATATATTCATCCTAGTGTTCGTAGAATTTTGTATATATTGAATAATATTTCCGAATAATACACGTACATTGTTACTGAAATTTGAATATTTTTATTATAGATACGTTTTTTATTCAAATTCAGCTACTTGAATAAACTTCGATATCGAAACATCCTATCATCTTCTGAATAGCGTATCAGCTTGGTTTGGGTTCGTTGAAAGTGGGACGCAGTTGAGAAGGCGGCGAACTAGCATGTAGAAGGCAGTGGAATCAACTCATTGAGCAACTCTAACCCAATAATGTATGCTCTATCAGTATTCACCTCAATACCCATCATTCATGCTACACTTCGACTCGAATACGTTCACGAACTTATAGAGTACAAATAAATTGTTGTACACATTTTCAATAGTGGTTATTTATCTATGGAAAAATATATATGAGGACTGATATTTTCTCGGATTTTATTCCTGAGTATCATCACAAACGATTGGGATCAATTTTTTGTTGCCGGAGCATTTTTTTCGTTCGTGAATACAATTGAATGCAGTTGCAATCAAATATAACTGATGTCAACTCATTTGTTCCGACACCACAATTTCCTGTAGCTATGAGCTAGTTATTATGATCCAAGAGCAGTTACGGTATTAGTTTAATAGTACAAAGTAGTGGTATAATTTTTAAACATATGACCAACTACACATCAAACACAGTTGCTATAGTGGAATTGATTTGTGATACGGTTCACTCATTCGATCAATAATGAAACGTTACAATGGTCCATTCAATCAGATGGAGTACATCAGTTCAGCTTTTAGCCTTCTGCTACCTAGAAATTGGGTCACCAGATATTCTCTACCTAACCCACTCGGAGTGAAATTATGCAATAATTCTAGTCTAATTTGAATGTAACGCTCTGCTCATATTACAGATTTATATAAATTATTGTAAACATCGATAATTTTGTTGATCATCTAGCTTCTGCTCTGTATTTTATATGTAGTAAAAATAAGTTTTAAAGGCTATGAGCTAGTATTTGTTTGAAAAGTTGATTGAATCTTATGGTGCTGACATGAGTGAGTGGATAAGTAATGAGTTTTGTAAGTATGTGGAGAGTAAACTTATGAGTGTTGAAAATAACATACACGAATTAATTAAAGGGTATCACAACCCTGAAACTAGATTTTGGTGAATAATGACGATTTTTTACTCTCCTAATTTGGAGAAAACCAGGAATTATCATCTCATTTTCTGTCCCTATTTGACCTCCAAAAACCATGAATCATGACGTGAGCACTATCAATTTTGTATGGGAACATGAATGGATCAAGTGAGGTCTACATATAAGGACTCAAAAAAAGGGAAATTGAGAAAATAATTCAAAGTTTTCTCTGAAATTATAAAAACCAATATCGTCAATGTACATGGAAATCTATTCTCAGGGTTATGATGTCCTCCAATTGAAATCGTATGACTGAAGTAGGATTCTTCAGTGATTTCCACAAGTGAATCAAACACTGTTCAACTTGTTGTCTTCCTTGATTACCGGAGTTATTTAATTGCATGATCATCAAATCGAGTTCATTGGAGTAACCCGGGCACTTCCATCCATTATAAGTGTGATCTGGGTCAACAGCCCAAACTGAACAATGACATATCCGCATGTGTTTCTCTATGGTGAAACAATTCTGTCTCAAATGTTTGCAATTGATCATTGTAGATCGTCCGCCCTCGTGATGTCACAAAATATAAAAACCAATCAAGTGGACAGTGAAGCAGGGAAAATATGGAAATAACCAATCAAGGTATCTAAAATTGTCCCTGCTTTATATAAGTCACGCCCATCTACAATTGTCAATTGATTTGATATCGTATTTCTCTTACTCATGAATATACTATAAAAAAAAACTTCGATTTGGTCATGGGAAGTTCGGATTGATGATTCATGTACAGAATTTAATTGTTTTTTGTTACTTCACTCTCTGTATCGCATCATCCATTCGCTTATTTTCAACTGTTTCCATTATCGATCGCACATTGGAATTTCTGCTCTCACGCGGGCTTCAAATTATTTTTTTTCCATTCCACACACCATATTAGTTGAGGTTCACATGGCTTGAATTAAATCTACGATCCTACAATTGTTTATCGCATCTGATAATCTTTATATTCATGCCATCATTTTCCATATATGATTTCAATTCAGAACAGGATTGTGAATAGAATGAATCAAAGATTGATAATTGAATTGACTCACACAACGAATTGTCACAGCTCACAATATAATACGTGGTGACAGCGACTGGATGATTCACGTCAACAACCCACTTGTCCTTGAAAATATTGTGAACTATTTTTGATGAGATATTACACTTTCATTGCTCATCCAATTATTGCTTAGTTTGACTCCAAGTAATATATCCATCACGATATATTAGAATTATGCTGTTGGTTCGAGTAGATAGAAAAGAACCTGATCAATATATAATTAGCATGTGCGTGTTAAATCATTTTAACTGACTGTTATCACTCGTTGATTTCGATACACAATTTTGTTCCACAATTTATCTCGAGTTTTAATTGTGAAATATGTTTTTAATCACCCGTTGTTATTTTGATTTGTAAATGATGACAAATTCCTTGTGTGTGATCATGTAGTGATCATGTAAAATGGATTACGAACGTATCTATAACCTCTCATTGGTGTCTCTGCTATAATGAATGTGTTGAATATATATGATAAAATCGATGAACATGATCAATTAATTATGAAAATGATTGCGACAAATGTATCTGTATCATAAACCACGTTGCCCGGACCAATAAAGTAACGCCTTATTTGCACATGTTCACATTGAATCGCATCGCCATTTTTCAGATGCGTTGAAAAGAAATTTAATTTTCATCCATGAATTCCACTTGGTACTTATTTCTTGTTGTTTTATATAACAAAAGACAATAAAATGTTGTTCACGTTATAAAAATACAACTTCTAGCTCTTTCCATGTAATCCTCTATTCTAATGATATGGACGCTCTGGAAAAAGCTAGCAATCTAGCATTCAGTTTTATTATAGTGTTCCCAGTAAACACGGTGTGCATTCAATGTATTCTCAACGAGTGAAATGAATCATGAAAAAATCACCTGATGTACATGATCGGAAGTATTATGAGTTTGTGAGAAACATTCGTATGATAACTTTTGATTAAATTTCAAATCGCCCTTGTGGTGCCCAGTCCAAACGATTCTATATTCCATCCTTAACCCTTATTGGGGAACAATGATTTTGTATCAAGTTTCGATGTTATTAAATAAAAAAAAAATCAAATACACATTGTAAAACCTCAAAGTCTAGTACGTAGCATATTTCCTCGACTTCACATCTCAAGAAATTATATTTGTCTCATTATTGTCTCATTTATGTTCACCACTCAAGTTCATTTAACCATCATCGTAACAGGCTTCATCTCTTTAAATAATTTATCCGAGTGAAGAGATTCTAGTTTCAAATTATTGATTGAATGTGAATAGAACCAGTTTAGCTGTATATACTTAAAGCTTTGCACGTTCTTTTCATCTGTGTTTGAAAATTGTGATACCATTTTGTGAAAGAGTGACTGTTCCATCTTGCGATGGTTAAGGGCGCATGGGTGTATATATAAGGAACGAGAGAGAGAGAGGGAGGAAGAGAGAGAGAGAGAGAGAGAGAGAGAGATGGAGGGAACAAGTGAGAAAGAGAGAGAAACGGAGGCGTATACGAGGTATGGTTGGAATCGTTCCAAATCTCGTAAAAATCCATTCGACCATATCGGGCCGAGTGTATAAGCGAGATGAAATCACAAGGGCGGCTCGCGGGAAGAAGGAAGGAGGTGGAGGAGGGGAGGGGCGGGGGGGGGGGGGTAAATGGAGTGGGGAGTAGGATCTGTTCGTATCATATTTTCTCGATTCACCCATCTCTACAGAAACAAAACGACCATGACTGAGAAAATTGGGTCATCACTCTTCGCATGTTGTAGACAAGAAACGAAACTAAGAGACGGATTCTATCGAACGATGTACGACATAGTAAAGTCATTTATAGCGATACTCTCTTCTGAAATCACTCAACTTTGTTTTACCTACTGTGAGAAGGGGTGGGTATGTATAGCTGGGGGTATCGAGGGGTATTTGGGTCGATTTAATATTCGAAAGAACTCGTATATAGAGGAAGGATTTCACATTTCAATGAGACAAATCTGGCCGCTCGTCTAGTTCACTCAGCAATGGCACTGATTCAGGAACTGGCGAGAAGTTTGACTTGGGTTCGATCCACGTGAAAGGTATGGTTTGTAGCTTAAGAATCTTTCTGTGTATAGTGCTCTCACACATATTTACAACAATAAACATAACAATGAGATGGAATAAAAATCATGGCTATGACAATATTGTCATCATAATTGATGATTCATTACAAAATGCTTAGAAACTGGCTGGCGTTCATCAGTCCTCAACATGGTTGATAGAGCGCTGTGTTGAATACGTGTGGTTCATATAAATTATGTTTTTACGTTAGGCTATCTCACAATTCATATGAGAAAAGGAACGGAAATGATACTAATATATATGAAATACATTGAATGAGAGTTCGAGTTGAGGTCGTGGAAGTTAGCTTCGATTCCAGATGCATAAAATACTCAAGCCAACATGCAAACGGATGCAATCACTCGTGTAGTAAATCTTTCACCGAGTTCAGCAAGTGCTCAATGATTGAATGATGTTCTGATGTGAACTCAGCTCATTTGGAGGCAAAGTAATTTTAAAATTGTATGAAGTTGAGTCATGAAAGTTCACGGCGTGAAAGCTTCCAACCTGACATACATCTATACACCACATACCACAAGAATGTGGTTATTCCTCACATATGTTGAAAATAAAAAAAAAGATATGGAAGTGATCTCTAAATTAAAAAGAGTATCGATGAATTTTCATTGAATCTGACAAAAGATTTATATGACACAAACAAATTCAGATTCTATATTAATCGTATCAGTAACCAAGTGCAATCCTTATGATAAAAAAATGTGCTGTGATTGCCCAAAATGAATCATTTGATTTTTTAGATGAGCGTAGCGAAGCTTTCCATTTCACACCCTGAAAAAAAATGGGCTTCGTTTTTATGTTTGTTTTTTTTTGTTTTTTTGTAATTATGTACGCGGCATACAGGTCAGAGAAATGAATCAATCAACTTGAAACTTTTTCTGAACGTTGGTGTCATACCAGAATAGGTTGGGATTGTTATTCAGAGGAATCGGTCGGAAGGCTTATCCGGAAAATAATCGGAAAGTTTGGAAAATCCTCGTAAGAATAACCCGGAGGAAAAATACTTGAAAAACAAGAATTTTTCAAAAGCTCTCAAATTCTCACAGAATATGAAATATACTATTATACACCTTTTCAGAGATTTTTACAACAATCGAATGAGAAATAATGAAGAAAACGCAATAAACGTGTACATTTTATTGAATATTTGGATCAATTGGTTCTGCAAAGTGTTTATGCGACAGGTTGCAGGTTACTATAAAAATCAACAAGTTGCAGGTGAGGTTTTTGAACGTTTGAAGTAAGTCAAGGTTTGTAGATGTAAATTGAGCTGACAAGTCATTTTTCATTCTAGATTGCCATACTTCTAAGCTCATCTCACAACGCGCATCCCGCGTTTTCCTAGTATATTTTACCACGACCAAATGTTGAACTGAAGAGACTATAGGACACTCTGTTGTCAGCCACGACCTAGACAAGATCAAGTCACACTCTCGTCAGCCAGAAAATATTGGAGCAGGTCACCAATGAGTCTTCCGAGAGGAGCGACACATTTTGTTGCGGCCAAGTCAAGAAGTTTTATACATGAAACTTCAACATCAAAAATCGAAGCGAAAAAAATCATAGAAAAATATCGAATGGAAGGGTATATCGTATGATTATAACTGAACGAATAAAAATATCGTCAAATTAAATTAAGAGAGCAACCAAATTAAGAGAGCTAAACCATCGCGAATAATCAACGTGATGAAAAACAGAATGAGTTTTAGATCAGATCCTAACTGTAGCAATTTTCTCATGTATGTACGAATGTATTTCATTGAATCAATTAGAAGAATATGCATTGAGAAAAACAACTGCGTATGCACAAGTTGATGAGAAATGAAGATTTTCTTGATCATCGTGCATGCTTTCAACTTGAGTTAAGCCACATTGACATGATTATAAAAATATATAATACCCAACTAGAAGAGGAATTACAGACTTCTTCGAAGTGATATCACACATTGTTGTGATCGGTTTACAACAATGTCCCTCAAAGTGTGTTCTTCAATCACAACTTCGATGCAAGAATAGTCGTTCTCCAGGTTGCTATGGTAGCCTGACAAAGATGCATTCGTTCTATTCTTCATCCACCTAAGCGTCGGTGTATTATTGTGTTGGTAATAACTTTCGAACGATATGAAATATCAAAATTCTGTTGAGAAGGAAACAGATATTTGCAATACGTTCAAGGCGGTATAAGATATCAGTATCCAACTTATATATCTCATAATTGTCGGGAGAATACAGCTGAGAAAACACATTTTTTGCCGTATTCACTTGACAATTATGGAATATGAATTATATTTTATTATGTTTCATCATATTTTGTATCATACTATATATTATATTTTATTATATCATATTCTCACAGTCCTCGAAGCAAATGCTTGGATGAGGTACTAATTGGCCACGACCATTAATCAGTAGAGAGTGAGGCCTAATTATAACATCATGTGCATATTACTGATTCAATTGTTCCATTTTGTATAGTGATGAAATTCACATTTGCTGTCAATGGAAAGAAGTGATCATTGCCCAATTGACTTGGTTCAAAGTGGAAGATATCAATATTAGTTTATTTATACTGGAAGACTTTTATCTACGGCGCAAAATTATGGTCACAGACAGCGCAGTCATGGTGTTGAAGTTCATTAGTTTCAAATAATCGAAATGGGGTGGTAAGATCGCCCTTGTGGTGCCCCGTCCAAACGAACCTATCTTTCATCCATAGCCTTAATTGAGGAACAATAATTTTGTATCATGTTGTGATGTTATTAAAAGTATGTATATATATATATATATATATATATATATATATATATATATATATATATATTTAATTCCATCTCGACGGTATTGTAGATAGGTGTTTTTCTTATGTGTTGGAAGTTTAATATATCAAACCATTCGCAAGCTATCGCTGAAAAAAGATATTTCACCAAATCGACTCCCATGGGCTCTTGAGTTGCCATGAGTACAGAGAAGGTGTACTACGATGATCATAAAAGCTTGTTGATGTGTCTAAAATTGTACACAATCTTGCATGATCTTTCGTTTCCTCGCTTTTGTTTTGCTCCATCGTGAAGACAAGTAGCAGTACTTTCAATGCTCGATGCATTTTAACAGAGAATAATCACGTATTCGTCAGATTCGTGGAGACTGATGGTATTTTTGCATTCACTCATCTCGAAATTTTGCTATGTGTCTATCCACATCTACATGTTATTAACAATAATACCAATATGACTCACGGTGCAGATACATTATTACCAATATCAATTCCAAGTCATCGCAATAACATAAACCTTCTTGTGGAATGAATTATGTTGTACTAAATCCAATTACCACCCTAGAGGTAGATCAATTCATATCGTAATGGAATAACATATTCGGAGATAAATCATACTATCAGTCGAGTAAATATACCAATAAAGCTAATCAAAATACATGGTACATGAAAAACATACATCGGATTATGGTGGATGTTATTTTTCATGAAAATAACTATTATCCATTGAGTTGAATATATATATATATATATATATATATATATATATATATATATATATATATATATATATATACATATATATATTCATATATATATATATATATATATATATATATATATATATATATGGGTTGCCGTAAACTGATCCATCCAGAAACTGGTCCATCTCGTCAACTAGTCCATCTCTATATTATTTTATTAATTATTATATATTTCATGAAAGCAACTGGTCCATCTGGAAACTAGTCCATCTCGCATTTTGATAATATTAATAATTATCGTATTTATACGTCTCGGAAAGTGATCCATCCGGCAACTGGTCCATCAGTACTTAAGTAGAGTTCTCCATTTAAGCATTAAATTCCCATTGTTGAGCTATCTATTCGCGCGTGGTATCATTTGAAAGGTAATTTTGCGCACTTTCTGAATATGCACTCAATTTTTCAATCAGAGGACAATACTGGTAGAAAACAGTAGCTTGATTGGAATATTCGGGAGGAAAAATTAAAAATATCGTGCAACGTTCAAAACACGATATTAGTTTTTGATGACTGGCTATAATGATATTTTTCATTCCTCATGATAGGTATCGAATGAGACTAACATGATAAGTTGATGATATTTGAATCCTGACATTCAAATCACCTGAAAACTGCTCTGAAGATTGAGAAAAACCCCAATTCACAAGGGTGAGTGACATAAATCCAGTTATATTCAAGCCATTGTGAATTTCCAAACTTTTTCTTATATCCCATGACACAGATCAAGCATATGGAAAATTTAAAAAAAATACCATGTACGCAAAACGTGATTTTTGTAACACACTTCTTGATGAAGAGAGAAACACTCATTTTTTTCTCGAAATAATGTATTCTCCAACATTTTGTGTGTTTTTTTCTGTGGAAGTGTATCGTCTCTGCAATTTATATGTCTGAGACTCTCACACAAACAGGAATGCTCAGTCCACAGTATTTTACCACATTATTCATTTTCCGACAAGGCGATATAGGCTTTCCACATCTTATCGGGAGCCCGTTGCGCTTGAATACGCGTACCCAAATTTCGAAATTTTGAATGCGAATTGAGAGTTAATAATTTGCATTGTTCTTTCTTTTTCGGTTCGTTACCTTGGTCCCGTCCGCCCAAGATTTGATCCGGAGGTATATGTTTGATCAACACACAGAAATAATTTGAACAACGATCATGCATCCGAATTCTCTAAAGTTTCCAATTTGTACATTTTTTTTTTTCATCGACTATGTGTGAAAATTTCGTTTTCATACAAGAAAATGCCGCAAAAAGATTCGAATTTGATTTCGTGATTTCATCATATTGTTGATTTTTCCGCGTATTTCACACGACCTCAACGTTCTTTAAACATGTATTGAACTATTTTCGAGAAGATTCGAACATTTCAAAAAAAGAGATCGTATTTCACAAAAAGTGGGGAAAGTCTGTCAAAGAGTCAGATGTCAACTTGATTCTCTTGTCTTGGATCAATTTTCCAATTCGTCAAATCCTAATAACTCTCAAATTTGTGACCGGGAAACCACGAATTCAGAACTGGTCCTTAATTATACTAGTTCACATATGACGGCCAACTTTCATCACATTTCTATGAATGATTTCAATTCAAAAATATTTTGAGAAATTCATCCAAACGCTACATCCGAACGCTATTTGAACATTGGCGTTACTACCGGGTGGGCCAAGTGGGCAAGTGCCATAGTGGGCACGTATGGGGGCACCAATATGAATTTCTTTAATTCCAGATAGTCCAGTCTAATCAAAGAAATGATAATTTTCAATGTTGAACCTGTATTCACAATTCTTTCAAATTCACGCTCTCTCATATATTATCATAATATATAATATTTCGAAGAGATAGAAGATACCCCAATAATTTGAGAAGAAGAGAGTCAAGAAATAAGTGAAGCATCATTTTGACGAATTAGGCCAACGTCTATAAGTTGATCCCGAAAAGTGCTTCAGAGTTCAAGTGTTCGGGAGGCCTCCTTACATGTTGCCTACCAGCTTGATTGCAGACGTTCGGGATACAAGTTGGCAACGGAAAACTAATCATCGTATCAACAGACAGTTTTTATTCACTAATCAGCAGTATTCAATACGTGCTTGCTTGAAGAGCTCTAGTTCGTGGTATATTTGAAACCCTTTCAAAATAATCTGAAAATCAACATGCTTATACCTGTTTCCCATTCTTTCTACGATTTTTCAGTGATATAATATGAAAATTAGAATTTTTAATGAACGTAGAGACACAGATATACTCATTGTGGTTTCATTGCATAAAGAATTATACTGATCGAACTCAACGTTTACCCACCATGTATTGTAAGCCAAAGGTCTGCATTGGCGCTTTTTGTCTAGTTTTGACCGTCCCCTGCAGGGTTTACTCATGAATTGTGAGATGTAGATTAAGGTTCGAGAGTTCGCGTGAAGTAACAGAAACCTTCAAAGTCTCACATTCAAGTCATCTGACTAAAATCTCAGATGTATAAGTTCTGGGCGATGCAAATACGTTTCGAATCAAATTTGAAACTGATGTATCGCTCGCATTTCCCTCCAACTTCTCGACATGAGATCTGCTTTGCGTAAAGATATCTTGAAAATATCCAGTGTACTATAGCCAACCCTGCAAGTTTCCAGGTGTGCTCCGCTCGTGTCCGGTTTTCAACAATACCTGTCACAGTTGCAAGTGCAGGGAGAGGCTGTTTGAAACTGAAGCAGATAATTACGTACCTTTTTAGATCAAAGTCACAAGAAAGACTCAAAGGATCGACGTCTATTCTATAAATTGAACGGCGACGAGCGAAAATGAATGATTTTGATCAATTAAGTTCAATAGATATTTTCGCGGATCATGAAGCTCGAAGAAAGAATTTCAAGTAGACCACAGGGTGGACTGCTGCATTTTTTTCCACCGACGCAAACTTTATTTGTATTTACTAATTTACATCAGGTTACTTTGAATCGAAGTTATGATCCACTTGAATATATGTAGGCCTATAACATAGTTTTTAATCGCGCCAAGTAGTTTTACACCGACGCCATAAGATTCTTCAACAAGTTAACATGAAGTGCTTCGTTCAACCCTACACGCGAGGTATTTCATGAGTACAAACTATCATAGCAATTTTCACAGAGCAGTGTGCTTGACTAAGTATAGGCTTATCACCCAAATTGATGTAATTCATTTAAACGGATTGATTAGGAAATGTGAGAGGGGCACTCTAGGTGATACATGCCCAAGGGCACTCCGTATTGAAGTTACGCCACTGTATTTGAATAATCGAATATTCTGAATGTATCGAATCATTGAAACAGAATGAGAAGTCAAAATCAATGCAGAATCAAGATTAGTTGGACTCAATTTTGAATGAATTTAGAGATAAGAAATGTTTGGTGTTGACGATGTTGATGTTGCTAAATCTTATATCATCATCAAATGAAGAGTGACCGTATTTTGAAGACAATCATTTTCATCTGTAACTGTCCTGAAAGTTATTGATAAAATCGATCCATTAGGTGGGTAGCCTACTCCAATATCTCTTCTTAATTCTTCACTGTCTGTTTCATCAGAGAGGCAAAAAATTGCCCCTATAAGAATGATGAAGGTCTGAATATGTATGTTGTGAAATTATTCCATCTTTACACATCTTTTATTCACATTCTTATCTAAAACCCAATATCACGTTCTCAAACACTGTGGTACTATTATTTCTGAATAATATAGTTGAAAGGGATTTCTCCACAACTGTGATGGTAACGTAACTTCGATTTTTCCATAGTGATTTGAATACGAATTCCGCGCTTATTTTCTTCCATTCTGGTTGGACAAAATTGAAACAAGCCTCGTAGTCGACCAACCACAGGTTGCCGTCGATTAGGCGCGAAAATCTCGGCAAGGATGCATGATATTACATGAACCATGAACTTCTATGATGTTATAATCATCTAGTGAATGAGAGTGTAATAATATGATATAATATTACTGATTTTGTTCAATTTGAATGTGTCAAGTGTAAATGATTGAATATGAGTTTGAATGAAATAAATTCTTCTTTCTTTCATAAATTGTTTTCATAATGACTTTGTATTCATCTCTTGAATTTCTCTTGAAATTTTTTTACCAAGATTTTTTTGCAAACACATGTTAAGGGATGTGTCGTTGAGGCTTTGACCAATATATAGCCTAATCGGGTGATTGGTGTAGAAATGAGGAGCGTTTCACATTTCGATGTGTCGGACGGCCGGGTTTTAGCATAGGCCTACCGCTCGGGTGAGCCGGCCAGTGCACGACCGCGCGGACGGGCGCCCAGATCTCAGATAATTTTTTTCACCATGATTGTTTTGCAAACACATGTTAAGGGATGTGTCGTTGAGGCTGTGACCAATATATAGCCTAATCGGGTGATTGGTGTAGAAATGAGGAGCGTTTCACATTTCGATGTGTCGGACGGCCGGGTTTTAGCATAGGCCTACCGCTCGGGTGAGCCGGCCAGTGCACGACCGCGCGGACGGGCGCCCAGATCTCAGATAATTTTTTTCATCAAGATTTTTTTGCAAACACATGTTAAAGGATGTGTCGTTGAGGCTGTGACCAATATATAGCCTAATCGGGTGATTGGTGTAGAAATGAGGAGCGTTTCACATTTCGATGTGTCGGACGGCCGGGTTTTAGCATAGGCCTACCGCTCGGGTGAGCCGGCCAGTGCACGACTGCACGGACGGGCGCCCAGATCTCAGATAATTTTTTTCCCAAGATTTATTTGCGACACATGTTAAAGGATGTATCGTTGAAGCTGTGACCTAGTAACAGCCTGATCGGGTGATTGGTACAGAAATGAGGAGCGTTTCACATTTCGATGTGTCGGACTGCCGGGTTTTAGCATAGGCCTACCGCTCGGGCGAGCTGGCCCATCCAGTGGAACCTCTGCCCATCGTTTCCCTGCTTGTATCATTCACTTTGTCATACCCCACTCCCATCCAACAAAAAACAACAAAAAACGCGTAGTTGCGGATGCAGAGCCCGTGATGTCCGAGCCTTTGAACCCAAACATTTGTAGATTGGTCTTCTACGATGCCGTCATTTAAAACCGCGTGAAAATCAAACTATCCCCTGGTCCGTGGGCTGAGGTGGGAAAATCGAATGGAACCGGTCTGTCCTGGCTTCGAACCGGGCACATACTGACTAAATCATTGTAAAAATATTGTGGAAAATGCCCTCAGCTAAAATACTGACCACGGGCCATAGGATGATGTGATTTTGATGCGATGAACTTGAACTTGGTCACAGCCTCAACGACACATCCCTTAACATGTGTTTGCAAAAAAATCTTGGTGAAAAAAATTATCTGAGATCTGGGCGCCCGTCCGCGCGGTCGTGCACTGGCCGGCTCACCCGAGCGGTAGGCCTATGCTAAAACCCGGCCGTCCGACACATCGAAATGTGAAACACTCCTCATTTCTACACCAATCACCCGATTAGGCTATATATTGGTCACAGTCTCAACGACACATCCCTTAACATGTGTTTGCAAAAAAATCTTGGTGAAAAAATTATTCGTAGTAGTCTGGGCTCCCGCCCGCGCATTCGTGCACTGGCCGGCTCACCCGAGCGGTAGGCCTATGCTAAAGCCCGGCCGTCCGACACATCGAAATGTGAAACGCTCCTCATTTCTGTACCAATCACCCGATCAGGCTGTTACTAGGTCACAGCTTCAACGATACATCCTTTAACATGTGTCGCAAAGAAATCTTGGGAAAAAAATTATCTGAGATCTGGGCGCCCGTCCGCGCTGTCGTGCACTGTCCGGCTCGCCCGAGCGGTATAGGCCTATGCTAAAACCCGGCCGTCTGACACATCGAAATGTGAAACGCTCCTCATTTCTGTACCC
>OZ023334.1:19903787-19933787 GCA_964007535.1 Brachyptera risi
TGGGTTTCCACGGCGCAATAATTTATTCTGTTTGTTTGCGAGTTATTATCAACAATTGTTTTAACTTGTTTGATAGACATTCAGTTCTTGAATTATTTTGCATTGTTCTTTTTCTGTGCATTTCGGCCGTATTTCTCCGTGATAATTCATATCATTTGTTGTTGGTCCTTGTTCTAGTTTCGTGTTTTTGCATTTGCAATTTATTCATTCGCTACAATGGCGTCTAAAATCGCAAAGCAACAGGCAGTGCTCACGGCAAAGCGGGAGCGGATATTCGCTTCATTACAACGCTCTTACGACGCATTTAAAACGCTTGATAGTGCCAAAGCTTTGTTGTGCAAGCCTCGCTATGACCAACTTGCCGTTTTGAAAGACAACTTTGAGGCCATTCAAAACGAAGTAATAGCTTTGAACGCTCAGCTTGACGAAGGCGTCGATGCTTTGCCGGTCGACGCTATTGAAGCCAGCTTCGAGGAAATGCTGTATGCGACTCATGATCTGTATCTCGCCGCCGTTGCCACGACGACGCCTACTACGCCTCCGCCGCCAAATCAAAATGGTTTTCGAGCCATCTCATTGCCGACAATCGCGTTGCCGGCATTCTCTGGTGATATTACTCGATGGACGGAGTACTATTCGCTATTTAAATCTCTCGTCGACGAGAACAACGACCTGAATCAAGTTCAGAAATTCCACTATTTGAGGACCACCCTCAAAGACAACGCCTTGTCTGTCGTCTCCGGGTTTCCGATTACGGAAGCCAATTATTCTGTGG
This sequence comes from Brachyptera risi, assembly GCA_964007535.1. Classification (NCBI taxonomy): domain Eukaryota; kingdom Metazoa; phylum Arthropoda; class Insecta; order Plecoptera; family Taeniopterygidae; genus Brachyptera; species Brachyptera risi. The sequence continues at coordinate 19,904,563 of OZ023334.1, forward strand.
CATTGGATGCTCTTGTCAGTCGGTATCATAACCCTCGGTTGTTAGCCACCACGTATGTTCAACAGGTTTTAGAATTTACGCCTCTCAAAACCAATTCACATTCTGGGCTGCAATCATTTCTGAAAGTTCACAAAACTTCGATTGAAGCGTTGAAAGCTCTGAATATCGAAGATTTGTCAGATTTTCTGCTTTTCACGTTAGCACTGACAAATCTCGACACATCAACGCGCAAGGCTTTCGAACAGAAACATTCTTCGCACAGCACTCCTAGCTACGCGTCGTTGATCAAATTCATTGAAGAGCAGTCCAGGACGATGGAATTGTGTGGTCTCGACAAACAAGCAGCTAGCTCTTCAAAAGCTATTCCTCCTTCCACAAAGCGAATCAATTCGTTGTTAGTTGCGAATCCTCCGCCCGTCAGCTTTAAATCTCGCGAGCAGAGCAAATCAGCAAGCTCGACCACGAAACAATCTTCGTGTCCAGTCTGCAAAGGGGAGCATACTCTATACTCGTGTTCCGTATTTCGGCAACAGTCCGTTGACGACAAATACAACACGTTACGTCGCCTACAACGCTGCTTCAACTGCATGGGCGCTCATCTCAGACCGCAATGCACCTCTAAGAGTGTTTGCGGTACTTGTCACAGTAACAAACATCATTCGCTGTTACACACCGCACGAATCAACCCCTTGACTCGTGACACAATAGCAACCGAAGTCTCTTCTCATCCGGAGACCACCTCGCCTCATCCTCAAACTCTCGCTTGTCAAGTCAAGACAAGCAAGCCAGTGCTACCCACAGCTCTGTTGGGCACTGTTCGCGCCTTGATCCGCGACTCTCACGGTCAACTGCAACCTATCCGTGCGGTTATCGACTGTGGTTCACAAATCTCTGTTCTCACTCACTCGTTCCTTCAGAAGCTAGGATTGAAAATCAATCCTTGTCATTCCGAACTCTCTGGTATTGGTCATGTTAGTGCTCGGGTAATCGGGACTGTTCAATGCAGCATCGCTTCCCGGTTCACCCCTGCAACCTCTCTCAGCGTACAAGCCTACGTTATGCCTGCGATAGCGAGTCAACTTCCAACCACCACCGTTCCGCTTGAGGTGTTTGAACGTTATCGCTGTCTCTCTCTTGCCGACGACCGCTTTCATGTGCCCGATCAGATCGACTTTTTGATCGGCGCCGATTTATACCCTGATATTCTTGAAAAGTCAGGTGATATTGTGATGAGTGGCAGTCCATCTGCCATAAACACGGTCTTCGGCTGGGTGGTTTTGGGTCCTATTCGGTGTTTGGATGCCGAGTTCCAGCCTCCACTCTCTCTGCTTGCTTGCACTGGTTCTCCATTGGATCGTACTCTTCGATTGTTTTGGGAATCGGAAGAAGTTTCACGTCCTCTTCAAGTTGATCCGGACGATGAACTTTGTGAGGAGCATTTTCTTTCTACGCACTCACGGAACCCTTCCGGACGCTATTCGGTAGCACTCCCTTTCAAGAACACATCCTCTCCTCTCGGATATAATCGTGAGGCCGCCCTCCAGAATTATTTGAGTATGGAGCGGCGACTGAAACGCAATCCTGAGCATGATGCTGCGTATCAAGCATTCATGCAAGACTATATTCAATCGAACCACATGCAACTTGCAAGCACCTCTTCGAACTACGTGATTCCGCATCATTGTGTGCACAAGATTACCAGCTCCAGCACGAAGCTGAGAGTGGTATTTAACGCCTCTTCTCCAGATGAGAGAGGCGCCTCTTTGAATCAGCTGTTACTCAGTGGTCCCAAGCTTCAGAGCGAACTCCCGGGCGTTTTAACCCGATTTCGTTCTCATCCCATCGCAATTTGTGCTGACATTCGTCAGATGTATCGTCAGATTCTGGTCCAACCATCTGACCGCAAATATCAGCACATATTTTGGCGACCCAATGCAGACTCTCCAGTAAAAGAATATGAGCTCAACACGGTCACATATGGGCTCGTACCGTCAGCTTTTCTTGCTCAACGAGTGCTGAAGCAGCTCGTGCACGACGAAGGGGCTCCTTTCCCCAATGCTTCGCGTGCTCTAATATCTCACATCTACGTGGATGACATCGTGTCTGGCGCAGCAGACGTCGCTCAAGCTCGCATTCTTCAATCGGAATTACAGGCTATTCTAGCTAGTGGAGGTTTCGAACTCCGAAAGTGGGCCAGTAACCTCCCAGAAGCATTGAGTGCACTTCCGGAGGATCATCTAGAGACTCCAGTCGTGTTTTCGGATGACGATCAGGGCATCAAGATCCTTGGTCTGTTCTGGGATCCCCGATCGGATGATTTCTCATTCCACACCTTACCATTCGAAGGCGTGGTAACGAAGCGCACGGTCTTGTCGTACATTGCGCGCATTTTTGATCCTTTGGGATTCCTCACCCCGCTCGTATGCTGGATGAAGATTTTTCTTCAGCAACTTTGGTTATCGCGGGTGCAGTGGGACGACGTTTTACCACCGCTTCTTGCTCAAAGGTGGTTGGACGCGGTAGCCGAGATCTGTCTTCTCTCGAACTTCCGAGTTCCACGCGCATTTCCTGCTTCACAAGGCATACATCGACTTGTAGGCTTTTGTGATGCCTCCGAGAAGGCCTACGCTGCGATACTTTACCTTCACACAACGAATCATGCAACTTCGCATATTAGTTTGTTGCGAGCAAGGAGTAAAGTATCCCCGGTCAAACCCTTGACCATCCCTAAGCTTGAACTCTCTGCTGCTTTGCTTCTAACGCGTGTGCTGAAAGATACTCTTCCCTCACTCAGCACTCTTGTCGTGGAGTCAGTAACCCTCTACACTGATTCGACTATTGTGCTCGCGTGGCTTGCCACCCCTCCACATCGACTGAAGACATTCGTCGCCAACCGAGTAGTGGAGATACTCGACAACTCCACTCCTACCAATTGGGCACACGTGGATTCCGAAGAAAATCCCGCTGACTGCGCTTCTCGTGGAATACTGCCTTCTCAGCTCATGGAATACCCGTTGTACCTCTCGGGTCCTTCTTTTCTCAGGAGTCCCCATGCTCTGTGGCCTATCTCTGTGCCTTCCACTGATTTATTGTCTGAATTGCCAGACATTAAGCCTTCCATGGTCACTTTGGCCACAACGGTCAAAGTAGATCCTCTCCTGGTGAATTTTCGAAAGTTTTCCACACTTCTCAAAGCACAACGGGTCTTTGGGTAAGTAGTTCGATTTGCCCGTCTCTTATTGGCGAAACGATCCAAGATTCTCCCTCCTACGGGTTCTTTAAAACCTGTGGAGTTGCAAGACGCTCTTGAACTGATCATAAGAGTCACTCAAAACCACTTTTATGCAACCGAGATCAGCCAACTTGCCAAACAGGGACAGGTTTCATCCCGGATCGCTTCGCTGAAACCTTTTCTCGAACCCTCGGGCTTACTCAAGGTGGGCGGAAGATTGCGTCACTCTTCTCTTCCTGAAGAGGCTCGGTACCCAATCCTACTCCCCAAAGAAGCTCACCTCGCATCTCTCATTTGCGATGCCTTCCACCGAACATCGCTACATTCCGGCCCGAGAACGGTACAGGCGCTGATACAGCAGCGTTACTGGATCGTTTCTCTGCGCGGTTTGTTGCGACAGCGTATACACCAGTGCATTACTTGCCACAAGTTTCGCGCAAAGCCTATGCAGCCTCCAATGGCAGATTTGCCTCCTTCACGTGTTCAAGCTTCTCGCGCTTTCTGCCATGTTGGAACTGATTTTGCTGGCCCTTTCCAGGTCAAATCCAGTAATCGTCGTAAGGCACCCATCACCAAGGGTTATCTGTGCATTTTCGTTTGCATGTCCACAAAAGCGGCGCACCTAGAAACGGTGTCCGAGCTATCCACGGACGCCTTTTTGGCTTGCCTAGATCGGTTTCTCTCCAGACGAGGACTCCCGTCGCACATTTACTCCGATTGTGGGAGAAACTATGTGGGTGCTGCGCGACATCTGCGCGAGGTTTATGATTTTCTATCTCAAGCTGAAACCTCCGTCTTTGACCATCTTTCTAAACGTGAAATAGCTTGGCACTTCAACCCTCCGCAAGCTCCCAACTTTGGAGGACTCTGGGAGGCCGGTGTAAAATCGGCGAAATCCCTGCTCTACCGTCTAATAGGGGACACACCTCACACCTTTGAGGAGTACGCCACCCTATTCTCCCGCATTGAGGCCGTCCTCAACAGTCGACCTCTCTGCGCCCTCTCATCTGACCCTGCCGAAAGCTACGACTTTCTAACTCCCGGACACTTTCTAATCGGCACCGCTTTGTTAGCTCCACCTGAACAAACGGTGCCAGGAAACCACTCGCATCCTGATCGTTGGGTACGATTGCGCCAACTGCACCAGGCCTTTTGGACGCGTTGGTCGTCGGAGTACTTGAATACGCAGATGCAACGCCGTAAATGGGTTCGGGGCTGTCCCAACCTGGCTGTCGGGGATGTGGTATTTTTCCACGATGCCACAAGCAATCCTTTGGCCTGGCCAATCGGCAGAGTGGTCGAGACTCACCCCGGGCTAGACGGCACCGTTCGGGTCGTCTCTGTTCGCACCTCAACCGGTACTTATAAGCGCCCGGTGAATAAACTGGTGTCACTCCCGACTTCCGAATAGTCGAGTTGATATTACTTCGTGTATTCTTTCGGTTCAAAGCACGCATTGGTGCTTTGATCATTTCTTCATGTTAACTTTCTTGTTGTTCTCTCTTTTTTCATTTTTTTTGAAAAGTCAGCGACCATTGGATAAAATGGTTGCGTTTTCTCCTCAATGAATCGCTCGGATCATGTGCGATTTCTTTGCTGTTCTCCGATCCAATTGGGAAGCAATCCAATTACTCGGTGAAAATCTTTTTGCTCACGTTGCCTATGAAGTTACAAGGCTTCTTACGAACAGTTTGCTGTACTAATTTCATGTTCCAAATTTTCCGTATCGTTTACCTCAGCTTTAAAATGTTCATTTTGGTGGGCGGTATGTTAACGCCGTTCTTTTGAGACCAGCTAGCTCGTTTTCCCTAGTTTGTCATTTGAACATGAAATCATTCGTTCACGTCATGGAATGTTGTTTATACATTGCAAACCGTGTTTCTAGTCGACCTTCCTTTCTCATTGCTGGTTGGCTGGTGGGTTGTCACGCGATGTGCTGCATCCAATCACAGCTCGCCATTCTCGCGTTGCCTGAACCCGTCAGGCCTCGCAGCTCAGTTCTCTGCTATACTCGATCCAGACCGGACGTCTCGAAACGGCTCTCGTCGAGTATTCAGTTCTTGTCCATACTCGATTCAGTTCGGACGTCTCTTAGTCGCTCGTCAAGTGGGTGAATTCGCTCATATTCTCGACCAGCTCTTGTTGTGTGAGCATCTCCCGTCCTTCTCTACTTTGTTAGAGTTCGGACGTACTGTACATTATTTCGCATGTACGCAGTTGTTGTTTCTCTATTTTTCGTTCTTCTTGAGTCGTTAATAGGACCTCTTTCCATACTTTCTTGTTTCTAATTCTTCACATTGTTTTGGTCTTTATCATTTACGAATTTGGGTGTTTTGTTTTCTCTCAAGCTTTTGTTTCTTGTTTATTCGAATGGTGTGCGGGGACACCACTCAGGTTTTGATCTATTTTGTTTCGCTTTCTATTTATTCTTTGATTTGGTCAATAACAACGTCAAGTCGACGTAGACCAAATACGTATCGTTTTGGGGTGAGGCATAATCCGAGTTTGGATTATGCTCGCCTGATTATTAATGCCAAGTCGGCATCCGAATACAGTCCACTGGTCTTTCATCGCCATCTCTAAGATCGGCGGTAACATATATATATATATATATATATATATATATATATATATATATATATATATATATATATATATATATATATATATATATATATATTTATATATATATGTATATATATATGAATATATATATATACATATATATATATATATATATATATATATATATATATATATATATATATATATATATATATATATATATATACATATATATATATATATATATATATATATATATATATATATATATATATATATATATATATATATATATATATAAATATCTCTCTCTCTCCATATATGTATATTTTTTTTTCTTTTTTTTCTTAAATAACATCGAAACTTGATATTAAATCATTGTTGTCCAATTAAGGCTATGTGTGAAAAAAAGGATCGTTGGACGTGGCATCATTTTGATTATTTAAAAACAATAAACTTCAACACCAGACTGCGCTGTTGGTGACCATAACTTTCCGCCGCTATGATAAGATGAGATAATGATATGATAAGAAAAAACTAAATGATTTAGTGATTATTGCAGCTTCCGAATCATGAAACATTAAACTATACCTGAATCTTGGAGAAAAAACTATCAATGTCCCTTCGAGACGCATACAAACCACTGCTTATATACAAAGTGAATGTTGATATAGATTTATTTTACTGAAAGAAATGTACGGTAGGCCTACTCATATTATTATCAACATTGTTATCATCATTCTTATATCCATGTCTGTCTGCTGAATTTATCATTCAATTATCTGTCCATTAGCTAGCCCGCACACAAGGTATTATCCTTACGCGGGCTTCACACATATAAATGTTCATTTCTATTTTGTATTTTGTATTTTTGAATTATGTTTCTCATGTATTATGTGCGAGGAGAATAATTATCAAATTGAATTGAATTGAATTGAATGCAAATCATAAATTTATATTGTCCGATATAGGCCTATTGCTACACTTGCCATCAGCTAAGTTACCAGACACTTCATATCATTCGCCCTATAACTGAAAGAATATATGGTTGTTCTCTGCCAGTTAGTGTTTGAGTCAAAACCAACGAGTGACATTTTCCACTCGGAGCTTTATGTTATTGTTATACAAACAGAATCCGCATACGACTGAACTTTGCCAATTTCAATCATGTGTACTCTTTCCAGTGTATTGATGAGGTCGAAAATATATAAGGAACGAAATGATGTGTATATTTGCAGTAACAATGTAATATACTCAAATAGGCTTTGCTGCTTGTGGAAAGAGAAAGATATTCAAAAATGATGAATGAATCTTCTATCAGCTACTGTTAAATTACAGAACAGAATGTATCAGAATGTGATCTCAAAATATTGCTGAATTTATCCATTGTTGTCAATCACCTATATAATTCGACATTATGAATTAAAAAGTCGAGTTTATTCAACTATTCATCAAATCATTTGATCATTCAAGTTTTGACCGGAAATAAAATTGAGGATTCCATAATAACATGATTATTGCAGATTGCCACAAAAACTTTGTACTGATCTGAAAAGGAGAAAAATGTGTATGAAACATACAGTTCTTTCCTCATGGGATGAGCTAAGTGAAAACTCAATTTCACCATACTCGAGATATTTTTTTTGAAAAGATGAAGAAACAGAGAATAGGCGTAGCCTTGAGGAAGAAGAGGAGGAATGAGTTGGAACTGGCAGGAACCGATTGTTATGAGAAGTCTGCCCTAGAAAAAGTCGTGGAAACACCCCCTGACTCAATTTAATTGATTACCTGGGTTTGAGATATATGTATTCTTCTTGTTCACGCACCACAGGTCAAATCAAGATGCGAATTCAGTCAGAAATTGCTATTTACGCAAGTGTCCTCATCTCATACGATACTGTTCAGTTTTCATGATGCAATCGGTTGCACCACTTCTGAGAAAACTCATTCCAGAGCAATTAAAAATCCCATGAAAAAAAACCAGGGGAGAGAATTCGTGAAAAATATTTCCTTCGGAAAAATTCGAATTTGCAGAAAACTTCAATATGATAATCGAACACATTATTTCGGACTTTCATGCTGGCCTTCCATACCTGCGTCATTCTGATTGCGAATTCTGTGAGCGTTTTTGTAGGCCACCCTGATGATAAAACGACCAATCAATGACGAAAGTTACGCGATTTCTGATTGTTGAGCTTGCCTCAATTTTACCGCTTTGCGAAACCAAAACGCAAATCGCATTCATGGAAGGCCAGCATCACTCGAATCGAATCAGCCGTTTTGATGTAAGAAAAATATACAATGTGATGTTTATACAATGTGGTGTGCAATATACAATTGGTCATGTCAACCAGGTACTCACTGGAATTACCTGAGTATTAAACCGGATGATTTGACAGAAAAATCAAGAAGAATGTTTTGGTGAATTCACATAATTTCTTCCAATTCTTGCTGTTTTATCAGGATCGCAACTTCCACTTTCGAGAAATATTTACATCCCTTGATTGACTGTCAATCAGTCTAACCATAGATGTAAATAATTTTTGTGAGGTCGCCAGATTCACAGGCGAACGAATATCAGCCCATTAACACTGGTAGAAAGACATGAGATTCTGATCGTGAGAGTTCAAGCACATTCTGTACCATGTACGAAAGTGAGAGGATATAGGGAAAAGGGGAGGAAGGGAGGCAGTTCATAAAGGTCTGGAGAAAATATTTTGACACCTCACAATGAGGGCAAATTGGAAAGATCTTTTGTGTTACTCGTCAGTTCATAGTGGATAGATATTTATTTGAAATGCCGATATGGAGGATTCGATTGACTGTCCTCCTCATTCATTAGTCCTAACGATTAGATGTGTTCCTCCTGCAAAATTCACGTGGAAAGTTCATGTTCACGGTGGTATCTACAGCTGTGGCTGATCATGACTCTGGAGAAGACCAAGTTTTTTGAAACAACGTCTCGTTCAGGCGATTTATGTATGCCCTATTTCCGATCTTCGGAAAACGCAATATCACCCGGGTGATGCAAAACGCGTACCCGACCAAGTACCCAGGTACCCGGAGGCATCACTTATATAAATATATATATATATATATATATATATATATATATATATATATATATATGTTCATATATATATATATATATATATATATATATATATATATATATATATACATATATATATATATATATATATATATATATATATATATATATATATATATATATATTTATATATATAAATATATATGTACATATATATATATATATATATATATATATATATATATATATATATATATATATATATATATATTCATTCATATATATGTGTATAAATATATATATATATATATATTCATATATTTATATATATATATGTATATATATATATATATATATATATATATATATATATATATATATATATATATATATATATATTTATTCACTTATTTTATATGTATATCTACATATATTCATATATGATCATTTCTCTTGTCATTTCTTCAGACGTTGTTCAATCATCCATTTGTTAACAATTGATCAAACGGAGAGGAGGAGGAATTGCAGAATCGGGCGGACGAGTGGAAAGTAAAGGACACTTTGGGACTGGCATACCCAAGTCGATATATTTCCGCCCTATAGTCAGTATGTACTCGCCCAACTCTGTCAGAAAATGAGTATTTATAGATGAAAATAATCAAATTGACTTGTTAGTTTCAAATATATGGTTATAGGAATATTTTTCACGAGTAGTTCACTATGGACTACTTAATGAAAGTAAATTCCACCTTTGGTGGATTGTCTGAATCCACGATCTTGATTTGATAGTTCACCGATATTATATTTCTAAAATCATTGACTTCATGCAATATCTCCAAAACGGTTTGAACATTAGGAATATGCGGCAGCTGTTTCATCCACCAATCATAACCGAGCCTAACTGTAACTGTAGAGCTAATTCGCTTGGAACAGTGTTCAAAGCGAAGAGCCGTCATTCAAGAAGTCATGCGAAAGAGAATGGTTAACCATCATCCAGAGAACTAGATTCATTTCCGTACCCTACACAATAGTCTCTAAACTACAATGAAATGATTGATAGTAGCCAACTTTTGATAAACTAATTACATAATTATTAACCATTACCATTGTATGTATGACCCTTATTGTACTATTAACATTTCACTCTGTTTTGTATATTATTTTCTTCAACAACTACCACAGTATTTGTGAGCATGCTGATGCGGGTGACATATAGGGGTTGTGGCTATGTCATGGTGAACCACTCACCGGGGGTAATATAGGGGACACAGTCAATAATGATGTTCCACAGAATTCACTACATGGACTTTGGAAACTGACTTTTTCTAGCTTGTGTGAAGATTTGGATCAAGTATGTATCTAATCGAAAAAAAAAAGAATATATATATATATATATATATTGGGTTTTACTGACGCACTATACTGATGACTACGATCTATTGGCGTCAGTGAATGATGAATGAGATGTTGGGATGATGAGATGAAAGATTATTTTATGAGGTGTTTTGGGTGGTGGGAAGGAGTCGGTCGTGGCCTGTTGTTAAAAAACCATCCCAGTATCAACCTGAACGACAGAAGGGAACCACGAGAAACCCCTGTCAGGATGGTCGATCATGACGGGAATCGGACCCTGGTCTCCCGGATGACGGTTTAGTGTGTTACCACTCGGCCACGCGTCTCGGTTCTTCTCGGAATGTTCATATAACTTTTGTGAAACCATAGAGAAGTAAACTCTATGGTAAGACCAATTCAAGTATCATCATACAATCGGGATTTTATAAGTTTCAGGAATCCATAGGAATGTTTTAATCTCCTCCATATTCCTGCAAATATTATATATAATGTGGACATCAATTTTTCTTCAACATTATTTCTGCATCGACTGTTATATAATTCACATTCATTTTTTCTAAATTAAGGCTGAGGATTATGAAGCTATTCGGAGGTGGCATCCCTCGGTGATTATCAGACTTGTAGAAGGTCTTGCCTTTAATGGTGAAATCTTGTGGCGGTGATATTCAGCACTCGTATAAATAGATTGGCCTCATTTAAATATCTATAACCTGATCGAGTATATTTTTGTGTACCCTAGAGTGGACACAAATACACACATTCATTCCGTTCCGAAGTTTCAAGAGCTAGATTATTATCAAATATATTTCCATACATTTCCATGATGAAATTTATGACAAAAGTAAAAAGTTGAAAGTGAAAAGATACGAATCCATCATTGAATCGGAGGGCGAGACGATAATTACAGCTTGTGTGAATCAATTCTGTCGAATGATGCAAAGAAATGTGTGGAGAGATATAAAATATAGTGATACAAAGTTGTGGTCGCATGCAAATTCGATCAGCTACAAACAAGTGCACCCTGAAGAGAATATACTGATATTGAACGCACAATAACTGGAAGACAATATGCACACACACTCCACGCATCGCATATTGAGAAAAGGTTGTTATGTGTGAGCAGATTTAATTAAAATGAAGATTCCAATCTGGGATTGGGAGATTTTATGTGACGGCGACCACATTTCATAATTGAACCGGATATTTCTCTCAATACTTCTACCTCATCAAGGATCGTGAGATATTTTTAACATCATAACACGTAACCTTGATTGATTTTGATCGACGATTTCTGAAAAGGAACTTCTCTTTATTGTGTGGAGCAATTTCACTACAACACGTCCAAACGGAGAGTCGCTTTGCGATATCGTCTGTATGTAAGGTTAACGCTGAGAACGTTTCAATCGTTACACAGCAGAATTTTGTCAATATAGATCAATATATGAATATATATATATATATATATATATATATATATATATATATATATATATATATATATATATATATATATATATATATATATATATATATATATATATATATATATATATAGTGAGATGTATCGCTTCCATATTATATGCATTTGTTTCCCCTTTTTTTTCTGAATAAGTAATTAATTAACGACTCACAGTCTCCGCCCCCATGACGTTAGGAATCATACTGTCTAATCAGCAGGAGGCTTATTCTGAAACTGGATTTCTGTTGGAACTGTAGTCAAATTCCGAAATCCAATCGGGGTATTTTCAAATAACTACAAATGATGGGATCCAAGTGGCGTAATGGTTAAGCCACGCCTATTCCGAGTTGTCAATTGAAATTTCATCTTTCATGATTCAAGATTGACAGTATTATTATTGATTTTTGTATTGAATATCTTTGTATTGTCTCTCCACTCTCTTCACTGATATGTTATATTCATTGTTCCATATGTTATTCTGTATCTGATGGGCAAACTTCTGGAAGGCAGTCTCCATTTTTTACCAATAAAGAATTTATGATTGTATATAAATCATTGATGGCAGCGATTGAGAGCGACAATGTGGTCAATGACATGAAAAACATAATTCACTGAAATCATATTTTATTTCTATCAACTGGAAGCCTTCAATATTGATGAATATTCAGAAATTCGGGAAATAGCGTGAATGTGAAAAACCACTCTACTTTGGCTCACTTATCACGAGTGTTATCTGGATAAGGAATCATTTTCTGATCGATCCATTCGACACTAATTGGATTCTTGTTTTCATCACGAAATATCAATCTATTAATTTTTCATCTTGCACGAAATCTACAAATGAAAACTCTCCTGTTCTCATTGGAACATGTTTTTCCCCATTCTGATTCCGATCAAATTCTGTTGAAATCTTTGCAATATCAGAAATTTATTTTTTTCATACTTGACTTTCAAAATGGCTCATCGGAGTGTTTTCGTGAATATTAATCTGTATTTCATTAAAGAACCTGACTTCCAAGGTGAGCAGATCATTTTTTTTCGATTTGTGACGAGAACATGAGAATTAGTTCACCCTACTGGATCGAAAGAACAGATAGAATATCAGACAGTAGCAAATGCCGTAATTTTCATTATTTCCATGATTTTATAATACGTCATCAATTTCATAGAATGTTGTGTTTACATTCTGTGATGACTATCTCCTCTCGAAGGTGACATCTAATATTTTTGTCTGAAGTATAAGAGTTTCTATTTCACGAATTGTGAGCGTTGTAGAACTTGCCATCGTGTTTGTTTTGTTTTCGAAAATGTCGTGACGTATTTGAACCTACTCCATTCATGACATGAACCACTTGAGACTGCCTTCTACAAGGCGACGCTTCTCACTCGCTTCCTGTCGTGACGTCGCGACGCCTAAAAGCCGAAGGGACGGCTTGTTTGTGGAAGATTTATATCGGAGAGTTGCTTGTTTTTGGGGTAAAAGTTAATTTTACTCCCCAGCAAAAAAAAACGATTATTTTCTCAAGAGGTCATCAAACTCGCGAATATCTGCGCAGATCAAACTGCGCAACTTGGCTGAAACCATTTCGTGAACATTGCTGTTATGGGGATGGTTGCTTTCATTATTGCATTATGATTGCATGATATTTTCCTGCAATCAAAATACCCCCACCATTATCAACCTTAACCCCAACAACAGGTAGGTTATTTTGTGGGAAATAATGGACGGATGATAGATGAATGGTGTTACCTAACTCATGTCCTAAACGGGACTCGAACCCAAGACCGATTGACTCCAGTTTCAAAAGAAGTGTAATATTTGGCTGAATCAATCATAGCATAAAAATCAAGTCATTTTCTAAAACTCGACTGAAGTATTGGTAACAATATTGTCGTTTAAGTGGTTTGATGACTGAACTGAACTTAAGAAAGAACTGATCGGCAAACCAACTATATATATATCATGTATTCTCATTCTAATTTCATCAATTATGATAACATCTGTCAACAACATGATGAACTATGAAAACCTCATTTGAATCAGTAGATCCAAGTTATTATCATACTGCCATTCTATTCCGGAATAAATCATTCTAGGTATCTGAATAATTGAAAGATGAAAATCTTGTATTTGGAGGAAAATATGATTTGATTCACTCAACGTGTGTTCAAGTCAGTTATTATTTTTCTCAGATGCTGATGTTTGAGGATCACACCTCGATCACAATGTGGAGGAAATTAATGGGAGGAGAAGTGTTCCATCAATAAAACGTCACAATAAACATTAAACGTGGAACTGAAATGATTTTCCAAACGGTAGCTCCTCGAGAGATATATAATCAAGGCTTCAAATTCTCATGGCAGAACGGAACCAAATCCTCTCTGCACGCTTCCAACTCCACTCGCCTGTAACTGCAACTAGTTCTTGTGTCTACCGCTGGCTGCGGGTTCAAACTGGCACGCTTGTGGCGCTTAGTAACGGTCATAGAAGGGACTGCGGTTTGAGGGGTTGGAAGAGCATGATGATATAGTAGTGGGGGCTAGAATGGAGTAGTAATGACAGCTCATGTTTATATCAGCGTCATCGAAGAATGTTAATAGGTATACGTGCATTTGATTGAGCTGAGTCAAATCTCCGATCTCACGAAAAATCTACTACTTTAAGCTAGCTTTCCATAAAAAAAAATTACTGCGAAACTTTGCGTGACGAAGTCGCATAGCTGTTTCCATGATGTGCGAAATAATTTCGCAATTATAGCGATTTCATTTTGAACTGAGTAGCACTCGATGTGCCGTGAACGGAAGTAGACACAAGCGATTGCGCAATAACGATTAAAATTATAAAATAAAATTCGAAATAAATATGCGAATGAAATTCGCAACGAAAAAAGTTGAGTTTGGTCCAACTCATCTTAGTCACCATGTTGCGAAATTCCAACATGGACTCCTAGTGGTTTTTGAGGCTGTGATTGGCTATCGACTGATTTTTTTTCGTTTCGTTTCGCTTCGCTTCGCAAACATGTTTATGGAAAGGAAGCTTTAGACGAAAGAGAGATGTCTCTATTCTGTATGTGAAATCATTCACGATTTGTAGTATCTGAATCAATCAATCCAAGTCATGTGATCAATAAAATTATATTGAACAACACGGGTATATGCACTCATTTTCGAGGGATTATTTTCATTCACACATTCCTTTCTTAAACTCGGCCTTTGTTGAACTTTGACTTTCTCGGTGGTTTGAAAATTAGAAATGTAATGCGTGTCGATGTAGAAATCTGCTAACATGCGAGTCACGTTTCGGACTCTCGCTCAACGATTCGTATATTGGCGTGTGGTGGTGGGGGCGGGGGAGGGCAGAGGGGAGGTAGGGGGTGGCATGGCATGGCCCCACTGGGAAATAACGGGTACTATTTCCACTACAAATACAACCTCGAATTTATATACCAATTGGAAATAAGAAAAAAAGCCTTTTTTGTTTTGTGAAACATTATGTACTCTCTTAAGTGTTTTGAGTTGTAACTTTGTCGTAATTCGAAAGGCGGTGTGAAATAAAAGTAGATAAATGTTTTCAGACGGTTCTTAAATTGTCCAACCTGGCGCTTCATTGCGGAGAGAGCATTCTGTAGTAAGAGTCAGTTCCGGCGACGCTCGTCAGAATGCGCTGCTGTCTCTCCGTTGAGATCGACGTCGGTGTTCACGAGCGATCACGTTTTTGGTGGTAACATTCGAACTGGATAAGCTGTTGTCAAAGTTCAAACACTCAGACATTTCGAATATTTTTCAATGCAATTGATGACGACTCGCATTCTCCGCCCCATTGACGTCACAAACCATAACATCCAATCGACGGGGCTTTCAGAACTGAGGTGAAATTCGAATATTCAATCGAGATTTATCCAAATCATGACAAATAATATAGATCTGACTGGCCGACTGGTAAAGCCACGCCCATTTCGAGTCGTCAATTGCGTTGGGTAACATTATATCAAACTGCAGCTTATGAAAAAGGTATGATGACCAGAAATTACAACGAACTTCTGATTCAGCAGGAGTGTGCTAGCTTGCACGCCGTAGGCCCCACATACTACGAGCTGTAACCGTAGATTTCTAAAATATTGTTCCAATTAAAATAGAAAATGGGCTGGGTTCAACCAACGCAGAGTTATGATACAATACACGCAATGAACTCAGCACGTTAACGGCAACCTATGAAAAGAAAAGTATTATTTTTCTATCTTTTCATGTATAAATATTGAAATAGTATATTGTATATACTGGACATTCAAAATGAATGAAATTGGAAAACTCCAAGAGAATTTTTGAAAAATCAGTTGAGAAATACGTTGAAACGTTACATAAAATGAAACTACAAACTAGTGGATATAACACAACAAAAAATGGTGTGACTTCCCCTGGTCTTGAAGGCCGAGCGCATATGGTCAACAGTTTATTTTAGTTTATTGTCAAGGCAGTTGACTTACGAATACATCGATATCATATATGATAACTTATCACAAAAAGTAATCAAATTATCTGATATGAAATGCGAGATACGTTCTATGATAATTTTCAGTGACAACTGAGGCATAAAAAATCGTAGTAACTTTCCGAATATACGTATTAATTTTTACATCCTGCAATTCAAAACCTTTCAAAAGATTGTCGATCCATAGTGAGCATTCACAATATTCTCAAAAAGAATCACTTTCTGCCTTGTTGGACTGGGGACGCCTTGATTGACTACGCAAACGATAGAGTGGTCCAACATCTGGCCGTTCTCACTTGGGAGTAAAACGGAGTCGATTGAGCAAAATATCGGTTATTTGGTGACAACTTTTGAACGATATGGAATATTGAAATCAAAAGTTCATGGACAACACAGATATTCTCAATACTTTCAAGAATTATAAGTTATATGCTCAACTATTCAACTAATATCGCATAATATGCAATTCAATTTTTCTATTTTGAATCATTTTATTCTTGATTCTTATAAACAATATGATATATATATATATATATATATATATATATATATATATATATATATATATATATATATATATATATATATATATATATATATATATATATGTATCTTTATTCAAAAATCTGTCTTACATTATGAGATTGCAAAAACACAGAATGAAAATCAATTAATCGAAATATAAAACAAATTATCGATAACAACATTTTAGAGAATAACAAAATGAATATAATTTGACTAGGTTTGAATGCAAAATTATACAAAAATTAAAGAGGGGAAAAAATGAAAAATAGTATACAATGAGAACAAAATTGGAAATTTTATCACACATAATATATATACAAATTTTAAATTGATAATACATGAAATTGAAATACAATATTCTCAAATCATAAATTCATGGTAATTAAAAATATAAGACTCATTCATGAGTCTTATATTTTATCTTATATTTTTTGATCAAAATTATAATGATAATACACAGTATAATGAATCAATATGATAATATGATTTGATTTTTGCAATGCGATTTTATTCAAATAATTTTCACTCACAACTTCTTGGAGGTATTTAAAATATCTGTGTGTCTGTCGTATAAGGATATTGACATCTCATACAGTTCAAAACGTTTTTTTTTCTTTTTTTTTTAATAACATCGAAACTTGATACAAAATCATTGTTTCCCAATTAGGGCTATGGATGAAAGATAGTTCAAAACGTATCACAAAAAAAAACTGATATTCCACCAAATCGACTGCCATTAGCTCTTGATCACTGAAATATCCAGTTCCATTTTTGATGGGTTAGTACGATTAATTGTTTTGGCTATAGGTAGGGAATGGATAGAACGTGATTAGAGCTTTCAAATTGAGAATGAATAAACAAAACCTTACAGGTCGATTCCAATCGCGCTGGTGAGTTTCAACTATACTAGTGTTCTCATCACAATGCTGCAACCTGTTATCCACCATTATTATAAGATTTTATATCCAAGAATAAAAGAAAGTCATCTACCAACTGAATAATCAAGAATATTTTGGTGAACTCATGATTCTTTCTGATGTGACTTTGAGAATTTAACACTCATGAGAGATGCTGCTGCTTTTCTTGTCTGAAAACTCGTACTGGAAAAATCATTTGATGTATATTTTTTATATTCATATTAATTTGCATATTCATTTATTTTCACCCAATTAGGAATGACAATATCTCGCATTACACAAAATAAAAGTGAGGTTGAAATCCAATTCATATATCAACAATACAAATATCACGGAAATGTTCGTGTTTGTACTTCTGATAAACGACACACAAGTATATATGAACCGGCACAGAGAGCTGAGTGGTTAACACACTTGCTCCATGTGATCCGGGAGGTGTTGGGACATATCGGACTCGGTTCGATCCCCGCCACCGTCCATCTTTACAGGGGTTTTTCGTGGTTTCCCTCTGTAGTCTAGGCTAATGCCGGGATGGTTCCCACAGTATAGGCCACGACCGCTTCCTTCCCACTATCCTTCCCATTACCCATAAAACCTTCATCTCATCATCCCATCATCCCATCATCTCATCAATCATTCATTCAACGCCAATAGATCTCAGTAATCATTACAGTGCGTCGTTAAAACCCAATATAAAAGAAAGTATATATGACACACACAGGATGACAAAATAGTACAAAGCGAGCTCAATGAAAATTATTGAAGATGATATGAAGAAAATTGAGAAATAATAATTGAGTGAAGATTGGATAATCCTTCTGCTGATCCGAGTATGCTGCTCAGTTAGGCTTTTTTGTATTATTTTGTATATTATTTTCGTATCTTCGTTCAAAATGAAACTTTCTCATATCATGATACTGTTTATTACTCCCTCATTATTATCTACAATCATTTGTTCAACAATCATTCATGTGTGATTTATTATTATTGTGTGTTTTTTCTACTTCATTGATTTCGTATTTTATTCTTATTAAGTGTCGAAAGATAATCATGTGTACCATGGCATAGTATTCAATAAAGATTATTATATATATATATAGTGTGATGGGTCATTAATAGTTGATTCTGTAAGATGCAGAATTGATATACCATGATAAATGAAGAACATTTCAATATGATGAACTAATTGAGGAAATGGTATCTGTGTAATGAAATAGAAACACTCGCGGAGAGTGGAACAATATCGGATATAAGTTCTCTCCTCAAACCAAATATTGACCCATTTGTTTCATCGTGGCATCGTTCACAAACGATTCCTCTCGATCCAATCAGAAGCCTGATGAGTGGGATGCTGAGAAGATCGTATGTGAACGAGTTCGACAGAAAATTCGAGAGCACTTATGTTGAAAGTATAATCGAATTCAATGCACGGACTAGAATCGCGACGTTCCTGACTCAATCACTCACCGTGAGCAGGCGTGAGTTCGAATCCCGCAATAGACATCGATATTCGTCGATATTACCCAGCTGTTGTTAGAATTTGATGCAATAGTGATCTATCTGATCTAGTTCCGATAGCTAGGAAAACGCTATATACGCGTTGATAGACGAGCGGAAAGTAATAGTATGTCGACTTCTTTGCCAAACTTTTGCCTACATTCGCCAATTGGGTGACATTCAAGTTAGAAATGGGTAAAAACTGCTTCGAGTGGTACCAATTTAGCACATTTTATGGTTTATCTTCAAAATGGCTCACCCGATCAAGCTGAAAATTTTTAGAAATGTGTATCAAAATGTAAATCAACTTCACGTGGAATTTAATTTTATTTGAAAATAAAAATATTTTCTTTTTTTTCGCCTTGTTATTTAAATGAGCATTTTTGAAATTTCTTAAATTCATAAAAAAAAGTTACCATCCGATAATGCCACAAAACTTTACAGATCTAACTGATGAGGAACCATTTTGAAAAAAAGTTCGAAGTTGATAGCTGTAGCCGTTTGACCTGTGGAGAACCGACAAAAAAAAGATTAAAAAAAAAACATAAAAACGAACACCAATTTTTTTCAGTATGTCAAATTGAATCCTCGCTAAAGCTCGTATAAAAATAGCGATATCACTTTGGTAACGTGGTTGAATATGAATACTGATACATCCCAACAGTGATGATATTGACGGATGGCATACCTCTCTGACGTAGCTGGTACATCTGTTACCATTTGTAAGAGTTAACCAAACAATTGCGTACATGTCACTTATTGACTGTTGACACAGTATGGACTTCTGGGTTCAGTTTATTAGCAGTACTTGTGCTATCAACAGCCACCACTCCAGAGATACTGAATCAGGTACACACAATATTCTTCAATACAAAAACTATTGACAAATTATGTTATATTTGAGGATGTTCGATCAATAATTTGTACGATATTCATGTGCTATATGTATGAATGTGATTAAATATATATATATATATATATATATATATATATATATATATATATATATATATATAACTATCATATATATATTATATATCATATATTATATATATATATATATATATATATATATATATATATATATATATATATATATATATATATATATGTATATATATTTATATATATATATATATATATATATATATATATATATATATATATATTTACATATATATATATATATATATATATATATATATATATATATATATATATATATTCATATATATATATATATATATATATATATATATATATATATATATATATTTATATATATATAAATATATATATTCATATATTTATATATATATATATATATATATATATATATATATATATATATATATATATATATATATATATATATTCATATATATGATGATAACAACTATATGAATCTCGAATACTTCAATCAACCTGTTGAAATAATACTGATTTTTCATTCAATGATTGAATAAGACACCACTCAATAACCTGAAGTCATTCGGTCGTAGGCTTGAGTTCTGATTCGAACAATGATCCGGTGAAACATTGATTCGGTAAACATCATCCATCCATTTGCTCATTCATTCATCCATTCTTTCAAGCAACCAACCTGTTGTTGGGGAGAGAGAGAAAGAGAGAGGAAGAGAGAGGAAGAGAGAGAGAGAGAGAGACAAACAGACAGACAGAAAGACAGAGGGGGCGTTGGTTGTAATCCCTTGGATCGAATTGGATTGATGAAATCAAGAGCAATTCAAATAATAGTTCACTAATCGGAAAAAATTTAAAATCATGATTGATGAAAAATGAGTTTGTTCTCAAAAAATCCGATTTTCGGAATTGATCATATCATCATTCCTCAAATTTCAGCTAATGGAAGTAAAGATGATTGGTGTATGCAAAAACAATAATTTGGTGGACTGGATGCTTTTCATCTATTTCAAGAGTCCATGTGAGTCAATTTGACGGTATGTGAGTTTTTTGATGATAACCTTCAAACGATGAGAGATTTTGAAGTTATGATACGCGAGGAACACAGATGATTATAATAGCTTCAAGATAATTTAAAATGAAAGTACGTTACTCAAATCGCATGATTGCCAAGCGTTCACAGCGAAAAAACACATTTTTAGCTGTTATACGCTTGAAAATCATGCGGCATGATTTTAGCAGTTATAACTTATATAGCCTTGAAGTTATCATAATTATCTGTGTTTTTCGCGTATCAGAACTTTTATATTTCTTACCGTTCAAAAGTGATCACCAAAAAACTCACGGTACAGGTTTTTGTTCACATCCTTTCATGCTTATTTTAGTATATTGCTTCATTATCGGCCACTCATCCATACTCATGCACTTATAACATAGTTGTTAACGGAGTCGCTAAGCGCATTCAGAAACAAATAGTAATGATATATGTATTCAATTGAGAACGTTCACTCCGGTAATATTTTGAAATATTCAACAATATAGATATCGAGAAAATTACTGAAGGGTGACAATAACACCCCACTCACGTTCGGCGCACAAAACAGTCGCCCGCTTCACCAATCCCTATAGAAACGTAGCTTCCTACACTCTTGTAAATAAGCTTTTCAGCCCTGAAGCAATGTAATCTTGTGTTCATTAGTAAATGAAAACCCTCGTATCGTTTCAGAATCAATCAAGTATTCAACAAGTGATACGGTGTCCCCATTGCGTAATCACGCCAAGAAAGATACTGAGCCCCGAGGTGTATAATCTTATTACAAGTCGAGCTAGTAGAAAAACAAGTCATTCACTCAAGACGTAATTTAATTGATTTTTATTGTTGCTGTCTTTTCCGACAGGCAATGAGACAGTGAGGTGTCCGATTGATGTCTTGTTCTTTCAGTTGGGTAATTCAGGATATTTTTGTTGTGATATAACTTCAAATTGTATTGATGGAATACTTTTTCGAGTGATATTCATGAATGATGAAAGTAGACAGAATCACAATATTGTTTTCTCATGGTGATAGTATTGTATTTTCAATTTCTCTGGAACCAAGAATAGATTAATGAGACCAGCACATGGAGCTGTTTGTTTAACGCACTTGTTTCATGTAATCCGGGAGGTGGGGGGGTACATCGGACATGGTTCAAACCCCGCCACCGTCCAACTTTACAGTGATTCATTGTGGTTTCCCTCTGTAGTCTAGGCTAATGCCGGGATGGTTCCTACAATATAGGCCACGACCGCTTCCTTCTCACTTCCTTCCCGATACCTGAGAAATCTTCATCTCATCATCCCATCATCCCATCATCTCATCAATCATTCATTCGATGCCAATAGATCTTGGTAATCATCAAAGTGCGTCGTTGAAAAAATCTATTTATATATATATATATATATATATATATATATATATATATATATATATATATATATATATTCACATACATATATATATATATATATATATATATATATATTCATATACATATATATATATATATATATATATATATATATGTATATATATATATATATATATATATATATATATATATATATATATATATATATATAAATATGTATATACATATATATATATATGTATATATATATATATATATATATATATATATATATATATATATATATGTATATAGATTGATAGAAACTTGGCAAATCATCTTCGAATTCAATGAACACTCCCCTTTTCACATCATTCCTTAGAATGCGATTGAGCTGCTATTTTGCTTCGAATCGTAAATTCACTTGTCCACAGAACCGTTTAAGAAGACCCGGATTCATGTCACACCATGTCGACTGTTCTGCCAAATGTGAATTGTATTACCCTAAAAACCCCGCATGCCAGCCGACTGATACGTGTTCAAGAATCTCATGGAATAACATTGATTTCCACTCGGTCTTCACATCATAAAAATCTTTATTCATTGTCATAATAGTCTATGTTATTGAGAGCATATGGAAGTTGATTCAGTATAATATCATTTTTTTTTGCGATGACTTTTGAACGACTTTTGAATGACTGTATGAGAAATCGAAATATTTATACAACAAAGGAACATTTATTCCCAGCTCATTCAAGACGGAATACATAAAAAGTATTCAACCTATATCTCGTGATTTCTACAGGTATGAAGCTAAATAATGTGATATTTCAGAAGTATGCCAATGAAAATGGTGCGATTTGAGTCAGATGGTTCTAACATACATCGTCTTTGAATTTTATCTGGATCATCTCTGATTCAATAGTGTCATAATTTTGATATATGATCTCATTTAGAAAATCATCAGGACAAAATCGTGTTTCGCTAAATCTACTATCTGTCATGCACTCTTACTCAATAGGTTGAATTATGAATGCCCATGAATAGAAAAATGAGAATGGCAACATGACAATTTCGAACGTCTCATATCAATGGGGTTGAAATATGTTTCAAATGGACCTGGTTCATCAGGACTGTAATCAAACTCGAACTTTGAGCGATCAGAATGATACTATCCCCAAAGATATTCACCAGTTTTCCATTCAACCTGTTGATTTGGCTGAAACGTTCACCCAAACCTCGAGCATAAAGCCACGAACGCAAACGCTGATATGACCAACCAATCAGTTACGTCAGTAGTCAAAATATCACGTACTGAAAAGAGTGAATCAGTGGCTGGGGCACTCAATCATCATTCAGGATATATATATATATATATATATATATATATATATATATATATATATATATATATATGTATTTATATATATGCCGGGCGTATAACCTATCTCTTTATGAAAAGGGTCCCGTGCATGCATGCTCAACATCACATAATTTTCTTCCAGATAGTATAAATTGTATTTAAAATAATGGTCTCTTCAAATCAAAAATCAAAAGCATTCTCTTGAATCACGCTTTTTACACAGTCAAGGACCATTTTAATCTCATAGAAACTGCACGATAAAATTCAGTAGTTTCAATTGTGTGAATGATTGATTTTCTCATTTGTTGAAATAATGATGATTGATGTAATTATGAATACTGCATATTTCCTGATTTTTATATCCTTGCTGACAAAATGTATTATTTCCAATACTTTTACATTTTTAATTTTTTTCAAATCTCAATTGATTTCAATATCAATGTACTCATCGATCCAAGGGATGAACTTTATCATCATTCATATTCATATTGATATAAATATATATATATATATATATATATATATATATATATATATATATATATATATATATATATATATATATATATATATATATTTATTCATGTGATGTATGGACGTGTATGTATGTGTGTGTGTGTACAAAGTATCACATCAATATTGAGTATACGCAATTGCTGGATTGTATCTGTAATTGGCTGCGCGAATGTTTGATTGTCGGGATGGCGCTACGCGTGATCCAGCCACTAGTTGCTCCTCGGTCGCGATGTGCACACGGCTCCTCCTGACGCTGCGATCTTACCTTGTCTGCGTGCTGGTCGTACAATCTGGCGCCCAAACACCGGGCCACAACGCGGTCCACCAGGGACAAGATAACGCTCAGCATTTCATCAATGAGTGGGTGGTGCGGCTCGAAGGCGGGCCACAAGTCGCCCAGCTGATGGCCATGGAGATGGGCTATGCGTATCACGGACTAGTAAGATAACAAGAATTATTCAGTTTTTTGATTGAGCTCCTGATTAATACTCAGTTTATTTTCTCATTCACAATTCATCAGTGAAAAGTATTGAATCAGGAATATAGTAATGAATCAAATTGCAATCTATTTATCATTTCCATTTTAACTGCTTTGAGAAAATGTGTATGGAGACCACAATTTCATCTCATTTCATTTTTCATCGGTCTGATAGAACATATAATGTAATAAGTCAGAATGAAATACGAATTGTCCAATTATAAAATCCAGTAGATACAATACTAATGAGTATATTCGAGCCAAATATTCGAAAAAAATCTTTATTCAAGATATAATACACAAAAGAAAATTTGATCCGAGATACACATTAAGATACCATTATATACCATTTAAATATCTCAGATACCTCAGTCAGGATTTAATTCATGAAATATAGTCATCAATCAGTCAGAAATTATTTTACAGAATGAAATTTTGATATCAGAATTCAAAATATACAATTTCACAATTCTGATATTGATTCAATAGTTGATAATCATCATATAGATTTTATTATCAGTTGTATTTCAATTTCATTGGAGTCAATAGTATAAGGCCTTCAACATACTGATTCGAATATCAGCAAGTTATTGGTTGAATTATAAGAATATCAAGCAACCAATGATTATTAAAAGACCGGCACTGGTTGCTCAGTGATAATGCGCTTGCTAAATGGGAACAAAAAGTGAGAGTACTCACAAGGTCTAGGAATATTGTTTTCGCAATAGAGGTCACGACTGCTACCTTCTCAACAGCCTTCCCATTTCCTGAGAAACCTTCATTTCAACATCTCATGAATATTCTCCTGACGCAAGTTGAGCGTGTTTATCATTACAGTGCGCCTTTGAACCCGATACCATTGGAATGAATGAATGAATAAATGGATGACTCATCGAGTGAATGTATGGATGAATATTTCAACGAGTACATTATCTCATCGTTGCGTGATGATAGTAGACCTGATTCTCCTCAATTACTTTTTACTCAATTTTTTTTTTCAATTAGAACAGCATTCCATTTCATTATCACTCATTGGAATTGATGTTATATTTCCATGTACGGGGTGAATCAGTCTCTCTCGTACACTAAAAAGTCATCCAGGAGAACGGGAATTCGATTCCTCTATTGGTCGTAATGGTCGATCATCCTAGCAGAGATTGTTTCTCACTTTCGTGAAGTAAATACTGTGATGCTTCATTAGGACCAAACCACGTCATTTTCGTTTTCATTGTCTGTCAAAAACACAAAATGATATAACATATTGCCTGAACTTTCTTTCATCTCATTAAATATCTATCGATGCCAAGTTATTGGTGATCAATTCATGGAGTGTCCTTCTCTATCGTTGAACTCACATTAGCGGACATCATGAATTAGGCAAATTATAACTTAATCATCATCCGGATTTATTTTCAATCAATTTCGATTCATATACCTTCTTATTATTCTCATTAACGAAACTAGAGAACCGGTGAAACAATACAATGAGTACACAGAAGTGGACACGATGTGTAGATTAGCATCGCGATACGATAAAAGGAGAAGCTCGCGTAAGAGAAGAGCTGAATCTTGAGTGCTGGGAAAGCCGGTGAGAGTTGACATGGAATTTTAGTGTATGATTCACACATGGAATAGTGTAACTTGAGAGTTATAAATGAATAATGATGTCAAGTTTTGATTTTATTATTCAGTACGGATGGCAGTTTTCGATGCGCACTAGTAATCGAAGATGATTATATGAAATCCAGAACCAAATACGAGGAAACTAACATTGAACGTTTTGTACCCCCGCGCGTTACACGCAAACAACAGCTGTTTCTAAGAATCAAAAGTCCCATCAACCTGTTCACACATTCAATCATGAATGAAGCCATGTATGACTTTAACACTTTCACTGTAACTTTTTTAAATTATGACCCAAACTCAGATTCACTCACAAAATTAAACGTATTTTTCATAGTAGTTCACCTCCCACTGTGTAGCCTTTCGTGTAGTCTTTATAATTCTTTTGTCATATCTGTATACTGTAATTCTATTCTTTCATGACTTGTTCATATATTTGTTGTCTTGTATTGTTTGTTTTTGTTCTGTATTGTTACGTCAATTTGTCGTTCTCTTTATTCAGTATTGCCATATGTTGTGTTTTTTTGTCCTGTGATGTCATCTGCCAAATTTCATTCTCCATCACATTGCACTCGTGAAATACTTGTATTCTGTTGTCAATTGATGAATGATTTTTTTTAAAGGATTTTTTATTCATTTGTCATTTCAAGATTGTACAGAAAAGTACATAATATATATAATATATATATATATATATATATATATATATATATATATATATATATGTATATATATATATATATATATATATATATATATATATACGTATATATATATGTATATATATATATATATATATATATATATATATATATATATATATATATATATATATATATATATATATATATATATATATATATATATGAAATATGAACTATGATATATGGATTATATATATGAAATATATAATATTTAATATAAAATATGAAATATATATAAAAGATATAATAATAATGATAATTTTTTTTTCATTAGATTTGAATAATACATACATACAAGATTAATCAATACGCTCTTCCATAAAGCCAAGAAGGCTCATCTGTGGGATGATAATAATGATGATAATAATAATAATAATTCTGAGAGCAAAGTGAAAAAACAATTGAAACATTCTCGAAAATATCGAACTTCTTTTTAACTCGCGCTCCACAGATCAAATGGGTGTAGAAATATGGTTGAAACTTGGCTCACACGCTTGTCATTACGAATTCATTGTCACCACTCGTTGGAATATAGTTTGTTGACGCAATCTATCTTACTACTTATGTGAGAAAACATTCCAACGTTCTCAAAAACCTCATTGAGAATAACCCAGGAGAGAAATTTCGGAAAATGTTTCTTTTCGCGGATGAATTGGATTTTTCACGAATTCTGCATATTATAGGATGGAACACATCATTTCAAAGTTTTACATAAATCGGATCAACCGCTTCGAGATGTTTCCACATTAATTGAATCTACCATGGAAAAACGCAACATATGCGTTTTGAGATGAGCGAGATTTTATATGGTATGTGCATGTTATATATACACACATAATTATATACAATGATAAACACACACCCTGATTATGAATCTATCATTTCACAGCCTCGTAGCTAGATTCAACCATCGATGATTCCACAGTCTAATTGGTTCCACTTGTTTATCATATTAATGGCTTTCGTGATTGCTTTTTGTGCAAGCAATCACATCATGATTTTCCCATCTTCGGAACGTATCATCCAATTCATTCGAAATATGGAATAATTTTTATGTGTTTGAATCCCGTGAAAAAATTGATCCATTCGGATAATTCATTCTCCCCATTCACTGCTCTGGGTTCTTCTTGAGTTTTTCAAAATTTCGAGAATATTCGTTTTTCAAAAGTGATTCAACCGATTGCGCCTCAAAACTATACAGTATCGATCTAGATGATAGAATATGATGTGCATGTCAAGTTTCATCAACAACTTGTATTCCTTTTGACCTGTTGAGCGCCTGTGACAAACAAAGTGAATGAAATAAGAAGGCAGTGACATAATCTTATCGAATTCAAGAAGCTTTTCATTACAATTCATATCAATACGCCTACATTACTCATCCAATAACGCATATGTCACGTTTTTCTATTGAAAATACTACTCTGAAAGTTAATAGAATATGAGTTCATGAAGAGTATGCTGAATGAATATGAGCATAGAATGGTAATAAAATCATGACAAGAATTGTTATAAAGGATTCGTTTTTTTTTTGTCAACATCAAAATCTTTTTGAACAATGTTTTTTTTTTAATATAGGCTGCAGACTATAGTTAGTAGGACCGTTTTCAAGTGGCACCTCTTGGTTGCTCGAATACTTCGAGGTGGTCTTGTCACCAGATAAAGTTTACACAATGATGAATTATTATTATAATTGAACAGTGGAAAAATGTCTTTAATGAAGAATATATATCGAACATGATCAGATTTAATCAAGATCCGATTGAGACTTACCTAATTATTTCTATTATTCTGATATTCAATCTATCATCAAACACTCTGGAGAATATCCAGATAAAAATGAATACAATAATTGGTTATTTTTTGCATCGTATTTCAATTTGAATAAATACAATTGATAATCATAGAATGAGTAAATATTTATATATCATGATACGAACGAATTCGAGATTGTAATTTCGTATGAGCTTATTCAATTGACGACTCGAAATAGGCGTAGCTTTACCAATAGGCCAGTTGGATCTATATCATTTGTGGTCATTTGAAGATACCCCGATTTAATATTTGAATTTCACTACAGTTCTAACAGCCCAGTTAATTGGACGGTATGATTTTTGACGTCATGGGGGCGGAGACTGCGAGTC